>JAUFSE010000010.1:1200000-1651066 GCA_033030345.1 Verpa bohemica | reverse complement strand
CTTTAACTCTCGTCATCGGTGCTTTCCTCATCCCTTTCTTCTATTCTTCCGCCGCTGCGCGCATTGGTCTTACTGGGGCAAGCCTGGACCTGGGCGGGGCTGTGGGGCAATCCCTTGCGAAGTGATTTACCCCTCCGCACCAGTAGCACCTCCCTCAACGCGCCGGGCCTCCCTTTCCTGTGGTGTCGGTCTACCTCTTCCTGCTCCCAATTCCATGGGTACTACTCCTGGCGTGTGCGATGGGTGGGTTTCTGCAGATTGTTGTGGAGGTGCTGGTGTCGAGTGTTGCCGGGGCGCTGGTGCCTGTGCCGGTGGTCGATACCCTGAACTCCTTCTGTTGTCTGTGTGTCGGAGGAGGAGTCGCTGCCTGTTATCCAATCTTTGCAGGAGTGTTGCGTATTGTTCGATGGTGTTCGGTGTGTCGTGCTGTATCATTAGTTGTCTGAGTTCATCGCTGAGTCCGTTGGTCAGTAGGTCGATCAGGGCCACCACATTGTAGCCTGTCTCAGGTGCATATCTTTGGAACTTGGCGTAGTAAACTGAAAACGAAGTATTTCGTTGTTTCAAGTTTCGAAGTGTATCTTGTGCGGTTCGTTGCCTGTCTGGGTCTCCAAATGCGTTGTCCAAAATCCGGTAAAAGTCGTCCATAGCGGGTAGATTTACCCCAGTGCTCGTCGTGTATCCGAGGAATTGGTCGGCGGCGTCGCCTTCCAAGCGAGACAGGGCGTAGGTGAGTTGGTTCTGTAAGGTGGGGTAACGGTCTGCGTTCCCTACCAACTTCAATCTGAGGGCTTGTTGGAACAGGCGCAAGGTTTTCTTTTTGCCATCGTATTTTGCTGGATCCGGTAATTTTTCTGACCTGTTCGCCTGAGGTACGGTGTTTACGGGAGGTGGTGGGATGGGTTCGTTTCCAGCTGGCCGTTGTGCTAGCTGGCCTTGCAGTGCAGTGATTTGATTGTTCAGGTTTGTTACCTGATTCCGTAGTTCGGTATTCTGTGTCTGTAGGGTCTGTGTGGTGTCTAGAAGGGTTCTCTGCTCATTGAGAGCGTACGTGAGATCGGTGTTGTATTGTTGGGTTCCTTGTCGGTATGTGACCACAAGGGTGTAGAGGTTCCTGAGTTCTTCGGTGGCTTCAGGCGGTGGTGCGTCTGGGTAACGTACGAAAAAACTGTCTAGGTCGCGGTCAGTTGTTCGTAATCAATAGGGGTGGCCATGATGTTGTGAAGGTTGGCGTTGGAGACGCAACCTAGTATCACGGTCGGCAAGATCTGTGTTCGGTGACAATACGATAGAATAACCAAGGTTCACAACCCAAAAGTCGATTCCTTAATAGGATCCTACTATCCGCAGGAATACCAACTATTAAGCAAAAGACCAAAGAGAAGTTTCGCGATGGGACGGGAACGGTAACGGTATGGGTAAGAATCAATAAAAGGTTGCGTGGAGAACTAACTACCACGGGCGGAACTATCTACTTATATACTAATTCTCCACGCAACAGCCAAGCCTTTATCCAAGCACAATCTAACCCGATATCCTATCTTCCTATGAGTCAACCTGTTGACTCATGCATTACAACCGCGTTCCTCGCTATCTTATGGGTCAACCCTGTGACTCATATGTAACCCGATTTTCCCGATCCAATCCTTACTCATTCCTGACTCATCTAGCCACGCCGTGACACCTCACCTTTACCAAGGGCACCGCAACCAACATTGTGCAAAACTGGTCATCGGACGACGGCCCAACTAATGACTCAGACCACGCCATGACCCAAACAATATGGGCCATGAACCCCCCCAAACTATCACCAGGACGCAACTGGAAACAAACAGACTGGCTGGAATTCAATAGGCAAATCGTCCAGATCAACCCTCACAGTTTCCAATGGACAACACCCACCTCCACCCTTCAGAACGTGGAACTTATCACGAAAAGGATATGGGAAGCCATCGAAACAACAGTCCCCCTCAGAAAGCCCAAAAAGAACCACTTCAGCTGGTGGAACCCCAACCTCACCAAACTCAAAAAAGAAACACACAAACTAGAAAGAGTAGCACGAAGCAGACCCTCACCAGAAAACCGGAAAGCATACAGGAAAAAGGCAAATGAATGGAGGAACAAGGTCAGGGAAGCAAAAAGAGACCACTGGAACATCACCATCAACGCGGCCAATCAAAATACAGTATGGAAAATCATGAAGGAAAGGAAAAACATGGACATCCCAACAATACAAGGAGAAGAAACGTTCGAGGGGAAATATGGCAAGCTTAATGCAGCCCTTTTCCCCGAAAACGACAGTCACCCCCCCCCAATTAACTTTGAAATCACACACAAAACTGATCTCAGCCAATCATTCACAGAAATTTCAACAGAAGAAGTCTCCAAGGCGCTCACCCGCAACCTCACTTAACTTAGCTGGCAGGAATAGATGGCATCAGATGGCCAACCATTCTAGCAATTCACAATGCTAACCCCCTACTACTACCGGTGATCTATACTCAGCTCATCTACCACGGCACCCTTCCAGAAGAATGGAAAATAATCAAATGCGTTCCCATTCCAAAACCCAGGAAAAACGACCTCAGCGACCCACAATCCTACCGCCCCATCTCCCTATTACCTTGCATCAGCAAACTACTGAAAGCCATTATAGCCAAAAGACTGGTCAAATACGGCACCGAAAACGGGGGACTCTCAAACTCCCAGATGGGAGCTAGGGAAGGAAGATTCAGTACGGACACACTGCTACGAATATTAACCCCGGCACAAGACTGGCTCAGAACCAAATACCATAACAGAACCCACCCCCTGAGACCAGCCATCCTAACCAACGACATCAAAGGAGCCTTCAACTGCATCAACCACCATCGGTTAATCGAAATACTGGAAAAACAGAAATTCCCCCAGTACATCTGCAAATGGATCAACAGCTACAACACGAACAGAACCATTTCATTCGCGTTCAACGGAAAAACCTCACCCACACTGCCCTATAAATCAGGAACCCCGCAAGGGTCCCCTCTCTCCCCAATTATCTACATGATCTACGCAAACACCCTACTCCCCACAAACAACCCCAAGAACGAACTGGATAGCGTCTACATGGACGATGACGCCATGCTTCAAGGAGGCACCTCCACCAAGTTTATCAACCTCAGACTTCAAGAGCGACTCAACGGAAAACTCGAGAAAGCCGCCCCCCTCAACATAAAATTCAGCAAGGAAAAAGCAGACCTTCTACACCTCATTCCACACACCAGCAAGTTTTCAACCCCAACAGAGGGCATCCACCTGTCAGGATTCGAAATAAAACCCGCGAAGTCAATTAAAATGCTGGGAGTTATTATCGACCAAAGGCTCAGTTTTAGAGAACAAGCAGCAGTAACAGCATCAAGATGCGCCACCACTACGGCAAGACTACAAAATATTGGACAAAGATACAAACTCAACCCAAAAACACTACACAAACTAGTATGGAGCATGGCCATCCCCTATGCTTTCTGGGGATCAGAAGTATGGTGGACAGGAGCCAGACACATCATCGATACCATCACACCCAGCTACCTCAGACTAGCCAGACTTATCACCGGCCTCCCCACTTGGGCAGGAAACAACGCCACACTCAAAGAAGCAGGATTACCCCCCCTCGAGAAGCTACTCAACTACAGGAGCCTTAACTACAGAATCAGGACCCTCTTGAGCCCAGACTCCAACCCCGCCAAAGCCATCCTCACAAAATACCTCGGACAACCCTCACTCCAAACAGGCACAGGATTCGACAGAATCGCCAGCCTAATCCGCGAAACAACACAATTCGCAACAATAGAGGAAAGCTCGGACATCAGAGCCTGCTACCTACCAGAAAACGACCTAAACATCTCTTCGCTAAGCAAAGAAGAAGAAGGGCTAAAACACCAACGATGGGCAAAACTCAGCCAGTCGGATGTAAAAATCTACAGTGACGGATCCAAGGAAGGGTCAGTATCATCAGGATTTACAATACTCCACAAAGGACGGGAAATCCATAAAGGAACACAGAACATCGGAGAACAAGCAGACATCCTCGACGGGGAAATAAACGCAATAAGAATAGCCATCAAGAAACTGGCTCACGACCACAACATCTCCAACACAAGCATCCACCTATGCGTGGATAACCAGAACGCACTCAGAAGCTTATGGGGGGGCAAGACCCCGGCCAGAGAAATGGTACAGGAATGCCTGGAGGACTTGAAGATGCTACAGCAAAGGGGCTGCAGCATCAAAGGACAGTGGACACCCTCTCACGTAGGGATCACAGAAAATGACACAGCTGACGCAATGGCAAGAAAAGGACTTACCGAAGCAAACACACATAACAAAGTCACCCTGACTTGGCTCAAAAACCTTCCAAAAAGACAACTCAGAAAAGAAATCGGAAGAAACACTCACGGACCTCACCCAGCAATAGCAACACTCAAAAAGGCACACGCACAGTTGATATTACAAATACGCAACGAAGTCACATACATCGACCCCAACCCCATCCAAGAAGATACAATCTGCCCATGCGGAGAAAAGAACTCAGCAAAACATCAAATCATACACTGCATCAACAACCAAACCGACCAACTCCGCCTATTTCGAGACATGAAAACGGAGAAATGGGAGGAAATTATCAACGCCAACGACATTCAACCACTACTCTACTTTGCGCTAAAAACAAGTATGTACCACAGAAGGTGACCTGGGAGGGGGAAGTTTTTCTTTTGTATCCAGGCCGGAAATCGCTTTAGGAGAACATGACTAGGAAAAGGAAACTAGGAATCATGACACGCATCGCTGTATTTTATAGGTCTTTCCTTTGTATGTTCAGGCGGATAGTTAGGCGGACATGTAAAAATGTCTCACGCAATAGGCGAAGCCTACGCGGAAACTTAAATATATTATTATTATTTTTATTGATTCTTTACCCATACTGTTACCGCTACCGTTCCATCGTGAGACTTCTCTTTGGTCTTTTACTTAGTAGTTGGTATTCCTGCGGATAGTAGGATCCTACTAAGGAACTGACCTCGGGTTGTGAACCTTGGTTACTTCATCGTACTGTTACCGAACACCGACACCGCCGACCGTGATACCTCAGAAGGGAGACCTGCACCTCATTCAAACACTTTTGAAACCTGAAAATTTCAAATTAGCCACCACTTCCTTGTCAACAACCATCGACAATACCATTGTTCATGAAATTCAAAAACAACTCCAGTCCAACCCCCTGACTCGCCAAGTCATAAAGGATCTCAAAAACGATGTCACCATATACTTCGACGTCGCACTAGGCCTATGCAACATGCAAAATAACTATCAAGAACCCAAAATTACCAATCACCAATCATCACTCGATCATCAACAGTCACTCGACTATCAATCTGTCTCACCAACACCCCTTGCATTCAATACTAGAACACCTGTTTAGTACTCCCTGCCTTCCTTCAAAGTTCCTGTGATCCCTATCCAAGAACGCTCCCATAATGGCATTACCTGTTGTTCACTACTAGCAGGTACTAGGTACTTTTACATCCACCTAGTATTCCTTTCTGTTCAATATAGTAGTTCCGTCTACTATATCCTGTATCGTTACCTGCTGTTTATTCTCAGGTATCAGGTTTATTACACCCCCCCCCTACACCTCCACTTCCCCCTGCTCAACCTCGCCCTTCTTCTTCTGAAAATTGCTCAACGCATTTGCCTTCCTACTAGTCCCAGTCGACAATTCCAAGAGTGCCTTCGACTGACTCTTCTTTACTGCTTCTAGTG
This sequence comes from Verpa bohemica, assembly GCA_033030345.1. Lineage (NCBI taxonomy): Eukaryota > Fungi > Ascomycota > Pezizomycetes > Pezizales > Morchellaceae > Verpa > Verpa bohemica. The sequence continues at coordinate 1,645,267 of JAUFSE010000010.1, read as the reverse complement.
AGGCGGTATAATCCTGACTGCCGAACAGAACCTCCCAAATATCTATCTTGGACGACTCAAAAGACTCGTTAATGAGCACACGAAGAGTATTATCGTCCAGAGGTTTAAATGGGCCGGCCCATTAATTAATTTCGGGCCGGGCCAACTACCTTTTAGGTGGCCCGGGCCAGCAATCACCATACTAAATTAATTATTGGGCCAGGCCGGGCCAGCCTAGTTTTGGGCCCGGGCCGGCCCATTTAAACCTCTGTTATTGTCGATAGCGCTGGTGTTGGCAGAGGACTTGACCACACAGACGGCAACGACGCTTTTCGTGACTTTAGTGAGGTCTTCTGACTCGAAGTTGTAGACAAAGAAGAGGGTGTCGAGTCGGGACATTCCGCTTAGAGGATCGATAGATATAGTACTTAACCAAGTGTTAGCAGAGGCAAAGGAGAAATTATCTGTAAAATATTAATGGTAGTTCACAGGGGGTGGCCCACTATTTGGTTTAATTCTATTTTTCGCATTCCGCTTGATGCTCCAAGGAGCCGATGGGTGGTACTGGCTGCTAGATTACCCAGCAGCTCTGCCATGCTACCCGTTGAAAAGTCGCTCACGGCATCGGTAATGCCATTGCTGATATTTTCTTCGTCCTTGGATACACACTGGACATATTGATAGTGATTAAGGACGCGCTTAATTGGAATCAGTTTTGCATCGTGGGAGCCGCTCCTTGATTCAATGTTAGTTACAAGTTGAACTAGGTACGATAAGGCCATCTAAAGTTAAAAGAGGTTCTGGAGGATGATATAATCTATCTGTTCATAAAAACGTTCTAGATGGTCCTGGGCCATTTGGTACATCATTTCAAGAGCTTCTTTGGCAGAATTTCCCTTTTGTTCATGCCCATAGAACTTCTTCACCATGTCGGAAACTGTATTACCCACTGTTGTAAGTTGAAAGAGTAGTGGTATGAGGAATGAATTTTTGTTAAGATTTAGAGTTGTAGGTGTATTTGCTTGTGGGAATATTTGCTTGTGGGAGTTGAAGTGATTGATATGTTCTTCAAAGGAGGTTGCGGGTCTCTTTTATAAATTCTTGAGCCACAGGAAACCCGGGATCACAATTTCCATCTGGTTGAAGTGCATCTTTGCCGCTTGAAAAAACAGTGTACTTCAAGAAAATCGACAATTAAGCCAGGAGCATACAATATCACTCAACCTTGCCAGCCTTTTCCATAATAGGTCGGGGCTTGGCTGTGCCCCCCTCGCATAAGTAATAAAAAGTTTCTTGTGGCTTAATACCTAGAACTAAGATGGAGGCAGGCGGGACATTTCTTTCCCTAGCGGAAGCTTTCAGCTCTAGGCACTAATCTTGATAAATAAAACATCTCGGAGAATTAGTGGATCAGGCACAAGTAACCTAATATGGAACAACACCAAGCGGGAGTCTCACCTAGCTATAAGACTCAGCTCGAGTAGAGTATCCATCTACCTATGTACTCTACATAGTGGGGAAGGATCAAGTATTAGCCGAGAGCCGTTCCTTGCAGCAAGGTACAGAATATTCCTTACATGCAGGTTCCCTACATCCTTCGATGCCTCAGTTAGCTGTGCCGAACCTGCAAGTCCACACCTAATCTGCACCACGCAACAAGCCCTACAACCCGCGTGGCAAATCCAGATAGGATTTAAGGATCGTGTTTCTGTTTCTATTCTACTCGTTATAGTGGAAACAAACATTCAGCTTTCCGAATAAAAGTTGAGTAGAGCGAGGAAGTATACTAATTTCACAGGTGTTCGCTATTTTACCCCCTATGTAGCGGACAACTACAGAGTTTTTCATGAGACCTGTCTTTCTAGAGATCAGGGAAGTAGGTGAGAACCTCATAGAAAAATATTTGTGTTAGAACTCCGAAAGCTACTGGTCCGTGACGTACTCATCGTAAACCGGCAATCATTTCCGCGCCACAATCATTTCCGCGCCACAATCATTTCCGCGCCACAATCATTTCCGCGCCACAATCATTTCCGCGCCACAATCGTAACTAGCTATACTCGTAGTCTTCAAGCGTTTCCGGGATACGGTAATGGGGAGCGCTATGTCTTTCCTACATACAAGCTCACTTTTCTATGCATATACCCCTCAAGTTATCTACAATCCGTTCTCTACAGTCCCTACCTACTAGGGCCTCATTCTCAGCTACTTAGAGACTCCTACACCAGGGCATACTGGGAACGGTTCCTTAGCGCGGTTCACAATTTTATGGGGATCAACTCCATGACAAATACTAATAATATATTTTTACATTTTTGGTAAATGGTTTTCAAGTCAACTAGCACGACGATTGCCAAATGTTTTGTCACTTGGGTCATTTTGGGGACGCCAAGCGATGATGGAAGTCAATATATTAGAGATAATTCTCAATAGAGGGGGCAGGTGGCCTTCTTATATACATACATAGCTTGCAAAAAGGTCTTCATGCATTTATGGCACTACCAATTATGATACTAACAAGAAACCACCAACGACACTATCAATGACACCACCAATGACAATACCAACCACCCATTGTATACTTTTTTAGCTGAAAATATTTTATCAAATTTGTTTCTAAACCGCATATACGGCGAATAATAATTTTATACATGCGAGCCGACGTAACAAGATGATATAAGAACCTGTTGCGACCTCGCTCACCATGCAGGTAAATTTGCCATGGGTCTCTAGTCCTTCTAGTCTTGTCATAATCTCGTATTTCTCAGACTGAATTCATTATCTACAATATTTCGTAAATAGTGCATATCGTGAGATCGAGTAGGTCATAGTACTACCCGCGGTTAAGCCACCCTGAGTCCCAACCCGTAACGAGCAGTCTCGCTGCACTCTTATGCTACAATAGAAAATTTTAGATTAGGCCGTTCAGAGTTTGAACTCGCATTGACCTCTAGGCCTATCGACTTATTCGGAAAGGTGCTATTGTCAATAGCCATTTTTGCGGCTTCACATCCGATTGAGTAAGTACAGCACGAAAAGAGGGGATGGATTGGGTACACTATTTTACCAAATACAGTAGAAATCTTGTAGCAATAGTATAGGATACGAGAGTAGTACAGCATTCTTGTCTAAATTCTAGTTTAATACGGTATTTCCCTTAAAATGCTGCAGTAATACTGTAGTGGTTTCACCCAGTTCTTTCGTACTGTATGTATATCCTCTCAGATTCAGGGGTTTACTTTATCGTCTACTCAGCATTACAGTGACTAGAATGCACCTAAAATATTTTTAGCACTTATTTCTTAATGTCACTAGTGTACAGATAAATTTTACATTTGTTGTTATCTTCTTATGGTGAAACAAATGCAACTGATGAATAAGGTTGGTTTGTTGATCTTGGCACTACTATCGCAGAGCCTCAATCCTTAGAACAGAGCCGCATAGAGCCTCGTCTTGGCGTTAGAACTCTCCCCCGATTTCTATTTCTATGGTAAATCTAATGCTAGTTTTACCACAGAGGGTTTAATACCTGCGTATCACCGAGACATAGAGATAGATATAAAGTCATATCATTACTACTGATATGATAATGACCATCAACGCTCCGAATGGGTCCAAGCAACCCTATTGAAATGGGCAACCCACCAAAGCCACGAGTCATAGGGACTCGCTTTTTACTCCAACCCACCCGTCGGTACTCTAATTATCTCGACTAACAAGCGTATTCGTTGTGAAACCACTAGAAATACCTATAGAGAGAGACGAGAACTCTGCCATGCAGGAAAAACCTTGTATGGTGATGTCTGTATTCAGTCCGGGCTCGCTAGTGATTGCAATGATTGTGGCAAAGTCAAATATCAACAGGTGGCCCCAAGCTTTCAAAAATCCGAAGTCAGTAGGGCAAGGGTTTTCCTAAAGAATAAATTAAATAGGAGATAATACCGCTAGCCGAGTAAATCAGCCTCATAGTAGCAGTAGTGCAGTAGTTTTAGAGACGGTGGTCAGAAGTGAATTTACATAAGGAGAATGAAAGGATTCTTGGCCTTGAATTTCTAGGTCAATACGGGTTTCATTCCACTTATTCACGGCACCCCCGTAACCTAAACACATTACAACTGCAATTAGAGGAAGCAAAATAACTTTAGAGGTGGGTGTTATAGCCTCGAGTAGTCCAACCATGGAAAAGGGGATCTAGGCTCAGCCCCCTAATAAGATACCCCCTAGATGCCATTTCTGACTCTCTACTTTTGTATATAATCTTATGTATGCGTTTAAATTCTTATGTGATGTATATGGTCTAAGAAAATAATAGAGAGCCTTTTATATTACTGAACCATTATAATGATAGCAGAATAAACTGATAAAGACCGCAAAATAACATGACTGAAAAAGCCGTCAACGGAAAGCAGAAAATAGTAGTACCATATAATACAAAACCGTATATGAAGGATTTAGGCACCAAGTGTTGGAAAAGCTATTGTAGGGGGACAAAAATAACTGTGGATTGCATGTGGTAACCTAGTCTCCAGCTTTGGAAGTCAACAAAAAGATTAAGAAAATCTGAGAACTTTGCAAGTATTATCTAATATATTTTTGGTCACTATTCTATACTAAGTGTGAAAATCTGATGTGTTAGATGGTAGTTCCCATTAATATAGGCACTTTGGCAGTCAGAAACTACTTTTAGCTTCCCTTAAAATATACTGAGTAAATAACAAATACTACTCTAGTTATAAATTATACTTTAGAGTTTATTTGATATAGCCTCTATTATTTCTAATAAAAAGAGGTTTGGGTGAAGTAGTGGGTCCTATTGCATCTAGTGATTTTTAGTAGGTAGGTAGAGCCCACAATAGAATAAGACTGGGTAGCCAATAAGAAATTACATCCAGGTAGAATTATTAGCCTAGTAATATTCTACATACTGATATTTTATTGCACTAATCTAACTGCTATTGTGGTTGTGGTGCTGCATCTAAATTTGTGATTATTTTGAGGTGTCAATCCGCGGTTATTTTTGTCCCCCCACAATACTTTTACTGCGGGTTCTCTCCAACAATCTACTTCCACATCATCTGTAACAGCTTCTAATGTGTCCCAATCCAAAGCATTGAAGCTAATAATCTGCTTTTCTTCTCTAATCGCGCGGAAGTAGAAAACCTAGCTACGATCTGTCGATTCTTCAGGTTTCTCGTTTATCGGCAGCACAATATCCTGGGATAATATCAGCAACTAAAATGAACAAATATTAGGATTATAACTAGCATTAAAATCGACTGTGGGTGTTATTTCTATTCCTTCGGGTGCCTATGACTTTGTATTAGTATCAAATATCGCAATAAAGACTTGTATACATGCCGTGACAGTAGCACTGAACCTAGACCCATACTCTGGAGTCGACATCGATAGTTTTATATCAATAACGACACAAACCATATTTTGGTTCTTTGTAGAATCAAAATCCATATCCGACATCATAGTATGCAACGTTTTTACGATTTCCTCTAAGCCCACGTTTCGAATATTATGTGGTGATGATCTCCTGACTCGGACGAATACCTTCGAGTTGTTATTTTTTCTGGGTTACTCAGTTTGTTATTTCCATTTACTCCTTTTTCGCTTCTCTATACGGATAATTGATGTTTTATTGGACTACAATACTGATTGTATTTCTCGGTTACATTTTACTGTATTTTTACTTCTATTTTTACTTACGGGTTTTGGGCGCTAATTACTGCATGTTACGAGTCACATATGTGTCATATATGCATGTATATGTTTACTCATACACACCTTTTTCGCTAATGTCACATTTGTTTACTATTCATGTATTCCCTATGTCTTGGCATATTTTCAGGGTCAAATGGCTTTCCCACCTCGTTTTCTCGGTCGGATATTTGGGTTTTTACTTTGGTTACTTTTGTATAAATACTGGCCTGTTTTCCCTCCGGTTGAGACTTTTGTTCGATATAGAAAGAGACTACAATAGACGCCTTATACAGTATTCTTATGCTCCTCGAAGTTTATTTCTTCTGTGTCTTCTGTTTAATTATCTACTATACTGAAGACATTCGCCTAAGACTGTTTATCTGCATCATTCCCCGCAGGTGGTTTCATTAGACCTAGAACTTAATCTCACGATTAAAGCTGTCCTTCCCAGCCTCCGCAAATCTTTCTTGTCAAAGATTTTCACGAGTCAATCCAAAGAATCCTATCAGGTCCGGAAAGGTATTGGTTCACCACCACTTCTCCTGGTGGAGCTCCAGAAAATGTCTCAAGGTGTGCTTGTGGTTGAGAACACGACTGGAAGTACATAATCATGGCGTGAAGTGCTGTGGCATAGCTTGGATAAATGCCCATTTCAACGGTGATAACTTCTTCGCCATAGTTTAATGAAACCTACTCTAGGTGAGTGCATGCCTCACTCTTAGATACCTCTCGTTTACTAAATTTCCACTACTTGAGGGTTTCCGAGTAGTCGTTAGATAGCTTTGCAAGATCTTCATCGGATAATTCTTTACCCTTAACCCCCGGGACGCGAGACCTTTTCTCGAGATCATCCACAAAGTTCTGTTCCTTACTACTGAGATTCTCGTAACTCCATGGACAGTGCACGGAGTTATTGAATGAATCGAGACCACGTTGAACTATAGCATCTTCGCTCACTCCTGTTAAGCAGGATTTTGCTGGACCGTCGTATTCGCCGTCACTCTCTATAGAGTTACCGTCTCCGACTTTCTCCAGGGGCGTATTTTTGTCAGTTGTGTTCGATACCTACTCATCTAAGGTCTCTGTGCCGGTATGCGGGCCGGCGCAGGCGTCAAGGATCCCCACCTTTAGATATCCCTCCAAAAAATGGGTTACCCCACGCCAATAAGATCACCAGCAATGTAGCCATACGGCCTCATATGGTACAAGGTTAAGTTTCATTATATACCCGTAAGGCCTAGAGCTACAACAATCGTTACAATACCTGCTTAATCGAAGCAGTTAACGTAGTGTACCGCTGTCTCAGTTTTAGCCCAGTTAGCAAGCCACGATTTCAAATTAAAATAACCCCCGTATTCAGACGTGAAAGAAGTGGAACCACTATGAAGATAATTGTAGATGGTGAGCGGGAGTGTATCGAGAGTGCGGCAGTGTTCGTCATGGAGGGGTCGGTCCCCCGAAAGAATCGGGGAACCACGCCAAGAAACCCATCACGGGGAGGGTTTGCTCTTGAAAAATCGCCCATTAACCCATATTTAACCCAATTAACTATCGGGGGTCCGGTAGGGCATACAACCCGCCAGTTATTCCGCTATTGGGGTGGGTTTTCGTTCAAAATTAGTCCCTGATCTTTGCCGGGGTGGGTCCATCGGCGGCTTAGGCATACTATTTGAGAAACCCTTTTCAATGCCCGTAATCTTGGCGCCGCAACTTCCAATGCCCAAATACTTTAATATATGCCAGCAAAAAACTGGAACCTTTGTCCAAGACAGACACGGCCCCCCCCTTTTTTCCCACGCTCTAGCCCAAGCAGGCAGAGGCAGTGGCAGAGGCAGACAGGGTAACCTCTAGACTTTTGAGCCAGCAAAAATCACGTGGAAAAGCTCGGGGAAAATCCACAAATTTTTATTTAATTACTCATGAATTGAGGCACAAGCAGTAAACAATCTTGTAATATAAGACATACCTAGATATAGGGAGGTGGTTTTTATTAAACGAAATTTGTAGGTAGAGGACACCAAATACACTGGTAGAAAGAATCTGATACTGGTGTATGTATGAGTATAGAGTACTTCAGCACAAACCTGTGCTATAGTAATTAATACCTTTAACAAGTACTATTTAGTACTATATATTGTTTTCAGATAGTGTCTATATACTTTCCCCTTAATTAGTGAATTATTTTCGCATTTATAAGGCCAGAACTAAGTATACTAGTAGGATTTGAGAGCCAATAATCGAGTGCTTGCTCATGCTTGGTTGATATAGGCCTCGCTTATAAGCCCCACCTACCACCCTACCACCACTCTCCTGCTAGGTGTATTTTAAATTACAATATTGTTTATTGCTTGTGCCTCTATTCATAAATATTTAAATCAATATTTGTGGATTTTTTCCGAGTTTTTCTACGTGATTTCTGCTGGCACAGAGCGTGGAGAGCCTAGGGCCGACCAGGAGGCTCAAAAGTCCAGAGGCTGCCCTACCACCTAAGAGGAGAGGGGGGGCCGTGTGCTGTCTCAGGCAAATGTTTCAGTTTTTTTCTGGCATACATTAAAGTAGGTATTCGGGTATTAAAAGTTGCGGCGCCAAGATTACGGGTTTTCTCGTCGTTCACCCCGTGCGGTGGATACCCCTATGGCAAATAGGGCCCATATCTCTAATTTAGTCCATTTTTCTGTCATTCATTACCTAATTAAACCCCTGTTCGCCGCACGGGGTGAACAACTGTAGTCTAGGCAGTGATAGGTCAAGAGAACGTCTGGTTGGCTTTTCTTGATGTGGCTCCAAAACTCATAGAGGTCTTGGTACATACAATGGCGGAAATGAGGTGTTTCACTACCGCATCGGCAGGAAATACGGATTTAAGTTAGAAGTAATACCGAGTTGACCAAAAGGTTCTGTATCACAGTAGACTTAATCTACCATTCTCCAGAATACCGCATCAATGCTATACCAAAAACACCCAGCTTTCCCATACTGTATATAGGGCTAGGTCCTACACACATATTCGTAATCACACAATTCACTGATTTAAAGGAGGTGTCATTTATAGTACTACAGTAGAGAAACCCTAATCCCGACCTTTATATTTGAATATTGATCTCGCCTAGGCTAATTGCCAATATCTAATGAATCGGTTGATATATATTCTATTCACTAGCTAACTATACGAGATGTTTAGGAGAGAAGGAGAGATATGAGTGTTGCTTAGTGATAGATTACTAAGCAACCCTAAGCGAATTATCCATGACACGGCCTCGTTCGGTATCGCCGAGAAAACACGGCAGAACATGAACCGCAGTTTCTCTTTTAGTAATCAGAGCTCTGATGTTGCCAATATGTACTAAGCGAAAGTTTATAGAGTGATAAAGTGAACCCAATGAGAAATCCATAGAAAGAGGCCTTGTCTCCCATATATCTATCGCCAAATAATAAGAGTATAGAGTATAGCTATAGAGTATAGGTCTGTTTTATTACCAGTACGAACGCACAAGATTTAGAAACTATTAGGCGTTTGTGATAAGAACGCACGTACTAGTTGATTAGACTCACATTATCGGTTTTCCTTTCCTTTTCTCCTTTAAGAGTTCTCGCTTACTTGCAATATCAAGAGTCCAATTATAAGCAACATTGCGGTTCAATCCATATAGCCTCCGTAGTACAACAAATTTATCAATCGTCATACAGTTTTTGGGACAAGGAAGTCCGTACATCCTAAGGGTTTTAATCAGACGCCTTATCACCCGTAGTCCATCCTTACTGCATAGTTTAGGACTCGCCCTAGGATTTCTGAGTGAAGGACTGGTCAGGCTACAGGCCCCTCAAGGCCCTAGGATAGTAGTGTTACGGTTTCCAAAGACTAAAACTCACGTTACAATCGGAGGACGCCCCGAAGGCTTTGAAAATACCCATAGTGCCTAAGGTTGCCTTGAATTCCTATAGTCCTGATGAATCTTACCCTCATGCACCATAGTCGTTCCAGTAATCTCCCTCATAGCAATGGAGAGAGCATCCCAGGCATCCTCACAGGTAAGCTCTATTTGGAGTCACGTCTTCTGTAGTGGGAAGCTGTTCGATATGAACTTCTCTATGCGAGCTGTAAACTATTAGTTGATAAACATACCACCACTATGTGTATCGATTAAGACTGGGAATTATGGAAAAAATGTATGTAGTAACATAAATATGACTCTGCCTTTAATATATTTCTGCTATTATTACTCTATGAGATATAATGGCTATTGAGGTATCTACACGATCTTTCCTCGTACCTTAACCTTTGAGGATTACACTATTGATACTCCCATCTGTCTTAACTTCTTCTATAAATATAACACCTAACTTCTATATTTACGTCACGAGACTATTCAGAGTTATATATCTCTAAAGTGGCCTTGAAGAAATTTCTTCCCGATATCTGTGACAGGTAACACGACAAGCTTGCTATTACCGAGGTCAAGTGGTCCGAATCTGCCTTACACATCGTCAACTTTTTGAGTAGTTTGGACCAAGTAAGTGGTAATAAGGACTCTCTAATTATAACCAAAGCGTTATAGGGCGGCTTAGTAGAAAAGTTTCGGAGATCGCCCCATTGGGCTATAGAAATACCTGAGGTACACCCCTAGGGTTTCTAGGCGTCCTTAAGAAGTTAGGTGTGACTGCACTTTAAATGAGAACCGACATGCCCCTAACCATATTTCTGGGGGAACGGGTACTATTGTTCAGGCTAATTGGTAATGAGTCAAATTTAGCCAGGGTTGTAGAGAGTGCCTAGAACTATAGATTACTTGCGCCGCAACTAATTCCAACCCTATTAGAGAAAAGCATAAACAAACTTGCCTGTTTGCGGCAACTCACGGATATCTTTACCAATTATTGTAAGCGACGGGTATAGATGGGACTATTCAGAATATGATTACTCTTTTGGTTGAAAACCCGTACCTGCAGCCGTCATCCATGCACCAAGGATGTGATATTTGCAGAGATGAGATGTTCACAACACTATTAAATATATGGTCACGGGTTACGTCTGAATATTCACCATATACCATTACAAGTATTTAAGGAGAGCAGGATTCCACATTCTCTCCAACTCACAGCAGCATTTCCAGAGACATCACATTCAATCTTACTATCTCTCTACAATCGCTTCAGTCTCGCACAAAACACTCTAGCAATGAAGGCCTCTACCATCTTCTCAGCTTTGTTCGCTTTTGCTGCAACTCAGCAAATCAGTGCAGCAGTAGTTAATGGTATTTAATCCACATCTTTATCGCGAAAATCAAGTGTCAGCTACAGTCTCTAAATAGTAAACAGTCCGTCAAGCTAGCGCAACTTCCGCCGCACCTGCCGCAACCGTGGCACCCGGATTGACACAGGCAGGTGTTGCAGCCAATTGTAATCGATGGGACTTGGTAAACGCCGGAGATACTTGCCAAACATTCCTTACGAAATATCCCGAGATAACCTTCGCATCGTTGTATCAATGGAATCCGGCTATTGGCTCGACCTGTAATACCCTCTGGCAAGGCTACTATGTTAGTATTCTATTAGACTTGACTTTGAGACTATTCGAAAGACTAACCTATGCTAACTAACAAACAGGTTTGCACCAGAGTTTCGGGTTCCGCTGCATCAACCTCCGCCGCCGGCGGCCCAGCTACCTCCGTCGCCACAGCTAGCCCCGCCTCAACTATCTCCGCTGTCCCTGGTGGTGGTAGTTCCGTTCCAGCACCAGGACCAACACAGGCTGGTGTCACCGGAAACTGCACTCGCTGGGATCTGGTCACTTCTGGATCGACATGCCAAACTTTTATCAACAAATACGCTGGCCTTACCTTCGCTCTTCTCTACAAATGGAATCCTGGTGTTGGCTCTACTTGTAATACTTTATGGCTGGGTTATTATGTATGTACCCCACTTAAAGTTCTCCAGATATGTTCGAGGCTGAGAGCTAATTATGAATTACCATAGGTTTGCACCGCCGGACCCTAAGTGCTGAAAGCGTTATATGTCACGCTCGGTAGTGTTGATATAAGCGGTCTAAGATACGTGATAGTCAAGAGGTGTGCGAGGTGTGCAGTAAGGGATTCTCGGTAGATAGTGATAATTATGGATAGAAATTCTTCACACTTCTGTGCAGAATAATTTCCTAATGAATGTATCTTCCTAGAAATAATATATATATTGAGAAACCGGGTAATTTTCCATATGACTACGTAATAAACATCAAGACCCATCTTTAGTCAGAACCTATGGCTACTGTTCAGTATCAGCTGTAATTGTTTTCTTCTTGGCGTTTATAAAGATTGCTATATATTAGACATCGCATACCTTCCCTATTAAGTTATCCGTTTTATCATCAGTTGAACTGATGACAAATACCCCCCTCCAAGGTTCAACCGCTATGGTTCTCTCGGGTAAACAATAAAATTGTTCATGACAAGAGGATTGTAATGGGATAAAATTAACCACGCATTTGTATAGCAACCAATGTCTCAAGTGAACACTTTTGTTGTTAGAGAGTGGATCCAAGAACTATTGCACAACGACTAGATATAGGGACATAAAATTAAAATATAGGACTATTAAATCAATGATTATAATTTTATATCTCTCGGGTATTAAGTGTGTTCGCTTAGAAGAGGGGTTGGTTGGACACAAGTTGGTTGATATGCGAATGCAGGGTTATTTTTGTCCCCAAACAATAAATCCTAGCCTCCGTTTTCTAAGGCTCTTAGTAGTGCTCGCCCTCTTCAGATTTGAACGACCATAGGTTCATTCATCTAGCATGCCTATACTTCTGTACTATATACTACTGAGCTACTTGAACTTGTGTTATTAGTGAAGAATTTTAGGCGGTTTTCTAGTTGTATATAATTCAATGATGTATTGATTGTCACACAAATTTACCATAGAAGAAGTCTGAGAACTCATCTATTATTTGTATTCGATGCACTATCCCATCCCCAGAATCGCTCACCCACCCACCCACCCCATACTACCTACTATGTCTTAGATCTTAGGGCTCTTACTTCTAATATCACCAATAGTGATAGGTACGAGTCAAAAACATCAGGAGGACTACGAGATCAGCCTTGCACAAAGGCTTTTAAAATTTATCCTATAAAGAATTTATTTTCTGTTTTCCGTACATAGCAACTAGAAAAAACAAACGTAACAAATCCACCTAAGTATCCTAGAAAAACAACTACAATACCCTGATCCCCCCATAGATATAACGAAAGAGGCACCGTCTCATCAAAAAACCTAGAAATCCTATCTGAAGCTAAAATTACCTAACCCCCTACATGGAAATTGTAGTAAAATCAAGCTATTATTAATCCCTCGATTAATCGTCATCATCATACTTGGTGCTCACGGCCACAACTCTGAGAACAGCATCGTTGTCATCAGTGTGCTCACCCTTCACCTTACTATCCTCAGAGCCTACAGTAGTAAACAACCTCATATGATTACCGACCTCAACATGCTCCTTCACCTTCGACGTCTTTCGCCCTGTGCCTGTGCCATTCGAAAATACAGCATAAAGTTTGCGGTCTTCAGGATCCTGATCGATCGTAAAAATGGAGGCCCCTTTCTCTTTAAGCACCATTGCCTTGTTCTCTCCACTGCCGGTGAAAACACCCTTGAAACTCGTGGGCGTTTCCCCAACCCACCATGAAACGTTCTGCACGGTGCTAGAATTGGCCATACAAGTGACCTGAGCCCTCATACCCTTAGGGATTTTGATACAGGCTGGGTTGGTCCTACTAATGAAAACCATATCCACCTTCAATTGGGAGTCGTTATCATCTTTCTGAGAACCGTCCTCGCTTGAGTTGATGGAGATACTGCGGATAAACTTATCCCCGACATCGACTTTGGGAATAACTTGAGAGACTTGGGGGTCATTTCCCTTGAGGTACTGGAACTTGGCAACACAATTCCGCCAATCGAAGGAGTAGTCGAGTTCAAAGACTTTGGAATCAACACTGCCTTTGAGTTTCATGGGAGTATTCTCGCCATTACCCTCGAAGACCGCCACTTCTTTCCCATCAACAGTAATTGTGATGCGCTGAGTGATTGCTGCATTGGAAAAGCAGGAGAAAAATACTTGGGCAAGAGGATTAAGGAGAATAGGATGGGTGCCGGTAGGGGCGGGTACGGGTGTGGGTGCGCATCCAGTTGTGGCTGGTCCATTGGGTGCGGGTACAGTCATGGTTGGAGATTTTTTTTTATGGTAAAAGGCTTTGGGTAGGAGATTGGTTTAGCTGGAGGTATGAAGTTGTTGATAGAGGAGAAGTGAGGGGCTATAGGGAGGGCTTTCTTTCTGTCTTTATATCTTTTTCGTGTCAGTCTAACTCAGTGCTCAAGATCCCCTAACCCTGATAGTTGCTTAGCTAGAGTGCCCCACCTAAACCTTCGGGCATACCCCCCAAGACACCTGAACCCCAATATTAACCCCGGGAAACCCTTCAGCTCGATTTTTGCCCCTACCTACATAATTAAACCTATAGGTGCAGAAGGCCTCCCCAGTAGAAAGGCGTGTAAATCACGAATTGGTTCATACAGTCATGTGTCTTGCAAAGAATAATAAAGAATAATAGTTAAATACTTTTTATAATAGTAAATTTACTCTTCAAGTTATTCGCACTCACTAAGGATATCTATATCTATCGAGTAAAATGATGCAGTGTGTTTCCATAGGTTGTGCTCGGTATCGATGATTCACGATCCATCACTCGATAGTATTACACCAGGCTGTAAAGCAAGCGCTGAAGTGGGGCTGTGTAACAGTGGTCTCGGTTGTGTGCTTGTGGGTACATTTATGGGCTCATACAAGTCTCGATGCAGTGAGCTTGAAAGCTTTGCGGAGAAATGTGGCGTACTATTCAGCCAGTCTAACACTTTAGCCTAGTACAGCACTTACTGTGCTCAAGCTGCTAACTTGAACATGATTTCCCAAAGCGAGGAATATATTCACGAACTCTGTTATACAGTTGCTGATCCTCTGAGAAGCCTGTTGGAGTAGTACGGGAATAGCTTGTGATGTTTGCCCCTTTCTCTCGGGTATTTACTTCATGATACTGTTGCATTTGACAAACTTAACCCGGATATCTTACTAGTTTTGCACGCCGGTTCTGAAACCACTTTCCTTCTGCTTATGCCCAACCAGTAATTCTTCTCTGTGATACTTGACTAAAAGCATTCAATAGCCTGAGGTATTGTTGTATGTGTGATTGGGTATTCCATGTGTGACCGCACCCCAATCATATAGATATAGGAATAGTCAAGTATAAGCAGCGGAGTACCGTAGTATCTGCTGATCTTTGTGTATACGTATACATAAAGTGTAAGAAGCGTAGGAAGCCTATCAATTCAATGCAAGTATCCTCAAATCATGCTTAGTTCCTATAGCTCTAGCTATTTTTGATTGCTTAACGCGTATTATTGCTTTTATCACTTGCTAGTTGAGACTTTCGCTTGATACGCTGTGGGTGCCAGTGCAGGAAACAAGTAATTATATCGTTCAGACAAATGCCACACTCAGCCACAGCTTTTACCACATACAAAATTAGGAAATATAATCTGCCCTACAGCGCTATGACCCTACATGGTATTGCTAACCACTAATTGGCTAGACAGTACAGGTAGAAACGTAGGAACATTACGATAAAGTCTATAACCTTATCAACAGGATTCCAAATGTGAACCCAAGCCTACCCAACTAGAATCTTTATCTGGGTACGTACATATCGTGATTCCCTAGTGGTTTGACCAGCCTCGCCAACCTTGGGTTCTAGACTCTTTTACCTGATATACTATGAGAGCTACCCCACTCAAAGAGCCCAATGGAGCCCCTGTAAGCGATCTTTATAAATGTTTATAGTAAGAGCTAGGGTTTTTGCAATTGCTTGTTTGAGCTCCGAATGCTTCCGCGTACGTACAGGTTAAGGTCGTACGGGTACGCATTCGGATATACGGCGGGTAACCCCGTTACATGGTTACCACTCCTAGCTGAACGTCCCACCACTCAAACAGAACGCCTCATAAGGAAACAAAAGCCCAGACGAATTAACCCTGTCACCCCCGAAAAAGTTATGCCCTAGCGAAGAAATACCTTTAAAGTACCAACTTGCATTTGTGGCTGTGAGTTGTAACACATAATAATCCTCTACTGCAATTATTGACGCTTTTATGGCAGGTATACATACACATTGGCCCGCATCGTGAGATAACGGTAGCTGAGCCTGAAACCTTTCAGCTCTAAATCCCTCTTAAACCGTTTAGGCTTGGGTGAAGCCTAATAGATATCGCGTAGGATGCACTTAAAGTATCCCGTTTCATCGTACGGGGGAAACTTACATATTTGTCTCATTTCCCGACTAGCCTCCCAGTTGCTTAGAGCGCTTTAATGGTCGCGTGTAGCAGTGTGATCAATCAAACAACTACTCTAAACAACTAAAGTTACCTCAACTGAGATTTCTAGATATACTAGTAGAAAGTAAATCATTGATTGGAATAGCTATATGTATCTAGGTTATGAGTAAGAGCTTTATCAAGCACATTAGTTCTGTCTGTTATGTATGTATATATAGCGACCGATAATTGTTAGACCTCTATTCTGTTCTATGTAGAATATATGTCTTAGGCCCTTGTGTTCCCCGCAGTTTAGGGCTGAAAACTGCGACAAACATAAGTGAGACAACGGCTTCGCCCGGCCTTGGCAAACCATGCGTGCGACAACATTGATACGCAATAGATTGGGAGTTGTATGTATGTATACTATTCTAGGACTACTTCATAGTTATTGGTGTCTTCTAGAGGGGTATTATTTAAATTCGGGCTTGATCTTGAGCCTGGATTTTTCAGCTCATCCTGCCACTTGACAGTTACATGATAGACCACGGGACCTTGAGAATGAAGCCACCAACAGCCTGCTATATACGTCTATACTCTTTGAACACTCCATTCCCTCTAGCTCTATGGATCAAATGTGTCGCTAGATATCACTGGGCAAACAAAGTTTAGAAATATGGGTAGGAGCGTACTTTTAGTATATAAAATTATTCAGGCAATGGATCGTAAATCCGTAGCCAAACAGTGTGTAATTAAATATTAACTTCTCCTAACATAAAAAGTATAAAGAGCATGCTAAAAATCGCGGTCACCCCAACGCCTCCCCCGGCAATGAATTAACCGATCATGACCAAGAAAAGAAATTTCCTCCAAGATAACGTTTTTCATCAGTCATTACATCGCGTAGATCAGCCTCAACGCCCCTAAGGAACCTCAAAGTCTCTCTGCACTTCCTCTCCAATTCTCGACTTGGAATATCCAGCTCTTTCCAGTTTTTCTCTGACAGGAAACCCACCTTTCTGCGTACCTGATGCCGAATCTCCCAGACCTTCTTCCACTCGGTTTGAGCCTGCCCAACATCTGCCCGGTAATCATCCCTCATTCGTGACTTGATAGTATCTTTAACCACCAAGTACAGTTTCTCCACTCTTTTGACAGATTCGTAGATATCTAAACCTTCCCTAAATAAAACTGCCGCACGCTGGATTCGATCTTTCGGATCCAGAGAAGCTTCACTTAAGACAGTCGTATAGATTCTTTGGATGTATGAAATCGCTTGACCCGAGGGAGTTTTGAGGAACTCTCGGCGTTTCTGGATAATAGGATAGCGCGTTCTCCACATATTCTGAATTGCCTCGGCAGCAGCGACTTCCGTTTCGGTGCGATCGATCATAAATAGATCGAGTTCTATCGTATTCAAAGTGGCCAATACCTCTTGACATTTGGTACTCAAATCTTTCCCAGGTATGTTTAGCTTGTGCCAATTTGCTTCCGACAGGAAACCTGCGCTTTGGGAGACGCGTTCTCGTATCGCTAATACCCTCTCCCATTGATACTGAACTGATTCCATCTGACTTGGCTCTGCCGAATCAATTCGTGCCTTTACCTCTTTTTTCTTTTCTAGGTAGAGCTTTTCAATCGCTTTGACAAGTAAGTAAACGTCCAAACCGTCACCGAAAAGTACTCCTGTGCGCCATATCCTCTCCCTCCTATCTAACGATATATCCCCTAATATCCTCTCAGAGATCCTTTTCATATACAAGACGCCTTGACCATAGTGACTTCTAGAGAACTCGCGACGTTTCTGAACAATTCGGTACCGTGTCCTCCACATCCTTTGTATCGTTTCTACGGCTCGGGTGTAGTTGTCTGCTTCGTTATCATCCGAAGATATTGCTTCCTCGATGGGTCCTGACTTTTGCTGGGGGCTCTCTGGGTACTGGAGACTTTGTAGGAGGATTGTGGGAACGCTCGACTCAAGAAAGACGAAAAACGAGGCGGTACCCTTAGATGCTTTGATGAGACGAAGGCCGTCCTTGCCAGCGTAGCTATCGAATGAACGGGCAAACTTTCTTGCTAGTAGATAGTCTGATGAACAATCGAGGAACTCCGGGGAGCTTGCAAATGATAGATTGAGTACCTGAGAAACGACGAGTTAGGGAAATATCGCGTTTTACGCTATAAGGTAATAAACGAAATCCACAAACCTGTAATACAAGAGCCCTAGTCTGAGAATATTTGAGGTGTAAAGCTATATTTATCGGCCCCTGTCCACCCTGTGATGTCCGCCAAGAAAAGGCATTCAACACACAAGTTATGAGGAAATCAACATTTCGACGGACAAATACTGTGAAATCCAGATCCCGAGATCTTTGCCTGCCCGATAGCTTGTGTGCAAACGAATCAACGCTGTTAATCCTCTTTATGATATCACAGAAACTTTGAATAAGCAATAAAAGAGCTTCCCGATACCCCATTTTGGGGCCTTGAGGCGTGCCATGCTCATTTGAGTTAAGAATCTGTGGCATTTCCCGCAGATACATCTGTACCCACCCATCCGGTAATAAGAAGTCTCCAGGGTGGCTGTTATAAATCTTTTAATGTAAAATATTAAGAATTGATCTTATTAGCCAATATCTAAAGTCTCTTTAGTAGGGTTTATCCATACCAGAGATGTTGCTCTCTTCTCATATAATGAGATAATAGAGTGAAACGAGTAGAGGTCGTTGGGTGCAACGAATTTTATCACTCCGTCAAGTGTCTTGACAGAATTCCCGTCTATACCAGACCATAGGCTTCTTTCTATCTTCTGCAGAGCTTGCCAGTTATTTCGTGCTTGTTGCGATGCGCGACGAACCATACGCCACAATGACCATTTAAAACTTGGTAAAACACCTACTAGATCTTAGCAACAATACTATACAATTATTTTTGTGTATACTAACCTAGTGTCTCTGCAACCTGCAGCTGCTCAAGCATATATGAGAAGTCGGACATTTGATCTCGATCTTTTTGATTCTTCTTAAGGCGGTAGAATAATAGACCTGTGATCCCCCCGAAAATACCAGAATAAGTGCTACCCACTCTAGAGATCTCGCGTTTTGTATCTGCGAGAACCCCGGGTTCATTTTCTAATGATGATACGTAGGTGACTTTAGCAAGAAGGATTTCAAGCCATTTACGCTCTATATAAAATGAAGATTAGTATGAGTTTTTATAAGAACCTAAAAGATATCTCACGCCGTGATCTGAATGCTTGCAAGAAGGCCTCGGGGACTAGCTTTCCGAACCGCATATGATACAATGGTAAAATATGACAGTAGACGGAATTGATACTCATAACGTCCTATAATTTCGTTAGATATTTGGCCATAGAAGCGAAGAGACCACCAAGACCTACATTCATAAGTTCTGAGTATCCTGCCGATGTAATCTGGTCGTGATATCCTCTACATCGACTCAGGAACCTAGGACAAGGGCCTAGTTCATGTTAATACATTATCCCAGATAAAGCCCAGTTTACTATGGAGGACTATTATCAACTTTCCTTGAGAAAGAACAGAAATACATGGATCCGCATGATTATATAAATCTAGAGCTTTGTCGTGGAACTCATCTACCGCGCTACAAACTTGGCTTGAAGTCCATCGCATAATAGTGCGTACAGTACTTTCGCTTTCCACAGGCGGGGGTGAATCCAGTTCCGCATTTAAGGGAGAAAACTCCAATATATTATAAGACTTTGCGTCTTGTCCTGTAGGAAAGACGCGTAGGAAAATGAGGAGTGATGGTGGAACAACCCTAGTTATGAGCACCTCCTTGGAAATTCTCAAAACTTCGTTAATTGACTCTATTGGCAACTGCGATACTGTCTTTGCCGAGCTTATGAAAACATGTGCTTTGGAGGTTACCTAAGATTCATTAGTGGAAGTAGACAAATCAGATCCACAGAGAGTATTACAATGATATCAAAAATCTGCTTCATCCATAATGTTGTAAATTGTATGTCATTGTAGGAGATTTTATGCCTCCACAGACCATCCAAGTTGTACCTAAGAGCTTTCCAGAATTCTGGTATCGACAGGTTATCTAATAAGCATGAGCTTTCTACATTCCAGTCGGAATCGGATATAAATATCTCCTCTGGCTCTGTTGAAAGATTAACCAGTAAACACTTTGCTTGTGCGTAGTTAAAAATATCTATCCTCTTTTGTTTTGGAAGTTGGTCCATCCCTCCATACTTCATACCCACCTCCCAGGCCTTGTCCAAATCACCCTCTTTCATGGCTAAATTGCAAGCCTCCATAAATCTACCCCTATCAATATAAAACGCGGACAAATGACTAGTCATCTCATATTCAACAAAGAAATCTTCCTTTTCGTCATCAGATTGAAGAGCGGCAATAGTAAGATCTTTGAGCTCAGGAGATATCTTGCCCCGCTTGAGGAGCAGGTTGCAAAGTCGAGAGTAGTGCAGGCGGCAAGTGGAATCTAGACGGGAAGCATAACTAAAGGGGGGAAATCCGCCTCAGCTGTGCTATCATAAACAGAAATTTATGCCATACTGTGAAGAGGCTTACGTGTTAAGATAGCGGACAAGGTCATCAAAAAGACTCCCCCGGGCTAGGGTGGAAGCCCCTTCATTATAACGCTGTGCACGACTATAATTCCAAGCAGCTTTCTCGAAAAAGTCTATCCGGTTATATAAATCACCAGCTCTTCCGAACTCGCCATTTTGGGAGAGGATATCTAAGGTACTTAGGTTAGTATGCGCATCTAAGATTCTATTATAAAACTTACCAGCAGCCTTTTCAAACATCCTAAGGGTCTCGTAACAGGATGCTTCGCGAAGTGGGTATCCGCATTTGTGGAATAATTCAATTGCGTTGTGGAAATATGCTTCGGAGCGATCTTCGTCACCACTAGCTAAAAGTGTTCTTCCCTTCTTCTCAGCGATAAAGGCATTTGATAGAGACTTTCCTTGAGGGTCTTTTGCTCTCCCAAAGCAGAAAAGTGCCTTGTAGATTTATAGGTCAGTAATTAAGACTAGTATTAGACAAACTGGACTTAGGGCCCAAACATTTTCGTAGTCCTTTTTTTGTATAAATTCATAACCCTTTGCTGACCATATTTCTGGATTGGCGTTAGTACCAGGACGCAACTTGATCAACTTCTCTTGAATCTGTAAAGCGATTGTCAGTAGTCCCGCTGCATATTTCGACATTGCTATTCCCTTACATTTTTATCGTTGATATGTGCTACTTCAACGATTGGTTGGTTCGCCATCCACAGGCTCATCATTGGTGCGAGATTGATTTCATCTTTCTCGAAAAACCATAGTCGGTTCTGTGCCCTGGTTATGGCCACATATAGTTGCTATGATCTAGCTTTAGATAGATACTCTTAAACATAAGGCAAGGACCTCCGCAGAGTTACCTTCAATTCAGAACACAACGCCTTTATATCGGGGACCTTTTAGTCAGCGATCTATAGGAAGTTAGAATATATAATGACCTACAATATGCTTTGCTCCATCAAACCCCCCAAAGCCCTGTAAATTGGCAAGGACACGGTAGTCCGGAATACACTCGCTAGTAGTGAAGAAATCATATAGCAGCACATCTTCGAACTCCATTCCTTTGCTCTCAAGAACTGTAAGAATAAGAGCAAAGTCACCAATTACTGCCTTTAATTTTTTCTTTTGGGTAAAGTCGCGGACGATAATCACTTGATCGGCGCCAAACTGCGCGGCGTCATCATGAAGGTCTGCTGCTCCGAACATTCTTGAGGAGAATATTGTCGCATCGAATCCAACTATGAAACAGTTAGTATCTGTTAATGATAAGTACAAAGAGGATCTTTTTACCAAATATTGTAGGCTTAGGGCCTGAAAGCTGACCCACTTCATCGGGCAAGCGATCCACGAGACGCGGGAAGCCTTGAAAATCAGCTCTACCTCTGCAGTCCTGATAGGTGTATATCTCTGTTACATACATCCATATAATTGCCTCATCACAGATGTTGCAACCGCAAGAATACCTTGGTGGGTACGGTAATTCTTGTAAAGCCCACGGAGTTGGGGTATCGCGGCGCGCGTCAATGAAAACCGTTTGAAGAGAAGGTCTTTCACATTCTGGAATCGAAAAACAGAATCCTTAGAGATAGACTGCGCAGTATCCCCAGCTTTAAAGTAGAACTGTTAGCATCAACTCACTCAGGCTTTTGCCATATATATTACCAAAATGAATCGAATTTGGGTTTTTGACTAGATGGAGTAACATCATAATCTCCAGTAATCTTTGATCCTGTATCTCTACAAATAATCAGCCTAAAATAACTCCCTTTAATGCCAAGTTTATAGAAGACATCTCCTACCGTCTACATATATCTCATCAAACGCCCCTTCAATCCTTTTCTTCAGCTCGGGGTTGTTTGAGATAGCTTCTAACACTGATCTAGCCCTATCGATATCATCAACATCATCAAATTGCCGTTTTTGCTTTTCGTATGATTCGTATATGTCGTACAACACATCTCTATCAACAGTCACAGGTGAAATTTTGTAACCATTCTCTCGGTATTCATCACGTGATAAGGGTGAGAATTTAGTAGAGTGACAAGTCGATCCCTTAATAACGCCAATGATCTCCATGAATGCCAGTGTAGCTGAGATATCCTTAGTCAACTTACTCGAGAAGGATGGCCAATATTCTTCACTGAAAACCTCAAAATCAACGATCTGGGGTCTCCGGTAAAGACGCCGCCAGGTCCGTCTTGAGCCCATGGATGGATCCCATTTCACAGGCGTACGAGCTTGATACTGCCTTCTTGCGAGAGAAAAGTCCTTTCGGTTTGCAGCTCTAAAAGGTTTATTAGTAGGAAATCACGTTGCCTGAATCACTAACGCACCTTGCAGTGTTTTCTAATAACTTCATGAAATAGTTGAATGTACAGACTAGAGGGAAATCCTCTTCCTTAATTGAGAAAACAGTATCATTCACTTCTCTATCATCTTGCTCAATTTGGGCGGGAGAATCCCCACTACCATCTACAGAAGGACTCCCTTTGCTGATTTGTGTGGTAATTAGCCGTTTGCTGTAAATTTCTAGTTTATTCGAAAGTACACCGGAGCGAGTAAGTAACACCTTTTTACGAGCAATCAATATAGTTTTACCATTAAAATTGAAGACGTATCACATACCTGGCGTTTCGGTCTCCCTATGCCGAAACGATCTGCTAAAAGATATCTGCCAAACAATTTATACACTAGGCAAGTCGTCTTTCCGGTGCCACTCCTACCTAATACCAAGGTCGAAGTTTTTGATTCTTTGATAATTTCAAGCTCTTCAGAGGAAAGAACTAATGGATATTCTCCCTTGGTGTTTCCCGAGAGTATATTGTCGATAGTAGTTTGGGTGACGAGGTAGAATTTATCTATAGCACGTAGAAACATGAACAACGGTATTGATAAAAGGAAGGAAAGAAATAGGGCTATTTACTAAACTGAAACAATGTCTCGGAAAAGCTTTGGTCATTGGATTCTTCTAGCGGTAGAGCACTACAATCCATGCCAAAGTCCCCATCGAATGCAGCAGGTAAATTCATCCCAGTAGCCTTGTCAATCAAAATATGGTTACATGCTTCCAGGCGGGCATGTGGGTAGGTTTTGTGAATGAACTGTATATTTTGAACGGTTTGCGAAATCTATAATGCTTGTAAATAAGTTATCAAGACCAAAAATTGTTTTCCATGTTTTTCTTGGTCTCCGGGGGTCGTTCAAACCATTTTAAGATCACCAACTCTCCAAACTAGTGAGAGATCATAATCAGTCTTTTAAATCCCCAAACTGTTTAATTTTGATAAAGCATACCCTTAACCAACTGTCTTGTCCTGCCTAATTCCTCGTCAAACTCAATATCAGTTTGCCATAGTACCCCCCCGCTGTTACCGTAGGGTGCGACATAGAGCTTGCCAAGAGTTTTCCCTTCAACTCGGCCGCATAAGAAGTTGCGCAACCATTCACCAGAAGCAAGCTGAATCAACTTAGATTCAACTCTATTAAAATCACCTTTTTTTATTATTAGTCATGGGAAAACCGCTATGTTTTACATGGACTAGGTACCTTGAAATTTTGCATCGTACAGATCCTGGAGGGCCTGTGAAGAAACTAGAACCCTCCAGATTCCAATACCGCGACCGAGTAGTTCTGTAAATAAGAATGAGCCATCCATTCCCCAGTTATCTGTATCATATTTATCATAAGATCTAACAGCCTGAGGGTTTGTTGTAAAGTTGTAACAAGGCCTGCACGGAAATGATTCGACAGTCGCTTGCAACACACTGAGCGTTTCTTCTTTCTCGAGAGTCTGAAGCGCATTTCCTAAGGCGCGTTCTGAGCTTATTTGAGGAATCCGAAAATATTGCAACGCATCCTTCACATCCGGGGGTAGTTCCGGACCGGCTTCATGCACCTTAGTAGCGACATTTGATTTCTTGTCCGAGTCCGTAAGTACTCGAAGGACGCTTAAAGATGGTAAGCGCGCATCTTTCTTGGGATAATTGTGGATTATACTAGTTAGACGCCCGATGAGATCTTCCAACTTCTGCCAGGTTTCGATCTGCTCCAGTACCTCATGGTTGCTTTCGCAGGAGCGACATTTGGCGACAAGCCTCCTCGCCCATACACCAACGGTCTTAAAATCAAAAATCGTATACCCAAAAATCTTGATCCACTCCTTCATGACTATACTACTACTTTCGCCAGAGACAAGTGCTTCCAATAACGAATCCTTCTCTCCCAGTCGTTCTGCGAGTGTCTCCAAAGGGCGAGGGTGGAAAGGAAGACAAAAGTTGATAATCGAAGCAAAAAGATCCAGAAATGGTGAATTTAGTTGAAACTGCTCGAAATCTTTGCCGAGAAGCGGAAATAAGACGTTCTCGATAAGCTCGTCGGCTATACCGGGGCCAACCCATGACTTTCTCCTGACACCTTGGCTAGCCCGACTAACTGCATTCCCATTCAACAGGCAGAAAAACTGTGCAATCCTCGAGGCGTATAGATCAAAGTTCGAAAGGAGCCTCAGCATCAAGTCTTCGTCGGTTATGATGCGCGAGACATGACTTGGGTCACGCTCAAGCTGACCGTATACGGGCAAGCACACAGACAAAGTGAGGTTCTCATCGCCGAAAATAAGAGGTACAAATTCTCTCTGGAGAAGGGAAGCCCGTCGTTTCGATGCCATTGGATTGATCTTTTCTCTTTTAGTGAATAGCTGTTTTATGTGTTTAGTATGAGTTGGTTTAGTCTTTGTTTCTGTCCAAAGATAAGTGAGATAACCTTGAAACCATGCGGGGTCCCCGGATCTCCGGATTAAACTACGGGTGGTTGCCTAAAACCCGCATAATGGTTGCCTAGAACGTGCAAACAACTGCATATATGAATGATGATAGGGTAGATGTGCCAAGGTGGTTTGCGATAGGCTTGTGAACCGCTGCAGTAGAGTCCGCCTGCAGAACAGCGCTTCCCAAAGCTACAGCAGGCAGGGCCAAAGGTAGAACAAAGAGTATTGGAAGGAGCTGAGGCTAACAAGCCTTTCCACCTGCTCTGGATCAATGTGCTTGAATGCTAGGTATGCACATGGGATCACGTGCAGAAAGAGCCATTTTATACTTCACGTAGAGTCACTCGATCATATGATATCACTCGCACATAGCTTCCTAGTTTGAAGTGATAGAGGTTGTACCTACATGTAGTAGGGTGCAAAAAAAGGTGTTGATAGCTACATATAACTATCTACGCGATATCGCCAATAACCCTAACCCACGACCTCATGAGGATCCTCAAACACGCTTATGTAACCAGTACAGGAGAACCCCCAGCACGGTTAATATAGGTACATGTATACAATCCCAGAATATGGTAGCAGAACTACAGGTATTGGGTTACTCTATAGTTTAAGCACGGCCACCAGGTAAATCTACAAGCGACGCTAGATCTACAATCTAACCGAGCCGAGTTCCGATGCATGTATAATTGATAGGACACCAAGCAGCTACATGTGCCCACAGTATACTGGTACACAGGTTAAATCAAATTTTGAAACCATGAATTACATGTATAGATAGAGCACAATGATGTATTAGAGATACTCCATAAAGTAGATTGATAGTATGGATTGGTGTCCTCCCTAGCTATAGGGTCCGTTAGTATTACTAACGTATAAGATACATGTAATTCCTCCACGTTCGTATATACATGTATTTATCCACAACTAGAGAAAACAGCCCAAGGGTACCTCATCATAGTTATATCTATGTAAATGATGGAACTAACTTGAAGGTTTGAGTGTCATAATCCATTTCCCTCGGTAGTTTGTTGCATGTATTATAGAGATCTGCATGATCTAGGCAATGTCTCAGTAGCTGCAGACACCGCCGAGAACAGTCATGGGGCGCTGTTCGCAAAGGTACTGGGTTACTCACCCAGTGGTGAAGCTTATTCTGTCGAGGTTGAGGGGACTAGATCAACATGTAGGCTGATATGGCAATGGGTTGGACCCTGATACCGCGTGCACCTAGTGCATCCCCGTTCTTCAGAGGTTCGATTAGGTATAAAGGCTTGGACGGACAAACCGACCAATCCTATGATTCCGATCATCTGAGACATTTTTCGCTTTCAGAGCCTGTGTAAATTAGTAGAGAAGGAAAATGAATAAAAGGGTTATTAGGGGGTTTATTTTGATGGCATATATTAGTTAGAAAGTCTCCCCAGGCCTTGGGGGAGGATTATGGGGTTTATTTGGGGGGCTCAAAAAGCGCGGTTTTTGGCAGTTTTAAGCTACATGTTTAGGAAAAGTGACAAAAGATGATGAGTAGTGCCTAGGCAAGTCTACAAAGTGCCAAAAATTAAAGTTCTATAGCTAGAGAGTGTAATCTAAAGTTGGGAGCATGTAGGTAATAGTTCTCCATATGGTATATATTCACAAAGTGCGAAAAAATGCCATTTTTTGCCATTTTTTGCCAAAAATAGCCTAGGTGATAGCTATATAGGAGGGGCTAAATCACTAAGGAATATTATATATATGCCATAGAGAGTATACCCCCGAGGTTTGGGGCTGCTGGGATAAATATATCTGTTGCTACTAAATATGGGCCTTTTTTTACATATAAAAAAGGGCTGGTATCATGTATTAGAAGAACTACTACTACTATACCCTTGAGGGATAAAATTTAAACTCACTTTACTTACTAGAGAGAGACCCTATGGCTTATAGGCCATAATTTAAGCCTATTGCCTATTCTCTAGTGGGCCATTTCCCACAAAAAAGAGCGAAAAATGTGACTTTTTCGCACTTTGTGAATATATACCATATGGAGAACTATTACCTATATGCTCCCAACTTTAGATTACACTCTCTAGCTATAGAACTTTAATTTTTGGCACTTTGTAGACTTGCCTAGGCACTACTCATCATCTTTTGTCACTTTTCCTAAACATGTAGCTTAAAACTGCCAAAAACCGCGCTTTTTGAGCCCCCCAAATAAACCCCATAATCCTCCCCCAAAGCCTAGGGAGACTTTCTAACTAACTAAAAACCCTCTAAATAGGCCTTTTTGTATTATTTGATATTTATTTTATATTTACATATCTCTTACTGCTGTATGTGAGGCTCTAAAAGCGAAAATGTCTCAGATGATCGGAATCACAGGATTGGTCGGTTTGACCGTCCAAGCCTTTACATATGGTTAGTTATTCAAGTTTTCATGGCTAGAGATAACTAGTTATTCATTCTGTTTGTATTTACCGCGTTCTATAGAGCATCTCATGCTGGTGGCCAAATGCAGAAGATCGAGGTTAAATTATCGATAGTCGCATTCAAATTCTTTGTTCAGTAATCCTACATGCATCTCGGTTACTATTCCGCGGGCCTTCGGTAGATCGAGAATATGCAAAAAACTGCATGCAGGGCCAGCGATCATCCCTAGGTTCATCCCCGGCAGTAGTCCCGGAGTTTGTGAGAGCTTTTTGGCCTTGATAGCATAATCCACTATCGATAAGACATTCTTAGTATGGGGGTGTATGTACAAAGGTGGCCTATATATCCTATACTAAATAGTCCCTTGAACCCACAGTTATCGCTACCAAGGACAATAATGAAGACCTACTCAACTCTCCTCTCTGTTGCCGTCCTGGTGGGGGTTCTATCAGTAATATACTCGAACGACTACATCAGATTCAATCCATTTAGTCGGTCCGATGCCATTATCCCACATCTAGGACCACTTCTTTCCCCTAGTGCATCAATCATCTTGCCGAGAGAAAATGCCACCTACTTTGCACAACTGACAAAAAGGTTTGTCGATATGGTGCACCCAGACATCACCGCAGTTGTCCAGGTGGGTGCAGAAAGTGACGTTTCCCACGTTGTGTGTATATTCTCTTCTTGTCCCCCATTTCCCGTTCCCCATTTCTCTAAGGAATGTTTCATCTCTAACCTGAACCATAGATCAGATATGCTAAAAGAGAGGGCCGCACCATCTTAGCTGGAAGCGGCCGTCATGGCTTGTCGGGGTCATTGAACAATGTTCACAACGCAATAATGATCGACATTGAGCCACTCTCCTCCGTTTCAGTTGACGCTTCCACAAACACTATGAAAGTTGGTGGTGGTATTAAAATTGGTGATGCGATGACCGCCGTGCATGCCGCTGGGAAAGAATGTGGTTTGTATCCCTTCATTATTTATCTGATTGCTACAGCTAATAATAATCATAAAGCTGCTGGGATCTGTGATTGTGTTGGCCTTCTAGGCGCAGGTCTCGGAGGTGGCCATGGAAGGATGCAAGGACTCCACGGACTCATCGCTGATAACCTTGTCTCGGCGCGCCTTGCTACAGCTACGGGAGAAATAATCACAGTATCGAACACGTCAAATACAGACTTATACTGGGGGCTCCGGGGCGCTGGCCACAATTTCGGCATAGTCACTGAAGCGGTATTCAGAGTATACGACCAAACAAGTCAGGGTATGCAATATAGTGCCGACGTCATTTATGCACCAGAGCAAGTCGAAGCCGTATTCACAGCAATCAATGGATTTAAGCAACCTGCTGAGACAACCATATATGTCTTGTTTGTAGCGCAGCCACCTCTCATGGTACCACCCTTTTCTAATGCTCCACTAGTGCTTCCCCCCTCACCCACAATAGACTAATTCACCGGACAGCCTATGGTTGCACTTAGCTTTATATCTTCCACCAGCGCCGCCGATGGAGCCTCCCAACTGAATGGTGCATTTGGCCACATCCCGCACCTCAAACGTACAGAGTCTATGGTTGCATGGGACAAAACCAACACCGTCGGTGTAATGGGTCTTGGGATAGGAGCATGCACAAGTGAAATCCGAAAAGACTTACGTTCTGCATCTGTGATCCACTATGATATCCCCACTATCCGTAGCATATTTGATTCATACACTGATTTCATTACCAAAAACCCATTGGCAAACGCAACTTCTGTTGTGTTTGAATCTTACGCAGTTCAGGGGGTACAGGCGGTTGATGCGTCAGAGACAGCATATCCACACCGGGAAGAACAGCATATAATGTATTTGCCGAACCCTCCTTGATATTTATAACTACAGTAGCTGATAACTCTGGCATAGAATGATATATGCGGGGTACCCAGATGCATCTTTGGATGGAGTAACGAGCGACTGGATGAAAAAGACAATTGATTTAGTAAACTTAAGCGGGGGATTTGGGAAACCAACTGTGTACATGAACTATGCACGAGATGAGGATTTTGGTGCAATTTACGGGTATGAAGATTGGAGAAAGGAGAGACTGATGGGATTGAAGAGAAAATACGACCCTGAGGGTACCTTTGATGGGTTTAACCCAATTCCGAGGAGATAAGTATCTTAGCGAGTGAGTAAAGTTGCATCATAGTTCTTTTCATTTATGTTTCTGGAGATAGCACTAGGTAGTCGGATGAATTAAGGAGCTTATAAAAATAGAACATATATGCAGTGTCTCACATAGAGTATATATGGTCAAAAAAGTATTATAGTTGTAAAATTTAGCGAACAATAGCTTTGCAAAAGTAAATATTCGCAACGCTATTCTAAGGATATTATCCCAAGAAGCACACTGAAGTTATAGATGTTTTGGCTCCTAGGAATTCCATAAAATCGTTTCTTATAGCTATTGTGACTGCTGAAAAATACTAGATAATGTGGTTTGAAGATGGTTTCGCATATACATACAATATGATTGTTACATAAGTATTTGATAGCTGACGACTCATTTATCTATGGCGTTGACCAAATGATAATTAGTATCTGCTCAATCTAGCGCTTAACCAGGCTTTTAGAAGGTGGGGGAAAGAGCTCTTTCTATATTATCCATAATAGGGAATCGCGTAATCTTGGCTTTCTATGATAATATCATAAGGACGCTTCTTAAGTAATGAGAAACAATAACCATGATAGGTTAGTTTGGTCACAATACCTTTAGACGCTATCTCTTTAGATCTCAATTCTCGCTATGATAATCATCACAAGTGATAGCTGAAATAGCGATTATCGGAGGTATTGAATGCCTGGAAGCACAATAATTTGCTATTAGGCGTCGGCCAGGCTTTCTCCCGACGTTAGCCGTCTACAAGGATATCTACTCCTCAATGGACACAGGTTATCACTCGCCAACTTTGAGACAATCAGCGGGCTTTACCGGTTGTAACATGGTCAGAGACTTGACAAATCTCTCACAAAAAGCATTATGTATATTTCGCGGCTGAAACGAGGCTGCAGATTGCATAGAGTTTGTGTTTGTACAGTTCAGCTGTTGGATTGAGGGGCACTGGATATACTGACCCATCATAAATGAATGCCCTTCTTATCATTGGGGAATAGGGGCTGGAAAATCAATGAACTACACTTCCTTGGTTCTTAACCACCTGGTAGAGCTGCTACTTGGTAACTTGCCTAATTGTTCTTGATCAAGGTTTACCAAAATAACTTTGGTAAAACACCCCTGGGAAACAAGTCACTTACACGGCCCCTAACACCATAACCTTTGGAAGAGTAGATACATGGGGTCGTTTCCCGGTAACGGGAGCGTTGATGGAGTTGGTATCGCTGTCAGTTGCCGAGCCTCTGTCGAAATCTTCTTGGGACAATCATCAGAGTTTGACAAAGTTGCTTCAGCAGCTGCAACAACGGTCATGACCTTGCTTCCAGCCCTCCTAACCTTTGCACCTTTGCCAACTGCAAAGGTACGGTCCCTAATGTATTTCAGTCTGGTATCTGGAATGTGGACTGCCGCGATGACATTCGGACTAAGTACGAAGAGTATATCTACGATACCGAACAACAGGGTAGTGGGAGTGAGCGAATTGTGCGGCAAGGAAGAAGTCAGGACTTACGGCAGGTATCTTGGAGTCCCTGATTTTTTTCTAGGTGCTATAGAATTAGTATAACTAACTTTGGCATGGTACATATTATTAGCGAGTCGCAAAAGGCCCAGGAGGGATCAAATCCTGTGTGTTCCGGGGACCATAAACCAACAACAAAGCTGCTACCCTCCTCTCAGTCCCTACCACCCATTCAAGAGAATTTTAGTGCTATGATTGATGCCCAGAGACATCACTTTCCAGGACTAGAGCCTAACAACCTTCACCAACACGCATTGGATATACTACAGAAATTGTATGAAAGGCCTGGGCTCCTAGGACTCAAAACAAGAGTTTTAAAACCTAGCCCTGGGGGCGGGATAAAACGTCCTACTAGGCTCCGCGTCACTATCTTTTACGGGTTATTTTTTTTAGCCCAAGCAGGCTTATACCAGGTACTTGCGACAGTACTTCCACTAGTCAATCAAACGGTATTCATCTGGGCATGTCCATCCAGCGGTTTCCAGGTGTTTATCGTCTGGTTAGGTGTTACAGCTTGGGCATCATCTATCTGCCAATCACTTTTCAAATCCTCTGCTATGAACGGATATGAAGTTCTCCATCTGAGCCAGCCTTCATCGGTTGAAGCAGCAGAGTGCAGGTATTGTTCTGTTGTTAATGAGCTACCACCAAGTCGTACCCTTAGTACATCTGAGCGTCGGCGTAGAATCTTTGGTGGACGGTACTCTGCGGTGGGGTTTAGATCTGATATGATAAATTTATTGAGGTATTGTCGCTGACACCTTTTTATGTGCTAAAACTTTGGTCTTGGCGCTGATGTTCGACCAAGATGGCCTGGAAGAGGAAATCCCTGGACGGTGGCCAAGAGCATTTATGACGCGTTCAAAAAGCGGTATTACGAGCCCCACCCAATGGTAGTCGTACTTGAACTCTCAAAAAAAGCGATAGAGCCCTATCATCCATTAACAGCCATATTCTTCGGCTACGTCCAAGCCTTAGCCTTAATGCTTCTGACCTTCCTTTTCGGAAGCATATATGGTGGAACCTTACTTAAGGCAGTCCTCTTTGTTCTTTGTTTTATGACTACTGTAGTCATATCACGGTTCGGTAGTATATTTTTCGCTTCCTGGCTAGAAAGAACCCTCGACCTTACCATCATTGAGTGTGAGAACCGCCAAGAATTCAGAGCAATCAGTAGGATCCTCTGTGCTATGCCCGATGTAGTGGTTGAAAGTCAGTCCGACGGCTACAGATATTCCGGAGGATATCGGTTGTATAGAGAATTCGAATTACCTCAAGCGAAACCTATAGTTACTTCACGGGCCATTGGTAGGATTGTTGGGGCCATTCTCGGGCTTGCTGTAGGCATAACTGTAGGCATAGCGTCGCTCGCTGCTCATAGCCATAACAAACATCAAATACTAGGAGTAGGCATAGGTCTTGGTTTATTCTATTGGGCGTTACTCGGCGCCAATGTCCGCTCCCAATTCGAAACATTTACATCCCGCGAGATCGGTATTTCACAGCCAAATGCCGAAGAATCTAGGGCGGATAACGTGTAAATTTCCTAGAGAGTTACCGCTTTGATTTAAAGTGTGAACCAAGTCTTACAATGGGGACTTGAACCTTTCCTTCATATTTTATTGCTGGTCAATCTTAGACTGGAATTAAGTCTCTTGTACTTTACATGTACATAGTTATATAATTGAAACCGATTATCAAGTGGGATTTGTATGTTCATTAAGAAAGATGAATTATAGTAGCCATAGATACTGGATGTTGAAATAGAAGTAATAGAATTGATGTTTCCCACATTTCTCGGTTGTTTAGCTATGTAGTTGAACAAACAGTCTTTATTCCAACTCGACGATCTGTGTATAAAAACAAATGATATGTCTGGGGGATACATTACCGACTGCAATCGGGGTTGGGAAAAATGACACCCTTCTCCATTATCCTGAGGCATCATAATAGCATTTCTACTTCCTGGTACATATATAGTGTGTAACTCGATAAAATAGGCAGGTAGTCCCGTTTTCAAGTGCCAAGAAATCAGCCAGGCACTGTACTTTAGAGCCGCAAGGAATGTCGAGCTTATCCATGTTTAACCCCTCTATCTTCACTACCTGCTCTACAATCCATGCCTGATTTCTGCCCTGCAAAATCTGGTTCCATCTCCCATAAACTCTAGGCTCGGTTTACAAGCCATTTCATATTCAACTATTACCGGGATATCACCACAACCCACAAACCAAAAAAACTACGAGCAGGCGCCATCTTTTACACTTCACCGCCACACTACGTTACGAGAAGCTCTGGAGCTTGTGTGTTTCCATAAGGATCTATGGCCGAGGTTTTGGGCATCACTTCGGGCGTCATCGGTGTTCTACAGTTAGCCGGGACTGTCACATCATTGGCTTATGGCTATATAGGTGCTGTGAAACGGGCATCGAAGGACCTTGGGGAGCTTTTAGATGAGTTAGGTTTACTAGCAAAAGTCCTCAGGACCGTAAAAGACCATATCGACGTGAATCCATGGTCGTCAGCACTACAGGGGCTAGAGCTTAATAGCCCAAATGGACCAATCTACAACTGCACTCTGGAGCTAGAATCGCTGCGAGCAAAGTTGGAGCCTACTAGTAGAAAAGGAATAAAAGGATTAGTTGAGAAGAAATTTGATAGTCTCACATGGCCATTTAAGGATAATGAAATCACACAATGTATCTCACGGATTCAGAGGCATATAAGCCTTTTCAGCCTTGTTTTGACAGTGGATCAGATGTATGTTACACTAGTTCCTATTACCCCCGATAATTTTTAATTCTGGGTCTAGGAAACTTGCAAAAGAGGCCAACGACCTCCAGAAGTTGTCGGCGAAGGAGTCGGCAGATAGGAGGCAGAAAGAGGATTCATTCCGGATTGGTAAGAATGGAAAGCTTTGTGATGAGTTTGTAAGCTAACCTCTCGGATCTACAGAGGAAAAACGTGAAAAAGTGCTGAACTGGTTGTATTCGGAGGATTTCGAGAAAAAGCATCAGGAGATTATCAACAGGAGACAAAAAAACACAGGGAAATGGCTACTAGAAAGGCCGGAATTTCTAGAATGGGCTAAGAACTTGAATCCAAACTCAATCCTCTGGGGCTTCGGCATTCGTATGTCTCACAAAAAGTAGCCTAATTTTGGGGCTCATGCTGATCCTACCTGCAAAAGCCGGGGCTGGTAAGACATTTCTCACTTCGGCCGTAATAGATTATTTTCTCGGCCTAGCAGCGACCAGGGATTATGGTGTAGCTTATATCTACTTTGATTACAAAGAAAGGGATCAACAGAGACCTACGCAAATCATTGCTAGTTTACTTAAACAACTGGCTAGTCAAATCCCGCTTTTGCCTGCTGAAATCGAAGAACTACATGATAGATTGCAGCGTAAAGGGAAGAGACCTGGTTTTAGTGATCTATATGGCGCTCTTCTCGTAACGTTTAGGTTATTCAATAATGGTCAGGTATTCTTGATCTTCGATGCCTTGGACGAGTGTGATCAAGGGAGTCAAAGAAAAGACCTCTTAGACTTACTACATCGCATGGAAAACTCTGGTGCCAATATATTTGTGACTAGTCGCCATTATCCAGAAGATATTCGGGGATCATTTCGTGAGGTTCCAAAGGTTCAGCTTTTGGCACATGAGGAAGATATCAGGACTTATATCCGGCAAAAAATCTCTGAGAGCCCTCGGGCAAGCCGTCTTGTTCAACGAGCAAATTGCGAGCACATGATAGTATCCGAGCTTACTGATTGCGCGCAAGGGATGTAAGTAGTTGTGATCCGCGACAACCACGAGTCTGAGACTCTCGAATTTATAGACTTTATGGTACTAAGTTTGACAGGTTCTTACTCGTAGCTTTTCACATCAAATATTTATGCCAGCAAGCCACTGCAAAAAAGATCTTGACCGCGCTTGATAAGCTTAAGCGCTCCTCCACAAAAGAGAAGCCTTTGTACCCTACATATGACCGGGCAATGAAAGTTCTCCGGGATCAGCCTGAGGGCTGTGCAGACTTAGGGCTTAATATACTCTCGTGGCTAGTCAAGGCTAAACGAACACTCACTGTTGATGAGCTTCGAACGGCAATCTCTATAGAATATGAGCCGGAGTGGTATGGGCTTGACGAACTAGATCTACCAGATAATGAAACAATTCTCGATGTTTGTGCTGGCCTAGTTACAATAGACGAAAACAGCAATACAGTCCGGCTTGTACATTATACAGTTCAAGAGTAGCTTCTAGAAAACTCAATCATCCCAGAGAATGCAGAACTCACACTCACTATTGCCTGCGCTACTTTTCTTTCGTTCGACATTTTTACCGAAGGCGCCTGCACTGACCAAGCCTCTCTTGAGACTCGGTTGATGTCACAGCCGTTCCTTCAATACGCTGTCCATCGGCTATCTTGCCATCTCAGAAAATGCGATGAGACCCAAACGACTAGTACACTCCTTAGGTTCCTAGAAAACCAAGGGAGCCTTGATTCATGGGTTCAAATTTGGTATCATTACCATGAGGAGGAGGGTGGAGTCTGTTCAGATTTCAACAGTTATCCTAAAGGGTGTCTCTCCTTACATGTCGCATCAGCCTTAGGTCATCTATCAGCCCTCCGAATACTCCTGGAGAAAGAAGCTTATTCGACAATCACGGCTCAAGATAGTTATGGTCAGACAGCGCTACACCATGCGGCGTTTGGAGAAAAGGAAGTTATTGAGTTACTGATTCAGAAGGGAGCTGCCTGTTCAATTCAGGACAAAGATGGACAAACAGCACTACATCTTGCAGCACGTAGTGGAAACCAAGCAGCAGTAAATATATTACTTGAAGAGGGCGCCGAATTATCGGTCATGGACAACAACGGAGATACGCCTCTACATCATTCAGCATGGGGAGGCTTTGAAGGGGTAGTATATCAGCTTATCGAGGCAGGTTCTAATATCTCAGCCCTTAATCACGAGCAAGAAACAGCCATGCACATTGCCGTAAATTTGGGGTATGATGCTATGGTATGCCTACTACTTAAGAAAGGTGCCAACGTTTCAACCCCAAATCGAGGAGGTTACACTCCGCTCCAAGTTGCAGCCTGGAGGGGATTTGGAAAAGTTGTATGCCTCTTACTTAAGGGTGGTGCTGATATTTCGGCGTCAGATAGCTCTGGGTCTACTCCGCTCCACCATGCAGCTGCTGGTGGACATGGACCAGTTGTTCAGCTATTAATTGAGAATGGTGCAGACCTCTCAACTCAAAACAACTCTAAATCCACTGCACTACATAATGCAGCGGCTCAAGGGCACGGGTCAATTGTTCGGCTACTAATTGAGAATGGTGCCGATCTTTCATCTCGGAACATATTTGGATGCACTCCACTTCTCGAGGCGGCAAGTCATGGATGCGTAGTACCGACTCAACTCCTACTTGAGAAATGTACAGATATTTCGATTCAGGATAAAGCTGGGATGAATGCACTGCACCATGCAGCAGCTGGGGGGCACGAAAATGTAGTCCAGTTGTTGCTTGAGGCAGGTGCTGAGGTTTCGGTCCAAGACAAAAACGGCCATACACCTTTTCACTTTGCAGTGCGGCAGGATTCCGAGGCAGTTGTACATCTACTGCTCCAGAAATCTACGGGTCTAGACCTTTCTATACAAGACAAAAAGGGGTATACAGCTTTACAGCTTGCTATAAGACTAGAATCTAAAGCAATAGTGTGTCTACTAACTAATAAAGACCCCGGAAGCTTTATTCAGGCCGATGATGATCTGAGCAGAAACTCATTTCGACACCCCAACATTTCTGCAGACATAAACCATGCACTTGATTTTATAAATAGAGTTAAGTTAAGTTGCCCCTTCTACTTTTGTATTATGATCCTTGTTACATAAATCTCATAGCCTCATAGGAGCGGTTTCATCAACAACCAGAGATATACTCGGAATTCTTGAATATGATTAAAGAATATGGTCAACGACCAGCCCCAATGTATGATATCTACGTACAGGTTGCAAAGCTTTTTAAATCCGCACCAGATCTTATGGAGACCTTCGAGGTCTTCTGCCCTGCTTTGAGAGCGGCTGCACAGAAAAAGGCTGCAACAGTAAAGGCAGCCACAAATCATATTTCGACTTCGAAGGGGAGAGATATATCTTTGCACCCTGCACTTAGACCCGCATCCAAAGCACTTATACTTCTTCTACTCAAAAACGATAACGAGTACTTAGCCGAGAATCGGAAAGGGCCTTCGACTTTGCAAGTTGCGATATGGCGTGGTCCCGAAGTTGCTATACGTCTGCTTCTCGGAAAGGATCCAGAGGGTTCGGTTCAAGACCACAACGCAGATACATCTTTGTACTTTACAACACCACTTGCCGAAGTCCCAGCGGATACGCTTACAAACCTTGACCATGCGATGGCACTCATAGAAAGGGTCGAGTTATGTTATTCCTTATCTATATTTAGTACCCGTAGTATAAAGCTCATAGCCCAATAGAATAGGTTTTCCCAGCAACCAGAGATATACAAAGAGTTCCTCAAAATTCTCCAGACAGTCGGGCTAACATCAACTACAACTTATGATATCTACTCGAAGGTCGTAAAGCTCCTTAGAACAGCACCGGACCTTTTAGAGGACTTCGAGTGGTTGCTCACCCCTGAATCACTCAGAGAAACCCCAGCAGATATGGTGCTAGACCCCGTAGAAGATTTCACTCTCGAATCACCCCAAGAAACCCCCGAGAGTACCGCACCAGACGCCTAGAGAACCTCAAGTCATCCCTCACATCCGAGTCGTCCCACGAATCTGTAGATGGATTTTCCTATTAACAAACCCGGCATAAAAGGTGGAGGAAACTGTCTAAATAAATGAGTCTATAAGAGTTGTTATTTGTAGCTAGGTTTTTAGGTTGAGGTGGTTATATTTTCTTAACATTATAGAATGAATTTGGAGATGTAGTGCTTTAATAGGGTTTATAAAATAGATTATATATGGCTAAAAATTAGATTAAACAGCCCCTATGACCCTACTTGGCTACCCATGGGCTATACCACTATACCTATTTAGGTAGATCTAAGATCTTAGTTGTATTTATCTAAAACATCTATATTAGTATAACTAACCTCAGGCAATCTTTACTACATCCAGATATGTAAAATTCTAGCTACTTACTAAATTTACGTGGTCCAAACCTAAATATGGATAGTTGAGAATACAAAGGTGATTTCTGGCGACCCTGAATATATGGGACTGTTTAGAGTTACGGAACGGAGGTCTCATTGTAGTAAAAGTTTGCTAAGGGTTCAAGATTATAGGATAACTTCTTAAGGATTTTACCAAACCATTGAAGCTAGAGATGTAACAATGGAACCTATTTTACTCATGAAGGATTTGAAGCTAATTATAGTTGAATTCAGAGAATATGATTACATTGAAATGGGGTATACATATAGGTATCGTAATCTAAGATAAATAGCTAGGGAATCTCAAGGCTCCAATGCCAAAATTAGGCAGCCATAAACTTCTAACCAGGCGGGCAAGGGAGGGCTCGGCCTGTATTATTCAGTATCACAAGACATCGGAAGTATTGTAACAGCAGTTGATGATCTCGGTCGGTGCTTCATTAATCTTTTGAATAGATCCGTCTGCGTCTTACAATCATGACGACTATCGACAGTAGCTTTACAATCTCTAATAAGTTTCTAAAAGATTTTATAAGTAATGAATAACAAACCCACTTTCACCCTCGGGAGCAAGAATATAATCAAAAACACTCACTTTCATTCGCCAAACACTAAGTAGCAATTGAAAAAGATCTTCTAAACCTTTCACTATGGGAGGGAGTTCTTGTAGATCATCGCTGCTTAGTAAACACAAATAGCCTTTTGCATAACTTACTCTCAGAACTTGGCACTTTAACCCTGCAGTCAAGACTATCAATAAAGTCCTCAATAAACAAATTATATTCACAAAACCTACCAGAATTCAGTAACCCAACTACCTGCAACTTCTGTGCAATAGCTTCATCATGACTTACAAGCCGGTGGAGACGTGATAGCATGTCATGTAGGGCTTTCGCCAGCTTTAGTTTATCCGTAAGCCACTTGGTTGATGTCTCGCCTTCAAATTTGTTCGCCACCTCAATTGCACCATACTCGTAGGAGTGGTCGCCGTCATCCTTGATGATTGCGTCAAGACGTCGACCAATTTTCGAACGATTTCGTTTCCCGGTCTTCGTCCTATCTCGATTTTTTCTTACTGTAGTCGCTAGGCAAGTTGACTCCTTACTGTAAAGGATTTAGTTTTAAAGCAAGAACAAGGATACAACAAAAAAGGGCCAAAGTAGTACATACCGTACCGTCAACATCCCTGTGAGATCATGCAGACAGTGATCGACAATGAGAGACCAAATATTAGAGTCGTACCAGCCTTCAAGATTTGTTTTTAGGAGCAATTGGTCGGGTCCATCATACAGAGTGACCCTACAGTCGAAAAGTAAGTCTCCATGGGAGGTAAGATCGCAATTAGACTAAAGATAAGACGCACAGCTTGCGTAGGACCAAATCGACCCATTCAGCGTCATAATGCTTTTCGCGGATGTAGCTCTCATCCTCCGCTAGGTAAGAAGTTGTGTTTAAAACGCGCCGAAGGTCAGCGGGTGTATCCAGACCCGCGAACCTGACCATAGACCCCACCATCACTTCATCGTGCTCTGGCCAGTCTGGTATGTGACTACAGATTTCATCCCAATCCTCCGGGCTGAACAAAGTGCTAATCGTATTATCAAGAATATCAATAATCCAAGAATGTGCCAAGGACTCTGTTTCTTGTTGGTAATGCTGAAAAATGACGTGTTCAACGACCGTTCCACTTGAAAGTACCCATTGAAGTTTGGGATCCATACTCTTATAAGTCTCCACAAAAGAAAGCTTGGTCAGTGACTTGGCCGCGGTGCCCTCCTTATTTTGGCAATCAACAGGTTCATCAAAATCACTACTACTAATACTCCCCGGTGGTTAGTACGCGAACCTATAGATCTTAGAAGGAATATATAACTACCTAGGTATGAGCTCTGTACTAGCATGATGCGCCTACACCCAACCCAAACACAGTCAGAAACCCGGTTTTGCCAAAAGACTTATTATCGCAACTAACCTTATCCCGTGTGCTCGCCTGTCTTTTCCGCTTCCTGGGATTGGTGACAGATACGTGATTATTAGTCCCAATGGCTATCCCTGTGGAATTGTTGACATATATCGAGGCTCCGGCTCCCACTTTTGGGATTCTTTTATTATTATACCATTCCCTAGCACGGCGACCATCACGACCCTAACCACAAAAAAGAATTAGCGAAGTTTCAATCAATAAATCCCACTGGGTCGGCAAGTAGCCTTAACATCAGACCGACCGAGAAAGTCATCTGTGCCCCCAGTGGACCAGTGCTGGGTCGGCAAGTAGCCTTGAACACCAGACCGACCTAGAAAGTCATCTGTGCCCCAACACTGGTATTATGGCTCGGCGATCAAGCCTTGGGCAGCAGACCGACCTAGAAGGTCATCCGGCTCAACTCCGACATTACGGTATCGCGATCGCCTTGAATGATGAGAACCAAGTAGGTTCCCATCATGCCATTATCTGTCTCATCTCTATACGTCCCCGGAGGCATGCTTACACACCTTTCTATAGCTTTTAAGGAGAGATTCGGCTTTGAGATGCCTTTCACTCGTAGTGTCGCTAGCGATAGCACCTAAGCTTTTGATGTATGAATCGATCTTCAACTCAAATGACTCTAGAGGGCATGCGTCCAGAAACTTGACGATGTCCCAAGTAGACGGCTTGGAGTCGAAATACGCGGGGCCGGACATGAACTAAAGGGAGAAATGCGGTAAGTTATCAGCTTTTAGATTAGAATTAACGGGGCATCCTATCAAAGAATTGGGGAGAACCTTACTACGAAACAAATAGGTGGGAAGTATGAGGTGCGGGGTTTGTGCTTAGCACGGAGCGACGCGTTGATTGTTGCAGGACGTCGTGTGTAAAACCGGGTGGCTAGTAAATATCACGTGGCTAGCGCCAAGAATAAGGGGGCTCTAGCCATCTACAACACCACGCGCCGGTGCCGAATAGCCAAGATGTTCATTCTTCTCTAGGTAGATGTATATCTTAAGTGAATAGGAATAAGTACTCGCAGTAGAGGCAGATGTTGGGTGTAGGTGTGCTGGTGGGGAGAGGTTGTGACGCTGGTAGGGGTGATGCTGAGATACCAAGAGGTGAGGGGGTTTGAACAAAGTTGAGTAGTCAGCCGGGTAACCGGAAGATCTTACAATGCCAAGCCCAAATCTAAGTCGATAAAATGAACTGTTTTGTTAATTATTTATATTTATTAGCTTTCTCATAGCTAGAAATATAATGTAGCTATAAGAATGGAAGTCGAGAACAAAGAATAAAATCGTTGACTCATCAAACTCCGGCGCTGCCTGGTTGAGTGGAAGTGCTACTAGCATAACACTTGCTCTAAATCGATAATGACTGGAATATACTCTCCCCTAAATCAAGTATTAGAGACAGATTTAGTTTTCTGTTATCTATAATTTCTGTGGGTTTAAGCAGTACCGACCGACCGTTCTTACGCACTTACAAGACATCACTTACCCCCCATTCAAGATAACTATTAACCTAGTTCCTAAAGACTTTTTTGCTCGTGTAATATAATAGAATTACATATAGTTATCTTTCAAAATTTCCCCCGGCAAACCAGAAGCCCTACTTGTCAAAGAGAGTCATCTCTGCGGCGCTTTCTAGCTATATGACGACAGCGAAAATCAAAATACGTAGATCAAAACGTGCAAAACGTGCAAAATACTAGAAGTTTTCTCGGGCCTTATTAACTAATTCGGGATTACTAATAGAACTAACCGGTTACTCACTAATAATGTGCGGGTCTAAGTCCTGGCAGTCTGATAGTCAGTTACTCCCCAACTCTACTAGTTCATTAATTTTATCGCCTTGCAACACCAACAGAACGGTACTACCCAACCGCTTCCACGAGCTTTACATAGCGACAACATTACGAGCCCAACATATCCATAGATCGATGTTTGTGTTAGTGTTAGTGTATAGTAGTGTTATTAAGAAATGTTTCCACTGGTTAGAATATACCTAAAGTGGTGTGAGAGGAGCACTTCAAGAGAGTCGAGAAGCTCTGTGATAGTAGAGCTTTTATTTAACTCCTGAAAGTTATTTCACGTAGGTAGTGATGTAGTACCAGGGCAGGGACTGATATCCCAATAGGTGGGAGCGGGCCGGAAGATCCCCAAAGAGATGAGTGAGAGTGATCCCGGTATTACAGGAATAATTAGGCCGACAACACTACCTAAAGGAATAGGACTATGTAGACCAGCTAGGGTAGTAGTCAAGAATACAGGGGTAATAACACCTCTTGGTGTCTGTTTTTAACTTATTCTCTTAGTTTCGACCGGCTAAGTGATACGCAAAAAGCTAAACTATATGTAATGAGTAGTAAATATTAGGCGACCAGTCAAAGTTTAAGGGAGTATATTCAAGGCTCTTAGTTAAAATCCTTCCGCGCTTATCTAGAACAGGTATAACGGAGACTAGAAACTGGTTTGATGATCATGAGTAGTGATCCTTAGGGGATCCCACGAGAAATTACCGAGATAGTTCAATGATCGATGATTGCTAATAGAAATTTTATGGTGAGTAGGAATGGTCTTTTTGAGAAAGCTCTTGCTAATTACCCCCATATATTATATGAGCTATTGGAGTACGTTCGGGTTCTACGGATAATTAAGGTAGATCTATCTTGCTATTGAACTATCTACCTACATGAACTAAATTGCAGCGTACCTCTTAAAGAGAAGATTTTAATAGTATCCTTCAGTGGGTTCATCTATCAAACATGATATATCTAGATCAGCCTCTCCGAGTTTTGACGGTAAGTAGATTTAGTATCGGATAAACTACATGTATCTGACATGTGGTATAAACAACTAGAGGATAACCTACCTTCAGGCTTTTATAGGTTCTAGTACACATTTCCCTAATTAAATAACTGCTGATCTATTCTATATCCCATAGATCACCGCCACAGATCAGGGGTGGAACATAGAAATCACTCGATTTCACCACTCTTTATGTATTTGAAAGCTTTCTGAATAGACTATAGGTGCTTCCTGAGTTCACACCTTCTCCAGAGGCTACGATAGATTGGACAAAGATTTGGCTGATACGAAATGTCAAGAATACCGACCTACGTCGGTTTAAAGTATACGCCGCCGCCCCCGCCGTTATTGTTATCAGGCCACGCGAGTTACACAGTAGTTGTAGAGTGCAAGTATTTATGCACAAGATCGAAATTACAGGGGCTGCGCACTACAAGGTTCCCCGCCGGGACCTAGAAGTGACTAGATAATCGTACAACAGTGGCTATACTTGTACGATTCAGCCTACAAGGCTGCGTTTCATATGGCGAGAACAAGGAAACTAGCAGGGTTATAACTTTTAACAACACACAACAATTAAGCTTGCATCTCACGAACTGAATCAAGGAACACATACCTTTTGTATACATGTGTTCCTCTATGATGTGTAGCACTGCCAGGGTTGTGTGTTACTACATATCCCCCCGCATTACGTTACACGGTGTGTGTACTACACATCAAAAACCAGATCAAAGCGCTGATCCCTCTCAGTACCCCTAAGACTGCAGCCCGATACTCCACGAAATCCTCGTGGCACCATAACTGCCTCGTTTGTGATCCCTTAGGCCTCCTATAATAAATACCTCTTCATATTTCGGATATAGAAGGAACAACTGCATGAAGAACTACCAGAGTCTATGCAGACCGAATCTCTCTTGATGCTAGATAGTTCCTAGTATTATGAATAACATTGATTAATGCTAAAACCTAGTGAAGCAAAGACTACCGAGCACATTGCCTAGGATATGGATAGCATGACTTTTAGTTAAGATACCGACTCACAGTAAAACGGTGCTAGGTTTCTAAGGAACTCTTATCCAGACGGAGAAATGGTATTACTTCATTGCCTGGAAAAATTCATATTACGTATCCTTGTTTATCGGTACGTTGTTTAACGGTTTGTGAAATCCATGTTGAGACGTGTATATTTGTGCCCCCGCTTTGCACTCGCCTAGTTATCCTCGTTAATTAACCTTAATAACCGGTGCACCAGCTGGTCCAGACGAAGGTAGCCTGTTTTTTTTTTGGAGGGTTGGTAAATTTGATTCATTCTATGTAAA
Source organism: Verpa bohemica (assembly GCA_033030345.1). Classification (NCBI taxonomy): domain Eukaryota; kingdom Fungi; phylum Ascomycota; class Pezizomycetes; order Pezizales; family Morchellaceae; genus Verpa; species Verpa bohemica. The sequence goes on along the minus strand of JAUFSE010000010.1, from coordinate 1,600,486 downwards.
TATTTTGTTGTCTTGTTGGATACATGTAGTATAGGATATTTGCATAGTTATGATAGGGGTAGAATACTGATGTTGGAATTCAATCTCTTCTGCAACCTCGTTGAAGCGCTATAGAAATCCATTTTAGCATTAGCAAATTTCAGATATGCCCTTAAGCATGATTCAGTCGCTAACCAAACACCAAGGAAGTCCCTTGAGCGAAGTTTAAACACTAACTGAAATGCCTGACCTCGTCGGGTATCTAACTGGCTAAAAACAAGCATCTAGGAACAGGTATCTGGCACACAAACTCTAAAGTGCTTCCAAACAAACCACAACCTGACATGGTCTATACGAGAGGATCGGCCCAATCCTTGAAGGCTGTGTTAAAAATCTCAGTACAATCGGAGAAATTCTCCTATTTCAATATGAGAAGGAAAAGCGTGTCCACTGTCTACTGATCATGTATGTAGCAGCACCAGAGTTGGGAAGATTGCAGGGTTATTGAATCCCTCCTTTAGGAAGGAAGATAAAGCATCTCTAAACTAGGCTTTTGTTTAAATACCCAAGATTCCTCTCCAGTATTGCAAGAAATGGAATACACGATCAGTCGATAGCCTCTTTTCTACTAATACCAAGCAACTGGCAATCATTACCCATTAATACAACCTTTGTTGGACATCAGCAGTTATGAATCTAGTTATATTATACGGCTATCTCTCGCTTTTTGTGGCGCTGGCTCTTGGCGGCCAATTTGAGCTCGAGTCTGGAGAGATTATCATAGATGACAATGCCGTATTTGTTCCGCGCGTCGACAATAAAGTAGGAGTAGAAGGCCCGGAAGCCAAGGTCGTTTCACCACGTGATCTCTTCGGTCGGGCAGTTTGCTATGCTCCAAGATCCTACTGTGGAGCCGGGTGCTGTGACAGCGGTCTAGCATGTTGCGAAAATACAAGCTGTGGCGACCCAGTCCAGCATAGTTGTTGTGCAGATGGTACCCTTTGTTATGCAGGGCAGGTGTGCTGTGGTAATCGGAAATGTGTAAGTATCTCTTCCTCCTAATAGTATGTAAAATGATGGATTTATATAGAACATGGCTGACTTAAAGATCTAGTGTGGTGCCGGTGGCCAGTGCTGTCAAGGGGGTGGATGTGTGAGTAGTTTATTCACTTGAACTCTGAACTCTTATTCCTCATAGGAGATTTACTAAACTATATCGATAGTGCTATGACGGTCTAAGTTGTGCCATACACGATAGTGGCCTGCGTGTTTGCTATGACTTTGGTGCGAGAACCTCCAGCACACGTACACTCGTTCAAACATCAACTGTCATAACATCCACAACTACACTTCCCCCAGTCCTAACAACTACTACACTTGCACCAACAACCACACCTCCTCCAGCCCCCCCAGCGACAACCAGTCGATACTGCATCAAGTAAGTTTTTATCAGACAAAACGACCGAAGGATTATTCCGCTAACTGTTCCCCTAAAAAAATAGTGCTGGATACAACCTATGCCCTGACAAGCGCTTCTGTTGCCCTGCAGGTGACTGGTGCTTCTACGACACCAAAGGCGAACAAAAATGTTGGGATGGTACATATAGTGTATACACCTTTTATTACTATTACACTTGGTCGTACTCTTTCGGGATTCTCTGGTTCACATCAAGCACCCAATACCAACTAGGCGCAAATTCCGTTGTCTCAATGACCACACCTCCTCCTCCAGACACACCCCCACCAACTTCACTCGCAGTTCCCCCTCCATCAGATACAAGTAGCTTTCAGCCAATCTCTACTACCACTACAGCTGAGCCTGGGGCTGGGTTGCCTGCCGGTTCATCTGCGGCAACTCCGACGTCCGACATAATAGTTACGACGAGTATTGCCTCACCGACTATTAGCGGAAATAATTCAACAAATTCAACAAGTACCAGTACCAGTACCAGTTCTATCCTCAGTGGCTTCAACTCTGTTAGTGGATGTGCAAGTCCTACTAGCTCGCTGTCCGTGTTTATTCTGAGTGTTATAGCCGCTATTATTATATTGTCGTAACTATGGGTGTTACCATAATGGGTTGGTTTTAGCGTTAGATAGTTTTATTTATCCTCTTTATACTTAATCTTCTGAAGTACTATTTAGAGCATGAGTGCCAAACAGCTGCATATTATCAAGCGTAACTTATGGTACTGAACAAGACTGTTTAGAGAGTAGTGTGGTCTTAATTGTGTACTATAGATCATCCACAACTCAATTCGGAAGGTATCTTTCTTTTCTTTTTTCTATCAAAGTTTGCATTATTTTCTGCGCACACAAGAATGTCTCATGCAGTAAAATATTATGGCGTGATTCGGAAGGCATCCAATGCACGGTGATTTATAATCTTGTATCAATATTCCTTTAGGAGCCGGATATAAAGTTATAGATCACCACACCAACTGTTTCTAATCTTAAAGCTGCATACGTACGTACCTGTCAACCTAGTGACTCAACTCCTCCGAGGTAAGGCTCCCACATTTCATCCCAACCTATAGCCACCAACAAGAACCCTTTTCTGTTTCACGAGTGTAGTATCATCGACATCCCCAAGAAATCACTCAAACCGCAGCAGGCTTGTATAGAGGGGGCGAAGATGAGATGCTGATCAGTGGCGAATGATTGATAGTTTAAAATACCATAAATATCCATGCAGGGATGTTATTTCCTTCACTTACAACAACTTATGAGGCTCAACTAAATGCTTGGTATTTAGTAAGGAATTTAAGCGATTTAATCCCTGCACGGATATAGTGTATGTATGCACTCGGTTTCCCTTTATAGTATAATCAAGTAGAGATGTCATTCACGCGAAGCCCCCCCCTGCTGTTCCATATTCATATGTACTTAGGTGAGGCTTTTTTATTCCTGGATGTGCCTTTCTCGTATAAAACATTAATTCAACTCCTGCAGTGTGTGGGCTCAGCCTCGTTTTACCAAGAATTTCATAAAGCCACGTTATGGATTCATCATCACCATCATCATGGAGTTCCTCTTTCTAATCTGGATTGGTGCTTTTTGTTAGAATTCCAACTAAGGTGTGACTCTATGGGGATTGATCGCTCCAGTAAAAATACAGGGCGGTATTATCTAATCTAATCTAATCTATCTTCGAGAATATTCTTCTTAATTATTAGCAGCTCTCTTTGGTTAACAGCAAGGAGTTTAATCTCTACAAGCTGTCGCGGATTGGTAGTGAGCCGCAGAAACCAACCGATCAGAGTAGCGAGCCAAGGGTAGGAGAAACTTAGAGTGTCACTTAATAGCAGCATCTCGAGATACTTAGGAAATATATATAAATTGTAGGATTAAAATTGTAAGCACTCGTCTTCTGGAAATTAAATGTACATAGCTATTCGTTTTTGTAAATCTGGTTATAGAAGGTCGCTACATCAACATAACTGCTTATTTCTTAGTTCATCTCCCTAATTACTCCCCCACTCTGTATCTCTACCACTACCTTCTCCCAAAAAATATCCGCCCTCTCTTTCTCTTTCAGATTTCCCCATCCCTCCTCAAATACTCCATTCAAGCACCACTGCACAGCTCTCTTATACCCTGTCCCCATTGAGAACCCTAAACTCTCCACTGGTCCTTTATTCAAGAGCTTCTCCCTGAACCTCTTCCCGTCATATCGTCTCGCGCTATAACCCCCTGCCACCTCCACCGGCGTCCACATGCCAATCTCCAACAATACTATGCCCAGCGAGTAGATGTCGTACTCCTGCCTATAGCGTACATCATCCTTGCTTGATTCCTGGTATTCTGGGTGCTGGTATATATCCAGTCTCGCATCTGCGCTCAGCTTTTCAGAGGTCTCGGCTGCACCGTCGAGGCGAGCGGCTGTGAAACCGACTATATGAGGGCACATGTGTGCAGGAGTAGAGGAAGGATCGGAGATCAGGATGTTGGCACTGTGGAGTGTCTTATGAAGCCAACCAGTAAGATGGAGGTAGAGGAGGGATTCACAGAGAGACAGAGCCAGCCGGAAGCGTGTACCGAGGGGGAAGTATTCATATGCAGGGTCAGTGATTAAGGAGATTAGGGTGTTGTATGGGTAGGATGTAGTGATATAGACGAGGGCAACACGAGAGGTAGCGCCAGGGATACGGAGATAGCTATAGGTTCATCAGCTCGGCCAGGAATAGAGTAGGGGAGAGAGGGGAGGGAGGGCATACCCAAGTGCAGGGAGAAGATGCGCAGGGCTCTGGTCGGCGGAAGGGCTACTGATTGAGAGGAACTTTACGAGATCGCGGATCCGACACAGACTCTGATTTTCTGGAATCTCCTCAGAGAGAACTTTCCACTCAATCATAACAGGGGATCCCTTATAAATCCCGAACTCACGCCCCGAGGGGTGCTTTTCCTTCTTAACCACCATGTGACTATAATCTAGCCTTAACTCGGGGTCATCGTCTAGCGGGTTTAATATTTTCCGTCTAATTTGTGCTTTCTGTCTGTCCTGGAGGTCTAAAAACGTAGCCTTCCGCTCCGCTGTCTCTGAAATCACTGGATAGTGGGTCACTGTTGCAGTAGCTAGTTGGGTGAGGCTAGGAGAAGACTGTGTGTCGAGCATCTGGATGAGGAGTTTCGTCTGAAGGGACTGTTGGTGATGGTGCGTCAGCTTTTCGAGACCATCGTTGAAGGAATCAAGATCCGCGATGAGGGCTTCAAACTTGGGCTTATCAAAAACGGCAAACTTGAGGGAAGAGGCAAGAGACAGGCGGGACTTGAGCTCCTGAGCAATTTTGGCATGGCGAGCCTGACGAGCCGAGATAGGTGCTGCAATACTGGACAGTGTGTTCCGGTCTAGATGTTGATCACCACTACCAATTTCATTGATTTTATATTTCTTCTCAAGCTTACCCGCCTCCATCAGCGCTGCCGCTATATGGGCTAATATATCTAGGATTAGTTCAATATCGACTATAGCCGCTGAAGCTTTGAACTGTGGAGATAGAATCCCCTTATCCAGACCGGTGTATTCCCCCCAGTTTTCATAACGGCGACGTTGGATGCGGAGGAGGGTGCTGAATTTTGTGGAGACCCCACCAACATCCTGAGAGTCTGTATAGGAGGAATAGAGGGAGAGCGTAGACTGGAAGAGCTGAGCGGCAATAGGGATTACGCCGAGGATGAGACCAGCGAGCTCCATTGGTAAGTGTAGACCGGTCTACTCGGGTAGGCCAATACTTTTGTGCGGGAAAATTCTCTGTAGGTACAAAGTAGAGGGGCGCTCGGGGGTATGACGAGGTTCAGGGTATGACGAGTTCTATAGAAAGTAGGAGATGGGTTCTAATAAACAGGTTATGTTAACTACATGTATTTAACGAGTTTTTTTTACTGCCATAAACTTTGAACATGAGAATATTATTTGAACTTTTGGTGGGATTTGCCACAACCCCTGCTTCGTCATACCCTTGGGCGTGCCTCTACCTTAAATCCGGCGTGGGGAGAGGGTCGAGACCCGAGACCGGGGAAGATCATCGGAGGGGTCCTCATGCAGGTTATGACAGCTCCGGTAAGCATAAATACGACAGGCTACATATGAAACCTTAGAGTACTCGTAGTGCTGACGTTTTTAGAACGGACTGCTATTGCATAGGTATCATACAAAACCGTGCCAAGTCCATGTTTTTTTTAGCGGTATGCAATAGCAGCTGGTGCCTGGACTGGTGGCGCGAGAGCAGGGGTAACACTGGGCTGGAGCGGGTACTGCGGCTCTGCTCCGAACATCTATTCCACTTCACTCCATGACCCCCCACTAGAACATCAGAATTATCACGGATGTTGCCGGTAATCTCTACTGCTGCTTGGGCTGAGCCCCACGCTCATCACTCATCACTCATCACTCATCACTCATCACTCATCACTCATCACTTCACTAAATACTTAAAATGCCTCTAGATCCACCAAACTCTAGCATTCTGATACACGTGTAGGTTTTAGCACCACGGCATTTTGTTTTATCTACTATTCTATTATTCATTTACCCCAAAAAGTCCTAGGTAATGGCCTCCTCCTTTCGCCCCCCTCGTCGGGGCATCATCGCGGCCTCTACAACATCCGCAGCCTCTACAACATATTCAAAACCCACTACTATAACATCCTCCATCTTATTCGCCCCTCCTCCACCGCACGGACCAAATCTCCTCACTCTCATTCGCTGCATCGCAAACTCTATCGATAACCTTAGTCAGTGCTACAACTTCACAAATAGCCCTTCAAATCATCTCTCTTCCTGCGATCGAGAAACTACAGAGTTTATTGGTCGTGGTAAGACCTTCTCCGTCTCGCGACTCCCTCTCCCCGTCCACATAGCTTTTGAGGGAAACTTTTGGCCGAAGCGTCTAGCCCTCTGTGAAGAGCTTGTCCTAGTTGAAGGGCCAAGGGGGTTTATAAATAAGGCAATAACGTGCAAGCGCCCACTAATTGAGCTGAACGCTCTTGGGAATCCCGTCGATGGTGCGGATGAGGAGGCACTAGAGGCAGTAATCCTAGAAGTAAGGGTTCTGACACATCCGCCGTTATACCTCCATCGGAATATTGTGGATTTCTTAGGCGTCAGCTGGCAACGCGATAGTGGCTGGTTTGTACCCGGAGCGGAGGAGATCGACGACGCGAGACTAGTTCCTGGAATACTGATGGAATATGCAAGACATGGAAGCTTGGAGGATTTTAGGAAGACGGAGGAGTATGGGTTCTTGAGCTTCAATGACCGTGTGAAGTTGTGTAGGGATATTGCTGAAGGACTGAGGGCGTTGCACGGGTGTGGAGTGGTGCATGGGGATGTAAAGCTAGGAAATATACTCATCTTCGATGATATCGAAGGAGGCGTTACTGCAAAACTGGCAGATTTTGGTTTCAGTGTGAAGGGCAATAGTAAGACTCATGGGGGTGCGGATGGTATGGGGTGGAGGTTGAAGGGGCGGACATGGCCGTGGAATGACCCGGAATGGGATCAGCGCAGAGATTGGGAGCAGCTGGTGAAGACAGATGTGTTCTCGTACGGATTATTGGTTTGGACAATTCTGAGTGGGGAGGAACTGGAAACTTTGTTCGACCTAGGTCCAGATATGTGGAACTGCAGGAACGACTCAAAGACCAAGGATATGGTAGAAGGGATGAAAGATTGGACGTTGAGTTTTAATGCCGCGGAGTACTTTAAAAAAAGTGACGAGGAAGTAAAACTGCTGGCACAGTGCCTATTTCATTGTGCATTAGACGCAAGAGTAGAAAGTCGCGGACTGATGGAGGATATCACCAAAATTTGGGATACATGGTTCATCAAGTATATTACCCTCTATTCATTATTCTTCTCATCCAAAAACTAACCATAATTAGCTCTCCACCCTACAGACCCTACCCACCCGATATCACTCCTCCTGATGCCTCCCCTATCGAAAATACCGACAGTGTCCGTTTCGAAATAATCGTAGCCTATATGTCCGATTCCCCGCCCTCCGTCAAGCACCAATTCAATAACATCTGCCTGAATCAGGATGCCTCTATTGACGAAAGATGTGATGCCACCCTCTTCCGTGGCCTGTCTCATCTTATCGGCTGGGGTGCCCCCAAAGACTTCGAAGTTGCGAAACAACTCATTGGTGAAGCAACCGATATCTCGTTAAATGTGGCAGTATTCCAGACAATGTTCTTTAGTGGTAAACGAGAGCATTTGTGTCCTAAGGAGTGCTGCACGTATAAACGTGGCGTATTGAATGCCCTTTTGGCAGTTATACGGAATGTAGGTGGGCACGAGGCGTTACACCAGCTTGTCCGGTACTTCCCAATGGTGTTAGATGTAACCTATCGAAGTTTGCGGTCCACAGTTTTCCGGAGGCGGCGTTATAGTATTGGCATACACGACTATCCTGCAAGCTATAAAAGTGAGGGGAGTGCGGAGTTAAAGGCGGAACAGTGGGGGGACATCGAGCGGAACTTCAAAAGAATTCCTATAGATTTGCGGCATAATATTTTACACTACGCGGTGATATCTGGTTTTACAGAGGTGATCGAAGAGGTGTTGGCTGCCCAAAATTTTGATGATGCTTTAATCCACCAACGGGATAAGCATGGAGATACGCCACTGATGATCGCATTTCGACTAGGCTCACTTAGAATTGCCGAGTTGCTCATAGGGGCAGGTTCAGACGTGCGGACAGTTAATTACTACGGGGAATCACTGCTACACTTCCTAGATGAATTTCACGATCCCGAGGAGATGTCCGAAATCGCCGACTTGATCCTTGCCCTCGGTGCGAAGGATAAAATTAATAAGTGGTGCCTTAATCGCAGCTTGCCCACAGAGAGCGCAACTGGCATGCCGCCAACTTGGGGGTCTCCCATAGTGGCGCCAATGCTACGAAATAACATTCCACTGGTTAAAGTCCTCCTAAAACATGGGGCCAACCCACTGCTAGGTGATGAATGGTCACCAATCTCTTACGCAGCATTAGGTCATTTTGTAGACATTCTAGAGCTATTCTGGGAGGTATGTCCTACGATACCGGAAAAGAAGGTCTCAGAGCTACTCATCGCAGCAATTAAAGGCTCGACAGGGTCCTTGCAGATATGCTTCCACGGTGTGCACCAAGCGAAGCAGGCGATGAAGCGCACGATTGACTTTCTGTTGGATAAGATGGGGGGGAGCACATTTTTGTTCGGGAGTGTACCGTTGCTAGAAATTGCCATCCAGGAGGGTAGCGCAGATGCTCTTGCGCATGTCCTTAGTAGGATTGGTGGGGGGGACATAAACAGGTTCGGTCAGAGTGGATTCACACCACTCCATAAAACCATGTTGGGTGATTCGGTTGAGAAGTTGAAGCTACTAGTCGAATACGGAGGGGACCTAACTCTACTAGTCAAGCGTGATCCGCCGACATCTAGCCTGCGATTTGCATGTTATGACTGGGGTGGAAACGCGGAGGTGGTTCAGTATCTACTTGACCATGGCCTGGGACGAGACAGCCTCGGTGACTGGGGCAGAACAATTATTCACTGTGTCGGCCACTGCAACTTCAAAGTTGCCCAGATGATAATCGATGCAGGGGCCGATATCGATACCCTAGACGAGAAGGGTTGGACAATACTTGGTCTCTCCGCTCGTACTTGTACGCCCAGCTCTATCGACCAGCTACGGTTTTTGATAGATCATCAAAGTGCAATAGGGAAGAAGCCGGCAGGGTTTATAGCCGTACCTGGAGAGGGCAAAACAGTACTTCATCTGGCAGCTATCATACCGGCTACATCGCCGTTTTATGATCGGGCATCGATGGCAGATGTCCTAGATTACCTACTAGATAGGTTCCATACACCGGAAGAGCTTAACGCGACAGATTATGATGGATACACAGCGCTACACTATGCGGCAAGGGCCGGGAATTCAATCTTTATACAGAGGCTACTGGATTTTAGAGCTCTAGACCCCAATATCATATGCCACTCTGGTTTGACGGCATTCCAGCATACGACCTGCCAGCTCATTCAAGGGCCACCTAAGGGGACAATGGAGCTAGGCGGAAAAAGGGCAATAGAGAGGTGGAAGAAGGATATGCTGGATTCGACTAATATGTTAGCGGGGACGATAGCAAAAGGTGTTTATTTCAATGGGTTTCAAGATAGGAAAGATGAAGATGGTAAGCGGACTATGATCATGACGATTGAACCGGATTATGAAGCACTGCAAATGGTCATGATTGATCATGCGGAAAAGGATTGGGTTGAGGAGAATGGAGAGGAGAAAAGGAAATGGAAGGGGAAGGAGAAGGAGGTTCTGGAACATGAAGAGAATGGAGAGGAGAAAAAGAGGTGGAAGGGGAAAGAGAAGGAGATTCTGGAGCATGAGAAGTATGGCGAGGGGATGGGGGAACGAAAGTGGAAGGGGAAAGAGAAAGAGAAGCTGGATGTGGACGTTCTTAGAATATCTCTGTAGGCGCGAGAGGCAAATAACCTTATGTATGTATAAATATATATCTACTAGGGTGAGGTCAATAGGCATGAGCTCTCGATTGGTGACAGCGAAGGACAGAACCGACTAGGAGTGAGAATGTACATAGATAAGCAATCTAGCATAGGATTTTTCAAGGCTGATTGTCAAGTTAGTCAAGAATTGTGTGGAGGCTGAGTGTAGCCGTAGAAATATCAAGCGAAATTTGCTAGTAGCGTTAAGAGCCCCCCCTCCCCTCACCCAGATGATTGTCGTCGTCCACCGCAACACGTCAGAACCCATCATCCATCGCATCAAAGGAGGAAAATATAAGTAATCAATTAAGCAATAGAAAAAGTCTCGGTAGGTGGTCTATCTACTATTCTTCATCACTTCCACACTGGTTACTAATTTCTGTGAAACACAGGACTACACAAGGAGGATATTACGTCTGGAAGACAGGTTGCTGAGAGTTTTCACGGTAAATACTCTTTCCTAGGCTATTGGTTCTATGCTAATCTGTTTTTTTATAGGATAATATTGGCCTATAAGGAGAAATAAAGGTTGCTATAATGACAATGAAAATTCTTAATAATGACGTGATCTCCACAGCTTCTACCACAAAACTCAGTGGAAAAAACTCAGATCTAAGAGCAGACTTCAACACTATGCTCAGAAATAAGAACGACGCACTCAGAAACGATTTCGCAGTCCATGCGAACTGAGCTCACTCAAAAATTCGAGACTATGAATACTAAACTAGATAAAAAGTTTGATATTCTTGAAGATAAAATTGTGGAACTCGTTACTAGAGTGGGGAAGTTAGAGTTACAGATGGGTTTCGTCACTGCCGTTGCCGGAATTGTGTTCACTTATCTTCTCACTGCAAGCATCCTCTACATTCTTTGTGCACCTTCAATGACAGCCAAATCACCCTATAAGAACATGGAATTGGGGTAGGATCGTATCCTTATAGGGCAGATATCCTTATAAATGACCGCTACGTACAAATAATCCTTGTCAGGGTAGGGAGCGCGTACCCTTATAGGGCGATTGCGCTGTAACACTTGTTTCCTAGATTGCTGGAAAGTTGGCAAAAGGCAAACATGACAGTCACAAGAGCGCTAAGGGAGGGGACGGGGGAGTAAAGACTGGAGGGAACCGTAATGACCGAATATACCCCTCAGAACAACCTCCGCCGTCGCCCTTATTTCCTAATAAACTTCGGAGAATAATAAGAACTAGATAGAGCTAGGAATAAAAATGTATATCTCTTATGAGGTGGGTGGGTGGGTGGGTGGGGTATTGAAAGGCCATTGCTCTAATGATTGAATCCCCCCTACTCCTATACTTGCTACACCTACTCCACAAGTGAGCCCAGAACGACGCTGTCCTGATTATGTTTCGGCTTGTACCATTTCTACTCTCCAAGTACGCATCTATTACTTCTCTAAACGGGCCGTTCGAAGCATCCGTGATTTTATCAACTGGTTCTTGATTCGATTAACCAGATCCTCTAGGGAGGGCTCTTTGCTTTTCCCTAGACGTGGTATCAAAATCCTCATTTATCTTAGCCCCTAACAGAACTAAGATAGATGTTAGTGAAGAAAAGACTTACCGATTTTTTTTGTTAATTCCTAATCTAATTTTTACAGGAACTAACGCCTTTCAGGACACGGAATAAGAAAAAAAGATAATACACTTTCCGTTGCGGGGAATTGAACCCCGATCTAGTCGGTGAGAGCGACTGATGCTAACCATTACACCACAACGGATTGGATATTTGGGGTCAAAATGAGACTAAGAACTGTTTAATTTACGCCTAGTCTAGCGTCTCCAGAAATGAAGACTATTCTTTTCTAGTCTTCTTTAGTATGGTAGCGGTGACAGCAGACCTTGCAGATATTCGGGGGTAGCTTCAATCGGGCTTTTGAGGGCTATTGAGAGAAATATACAAAATTTGACATTTTAATTTCGTATAGCAGATAACGGGAGAAATGGAAAGCCGTACTTGAAAATCCTACGGGGGTGTCCTCGGTAGTGATCTATGTGGGGGTCGGTCCCCCCAAAAGAATCGGGAAACCATGCCAAGAAACGACCACCCCAACACAATTCTAGGAACCACCCCAAACCACCCCAAGATGAACACTAGTCCCCGAGCAGTATGGCTTTAGCAGATCATGAATTTCAGACTTTTTTGTGTGGAGTATGTAATTGCCCTCAAAACTAGCTAATAACGTAGTACGATAGTGCCATCAATATCTGGAACCTCTTGGGGGACGGAATAAACATTGGCTCATAGTCTATCCCAGGAAAATATATACTCTCCTGAACTACAAACCACAGGGTCATAAAAGACATTGCCAGATATATTCTACACATTCCAGATAGTAAGGACAGTGATCTTGGCTGTAAACCTCGACATAGATAATCGACTTGGATCAGATGAAAACCTAACCCTCATTTCTTGGCATATTTCTCAAGCATTTTGGCTGTAGGTTGAGAAGGACTATGGTGTTGCAGGTGTATAGTGATAGGTTCAGATGGAATTAAGGACTGGCTGTACCATAGCTGGAAGACTCCATATACTTGACTTATTTTGGTGGTGGGAAAATTAGCTGGATGGGCTATTATTCGAGGGCTTTGGTCTAAGGCGGCTCCTAAATGATTCTGTGCTTACTAGGTCTCGAGTGATCTGGCATGGAGCTTAGAACAGCAGTCTAGGGCTTGGCTTACCACCTCCCCCTTTAACCTCCCCACCATCAAAGAAAAACAAACAGCCAGCAACAATGAATCGTCTTAACAATGTCATCATCATCGCAATGTTGGTAGTTTCAGCTACAACTCTTCCGTCTCTCCTGAGAATTGCTCAAGCTGAGTCTCAAGAAAGTTACAACCACCAAAATCTTGATAGTAGACAAAGAGAATCCCAACCTCCGGTGGTAAATATTCTAGCGTTCCTTTATCATGTGAGTTATTTACTTTACCCTACTAGACTCCATCGACTACAGCAAAATCGCCCTATAAGAACATCAAACTTGAGTAAGACTATATCCTGATATCCATATAAAAAGTGACTACTACTACGTACAAATAATCTTTGTCGATGTAGGGAGTGTATACCCTTATAAGGTGATTTCGCTGTATAGTTCTAAGATCTCTTCTATTCTCATGCTAATACCTATAGATTTACTCCAATACTGCCCTACCGTGAAACATACCGACGTAATGAAAATGTTACATGAGTAGAATGATGATGCTGTTAGAACCCCGACTATGCCTCTTTATGGAGCTGACTTCTGTTTAGCACTAGTATATGCAGCGAAGAGATATCTATAGGCGTTCTTCTTAGAGGGCTACAAGAAATTGGTAGGAACCCCAATTTCTAGCTCCTGATTAGTTGGAAATTACCTGACTCACTTTAATATAGGTACCTATAACTCAGAATTTTTACAAACATCACCGCATCTAGAGTGAGAAGCCATGTGTAACAACAATAAACGGCTATAGAATAATAGATCCTTTTACAACTACAAACGATTAGCTTGCCATAAGCCCCTCTAGGAATACTGAAGACTTAGTGGATCACTTTAGCTATAAAAACTCCAGGCTATTCGTTAACACCTGAGTAGTGCACACGAATATAGGTGCCATATAATACTTAGAACGACCGCTATAACCCCTACTATACCGGTCTCAAACCGTTCAAGCTACCCGGGAACTCTCAAGGCTATCCTCGAACGGACTCATTTGTACCACCTCTCTTATAGACCAAAGAAGGGGTAATACGTAAAGTGAGTCTGTTCGGTCGACGAATTAGCTTGACTTGGCCCGTCCCGAACGAACCCACTAAATACTATGGGTTGTATGAGATTAAGTTACATAAAAGTTGAGTACAAAAAAAAGATTATATTTGGATTAGCCAGTAACGTAGGAGCTTTCAGATCGTTTATAGAGGAACTTTTTAAAGAGGACAAGATCAGCTATAGGCATGGAAGGATATCCCCAACCATACCCCATTCCATAAAAGGACTCAGTAATAGTACAGGTGGGTTGGTCCAAAACAGGATATTACATTAACAAAAGCATACGGGTCGGGCGCTTATTTCTCGATTTGGGTAGTTTTTGATCTCCATAAAGAGGGACATATTCAAAGACTCAAAGCACGATAAAATTGATGCATATTGACAGGAATAGAAAAATGGTACCTACCGAGTAAATATAGAGTTAATAGTGGCTATATGTAGCTCGCTACGCTTTATGGGCCCCCAAAATCCAGCTGGTAGCCCAGTAACTCGAAAGATTAATATATTAATATTTCTAGGGCCAAAAACCACAATTTGATATTCAGGGAAGTGGGCTATTTTACGGTAATCAGAACCGAGTGACAAGCTGTGAGCAGCTATGTGGTGGATTATACTCGGTTAGAACGAGAGATTGGGGTAAAACAGGGAACAAAATATTACTTGGTATATCATAATATAAGACGAAGGATTAATCACACGCCAAGGGATCATACCCGGTATATATTAATGGGTATAAATAGATCCCACCAGCAAATGAGTGCCCCCACGCGCAGTGGTATACATAAAACTCCAGGCGAGCTATCTAGTGCACCTCTTATTATCTCCACTTACGGCTTACTCTAAACCAAGACAACATTCTGAAGCTGTGGCGTTAGTTCATCTCGCTTATCGTACCTACCAAGAAATCTTATCGATAGCTACCCGCAGAGCCTCTTACACTGAAGTGAAATGATCTCACTTTAGCTATTCGTCTCGTTCCGGGCGGGCTGTTCACTTCGTTGGCCCTGTATCCTTCATCTCTTGGAGAGCCTGCTATTACTATTCTAGGCTCGTGCAGTGCTGGGAGTACATACTCTGATGAAACCACAGGTGGGACTCTGAGGTTAAGAGATATTTGTATGGCTGTAGATTAGTAGGGGTGGTTGCGGTGTGCTAGGGCTGGATAGTTCATTGATCCCAGCTTATATATAGTGAGACGCAGTAGATCATTCAATCTCCCAAGAATTTATAATATCTGTCGATATAGACTAGGATATACTTGTTCCTGCAGACCTCCATGGACCGCTAGGATCCACTCCAAGGGTAGTATATAAGATGATAAGCGATAAGTACTATATGATTGATTTGTTGGGGGGGGGTGTTAGCGGACTACATATCTGATACAAATTGCGGTCAGAATTTTATTTAATGACGGTACCTAGCTAGGGACCATACTATTGTCTCTAAAACTGCAGATCGAATCAATTTAGCTAGTGGTTCTTTTATGATATGAGATTTGGTCGGGTCGCACACGATATATTGATAAAATAGCTATAAAAAAAGCAGAATCCACTCCATATTAGTAAAAAGCGATCGCTATCGATATATCTACGTAGCTAGCCGCTATAGATTGAGTGCTAGACACTGATATTTGCAAGCATAAACCTGGACATGAGATGAATCTTCACCGCTACAGGAATCTTAGAACGTATCAAGTAGCTCGGTAGTGAGAAATACATGTAACTATATAGGTGTTATAGATTTATGAGACACTTCTTGACAGTAGATCGCTACAATCTCTTCTACTCCTATGCCTCTACCTATTTATGTAGTGAAATCTAAAAGCATACCGAATCCCTAGACCAGTTTGATAATAGATGACACTATACAAAAATCACTGTGATGAAATGGATCTCAATCCATGATTCCCCTGCATTCAAGTTCTAAATTACCAAAAGACAACCTTTCAAGTAAAAGATCTGTTTAGCACCCCCCTCTTCTCTATATTTCAGTACTCGTGCCCACTTCTAAGACATTTCAAGACAAGCTTAATATCTTCGAGTAATCTTAATTTGAGACATTCCGTCATTTGAGACATGTTTCATTGCGCTTCTTCTTCTTCTTCTTAGTGGATGCCATAGCCGAGTGATAGCTTATGATAGTGCTGCAGTGTGGATCAAGCTCTATCGAGGTGCTCTGTCAAGACCCACAGGTACTCAAACACAAGCATAACACAGCACCATGTAGAAGAGGCTAAAAGTTCTTTATCTGCTCCCTAATATACAAAATACAAACCGATGGCTTGGAGGGATATTTTTATCTACATACAGTCATAAGATGGGTGAATAGTTATAAATATAGACTACTCATTGAATTAAAAATATGGCTGCCATGCTTGGTCCTAGTTTTAACCGTCATCACAGGGTCTTTCGGTATATATGTACACATTTTAGGGTGATTGTCTCATATGAATATATACTCCAGACTGCTCTTATGAACCTATCAGATACTTGTGTTGTGATTATTTTGGCAGTTATCCACCACCATTGATGCGCGCATTGAAGCCTAGTTCTTCAACCCCGTAATTCCTATCAATTATCTAGTTCTTACTCTTTTAATAGAGTCAATTAACAAAGAATTCCGCAGCGACCTAGCCTTTATCACAATACTATGAAATATAGCGCAAGGTCAAGACGGTAGATTATGGCAAGATACCGGCCTACTCCGAGTCGACTCTAGGTGGTATTCCAAGACTAGACAATTAAATTCCAACATGATAGTACCCGCCATCACATAGCAGTATCGGAGGATAAACGCCTCGAGTATAGCGGTTCAAACGTCGGAAGCAAAGACTTTGAGCAAATTCTTTTTTGTATGAATAGCAGCCAAATTGAAAATTCCGGGCCCCTCTAATGTGCTCAACCAGACGGGGAGATGAGGCTCTTATTCAGATTTTTCACCCGTTGCGCTTCGAATCCAGCTTGGCTTATGCGTTGGCTCTTGGCCCTCAGCTCCACTAAACTTATTTTAAGACTCATTCAAAACTTTCTTTTGATGCTACCACAACGTACATCCAAACTGTCTGCTCCTCTTGGTGGATGAGCCATATGCTTCCGCTCTGACAACAACTTCTTTTCTAGCGGTGGTACTGCCAATACCATCTATCTCTCGACGAAAGGCTAAATTCACAGGCAACACATACACTACGACGACGTAGCTGCTGGGATCGACACATGTGATTTTTTTCGCCGGACCGACCAGCCGCGCTCATGGTCGAGTAGAAAAGAGACGACTTTGAGACTTTCAGGTAGCAGTCCGGTCGTGTGTTGAAAGAGGGGAGAGAGGAAGGAGGGGATGTAAATTCCAGTATGCTAAGGCTGAAGGCGGGGCAATTGGAGTACAACCGGACTTCTGTGCGGCGAGGGAAGAGAGGGGTGGAGAACTTTTGTCTTCGCTTTTATTTTTATATTTTACATTTTTAATTAAATACCTTTTTTTATATTTTTATATTTTTTGTTTTTGTTTTTGTTTTAATTTAATTTATTCAGCTGGTAGTAAATGATTCTGAAAAGAAAAAACCTATAACTGCATACTTAAGTTTTATTCTTACTGGTTAGAGAAGGTCATCACAAGACCAAGCTAGGGTTGTAAACCAACTTTGACGTACCTAGTATTAACCTTTAGAACGTAGTACCCTGCTGTGCGCCCATATTTATGTTTCCTGTTTTGTAATATATAAACTAATGTCGGCAATTACATGTAGTTTTTTTGTTCTAGTCTTTACATTGGTTACTTAGTAGCTAGTACAAGTCACGATGTACCCAGCCCCGCAGTTACAGCTCGCTGCAATTAACACGTAAGTAGGTATCAGTCCGGATGAACTATTGAGCCTTTGTCCGAGTCCTCTGAAGTCCAGCAGATACATATTTGAATTTACTTTAGAGTCACCTTGCGAATGTAGGTAAAAATTCTAAAAGACAAAACACCCAAAACGCTGAAGACTATTAAAGAATATTCTTGATTAGGTGGAGGTTAGGGTTTGTGAATACATAGGTATATACACTAGACCATCCGACGAGCGCATAAGATGCTATATATGAAGGGCTAGGGTATGGGACTAATATTCTACTCTTGATCTTTTTTAGTCCACTCATATGGAATATCATTGATCACATGAGATACCAAAACGGCACTCTATCCATCTCCCGGCGTGCGCACTGGTCTAGACCTACACATTCACTTACTTTGGTGTTAAAAGCCGTACGTACTCTGATTAGTATTTTTGTGGCAAGAACCCATAGGGGGGGGGGGACTGCCATCTGTGTAACTGGGGTAAGGTTAAAGCCACATACCCTTGGCACAGGGTATTTCCCGACACACCCCGACACACAGCTTCATGCCAACCATGCAAATGGGTGGTACTAGCTACCTAGTTAGTTTACAAGGAATTGGAACCAAATTGAACACAGTATGATAAATTGTGCTACTCAGTTAAAGATAAATCATGTTGTCCATGAACGGGGGGACGATCTTTAAGCGGCTGTTGAATTTATGGGTACCGGTATCCTTGGCATCAATGGTAGGACAGCCTCACCATTTAGCCTACTATGTACATATAGTTATACACGAGTAGTTTTGTATACATATTTTTTGTTTTAGGGCAGAGTCTAGAAGGTCGAGGTGGCACACTGAGGCGTTTCTCGCCTATATCTTCTTACTGGGACCACTCATCCCCACCGACCAATCATTGGTACCGTTTCCTCGAGTGATATCCCATGATACTCTCTCAGGTAATCATCAAAGTAGTTGCAACGAAAGAAGGGGTAGACCATCCTAGCATTGTCTTTTAATCAATCTTTCATATTGGGGACTCGGTGGGTACTACCTGTTTCAACAATACAGGGAGAACAGCCGCTCAAGCCAACTTCCGAATTTCTCCGGCCTATATATAGAGTGATTATGAACCCATTAGATTAGACTTAGTAATCGGGGAAGAGCAAGAGTTTCAAAAGTTATTGTACTCGTGTGTGAGGGGAAGTCTGATGACATGTGGCTGTGGAGGCGTCGATTTTGAATGGGAAATATAGGCACAAGCCACAGACTGTACTCATCAGACTAACCCACAGACTCGAGTACATAATAATTCCCTTCAGATACACAGGTAGTTATAGATCTACCTTAAACTTGGCAGAGTCGAGACTATTCGTTATCTGGGTTAGTGATTATATCATCTACTGAGATATCTGCTGAGGGGGATTTCCCCTCTCTCCCCTCCTAATAGACTTCTTATAATCAGGCTCAAATCAGCTTATTCGAGGGAGATGTGGCCCACAAGACTCAGTATGCGATAGATACCTGCTAACAAAACACCTGTCCGGAAACTCAGGTATCACCACCCGTCAGTCATGGCACGTGTCCACGTACACCTGTATATCCTCAATTCCACAATCTTTCACTCCTAAATAATACCAATTCCACCCCTACCTGATTCAAACATAAGTGGTAGAAACTTCTCGTATGTTGAGAGGCGATCTTTCCTATTTTGAACAATTATGACGCGGCCCGAGACTGTTCTTGGCGCCCGGCGTGCTATAGATTTGAGATATATAAATTTCTAGGAGGCATATTATAGGGGGGGGGGGCTCCTTAATCCCGGAACCGTCGCATTGGGATGGGGATCTAATTCAATTGTATATATACGGAGTAGCGGGATCGATTGGTCAATAACATTGGTATATACGTATACAAATACACAATAAAATATACCTAGGAAAAAAGTTGAAACCGTTACTAGTTAAATTTTCTATAATTCAGTCATTGTATATACTATTATTATCTCGATCGAATTAACGTACTCCACCCGTTCGACCGCGCGACGATACGTTACCCTAGCTAGGTAATTTCTTTTGTTTTGGTATGAATATATACAAGCAGGCTAATTTTTATTTTCAGGCGAAAGAGAATCTACCCCTGATCAGCGGTTCTTGGTATTATACCCGCCCCCCAAACTCTCCTCTCTTCACCGCGATCTAGACTTGTTCCTTATTTAGGTATATATGTCCTTTCACCTTCCAGCCGCCGTACGTACGTATGTACGTATAATTAACAGCACGATGTTTTTTTTTATTCACACCTCACTTATATATCCATCGATTAATTTAAGTATGTAGACATATGTACCTTCCAACGCCATGGCTCGTGTGATATGCCTCTCCCTCGGGTAAGCCCTCAATTCTGGAGCATAGTAACGTCGGTCCGGCTCGCGAAAACATTCCGTTTTATAATTGAATCATCCACGTACTCCGATCCACGCATGAGATGAGATGAGGAAAAAAAAAAAACCCCCTCCAACTGTTCATTACCTCCCAAGAAAAAAAAAAAGGGAAAGAGAGAGAGAGAGAAAAAAAAAAAAAAAACACGTACTAGGGGGGGACCACGGCCCATAAATCCCTTCGGAAAAACTCTTCGGAGGGACCCCTGTTCAGGAACCAGCGATCTAATTTCATGGTTACGCAACCCTAGGCCTAGCATGCATACACATACACATACAATCCTTTAGGAAAAAAGAAGAATTAAGCAGAAGGGGGAATAAAATAAAATAAATCACTAGCTATGTGTGTGATCTGGCAGGTACTCTGCGTATGTAGGTAGATAGGCTGGCTGTCTGGATATGATCTACTTCCCTACCCGCGATACCGGTTGAATCGCGGTCTTGTTTCCAGATTAGGGGGATTTTCCCTTATCTGAGGAAGCGGGCCGTTTTTGCTTCTCTTAGCCAGATCATCACTCCGACATGTCAAAAGTCGAAAGTTCACTTGGAGGCGCTCTTCAATTACATCACTTGTGGGTTTAAAAAGAGGAAAACAAAAACAAAAAACAAAAAAACAAAAAAAAGGACAAAAAATAATAGTAGGGTTACTGTCTGAATAAAAATATAATTCTGTATTGAGGTATAAAAGATATCAACTAATCAAAAAAAAATATATCCACCTTCTCTAAAAAAATAAATATATCTCGTAATCATCCCTTCTCTTCCTCGACATCTCCCTAAATTACCCCCGGGATAATAATAATAAAATAATAAAAGATATACAATAATTAACTCCCATTCTCCTTAAGTCATGCATGGTTGGAGCACTTCCAACTAAAATATTTACAAAAAAAAAAAAAACCACCCCAATGCTTCAACACTGCTCATTTCCTAAAAATTCCCCTCGCCTTAAGCTCGTTCTGCGCTGCTGTTCTTGTGTAGATGACGTACGCGTCCTCCTGGGGGTTGAGCTGGAGATAGCGATCCATAGGGTTCGCAGGACCAGGAGATGTGCCTTGGATGAATGATTCTTCTCGGACGATTGAAGCGTCAATAGGAGGAATTGCTGTGCCAGCTCTAGCTGCGGCGATCTGGAGGTTGATCTGTCTGCTTCCTTCCATGCGGCGCTCAGAGTGGTCACCTTGGACAGACATGGTTCAAGTATTGAGTTGTTGAGAGAGGTCGGTGGGAGAATATAAAATTCTAGTCTCTAAAGTTCAAACTGTAAGCAAAAAAGATACCAATTTCTATCTATCCTGCCCGGAGGATTCAGGATTCATACTTTGTTATATAGAATATATATATATATATCGAGAGTTGGATTGAAGGTGATTCAATAGGAACGATATTGATTGTGGTCTGTGATCGATAGCTCTCAACTTACTGAATAGTAAATTAAACTCTTTGAATAATGAAGGGGGAGAAGAAAAAAATTAGAGAGAAAGAAAGGCAGTATTTATAAAATCCATATCAGATAGAAAAAAGAAGAGAAGAAAGAGAGGAAAAAAGAAATATACGCCCAACTTCAAGGATCTGTATAGGTCAGCTCACCATGGGCAGAGAGGATCGGGAACTCGAGTGTTCCAGACCTTCCCCCTTTCGGCGTCCCCCCCCAAAATAGCTACAGTATCAGTTTTTCCCTTTACACAAAGACTTTCGAGGCATACATACATACATACACGTACATTCTAGGTACCGTCCGTACGTGTAGTTCTCCCCACTGCAGCTCTGACCATTGCAAAAAAGTAACAGCGATCAGATCTGGAGGTCTCCGACCTTTTGATCGGGGCACACGGACCGGTCTTCCGCCTCATGCAGCGACCTTCGAAACAGCTTCGCTTAGTCCTTAGAAGTGTAGCTGGACATGAGCAACCAGGAAATGATGAAAAAACTAAATTGTTATTATTGTCATTATTCCCGTACCTACCTTACGATGGATGGACATTTGGGGTACCCAGTTAGTTCTGAAGCGGAGCGGCGGCTTTCCGTGGCCCCCTGGATGGAATTTTGAAATGACCTGCAAGGGGTGCTGTTTGTCTGCTTTTTCTCGGGGGGGAGGGAGGGGGGATACTGATGGTCTATGCACGTAACTGCAGGAAGGACAAGGGGGGGATGGAGGGAGCGTGTGTGTGTGTGTGGTGTGGAAGAAAAGAATGAGCAATGAGCCCTGGCCCTTTTGATGCCTGGAAAAGAGGTGAAAATCTTCACGGAAAAACCTTATGCTGATGGGAGTAAGGATGATGGTAACTAGGATAAACCTTCTTGGTGCGGATAAACCCCTCCCCATATCCATATATCCCCCCTCCCTCCCCTCTGCTATACTGCTATAGGAAATATTATGGTAACTAACCTAGTACTCCTGAGGTAAGTAAAGAGCAATTAATTATAATGATGGCATCTTCAATGAGTATGAGGCTCTTTCCAGGGATATTTTGATCCCAAGAGGAAATATCTCTATATATTGACTCAGTGAATTGTAGTCGGTGAAAGTCATGTCTCATATGCCAGAGAGCTATGTCTCATATGCCACTCAGTACCAGGGTCGAACGCGACTGGCCATGGTTCATCTGGACTTTTCTCTGCGGCAGATGTATGGGGTCACAGCATTCGAGACAGTATTAACCTGTACCCGCCAGCTTGTATCGATCCCCGTAGTAGCACAGGATCTAACCAACCTCCAGTGGGAAACTTGTCCGTGTACCAGCTATAGAGAAAAGGAAAAAAGTAAAAAGTAAAAAAGTAAAAAAGTAAAACAAATAAATCCCTCTGATATAGGCTCAATTAAAAACCCTAAAATTTTAAGGTGAGGATAAAAATAAAAATAAAAATAAAAATAGTAAATAATAATAAATAAAACAACAAGACTAATTACATATCATACGTGGTATACATAACCGGCTTATTCTGTTTCGTGTACACATATATACGGTACATCGTGCCGTGAAGAGAAAAGGGAATCGAGGGTTACACCTTGGACGTCGGAGATACACTCCATAAATAAACATATCAAAGAGGCCTTCATTCATCCGGTGCGCTTTTTTAGGTTTTGTTGACCTGTAGAGAGGGAGAGCGACATACAAAATCTCCCCGGGTGGGAGCTGCATGGTCGATCTCGATTTTCTCTTGGCTATCATCATCATGAAGGAATTCACAATATGTTTAAAGTCTTGATTTACATCATACCATCATCATCATCATGTCTCCCGGAACACGGGCTAGAGGAGGTCGGAAAAAATACAACCCATGTAGTCTGTAATCAACTTCAAACCATCTCTGTCTCTCTGTCTCTGTATTGATAAGACTGCACGTACCAGCTGGCTATCTAGATGAGCATGTTTATATATATAGGTGAAATAAAGTGATTTCTTTTTTAGACCCCTTGCAAAAAGCTCAAGAGCCGTGTATTGGAGACACGATAACAACCTGAGATCATAGCTGTACTCTTATCAGCAACGCTTTCAAAGCCTTGGGCCGGGGGATGGACGCTGCGGTGAGAACTTCATCCGGCTGCCAATATGTTTCATCAAAAGGTAAGCCGGGCCGTTCCACGAGAAAATAAAAAAAAGCCCAAAGTTTTTTTCTCACGAGAGTTGATATTGTAGTACGTACATACTATTCGATGAACTCATAGTCTACGGGGTTTAGTTGCGGGGGGGGGGGTTGACGTTCGAGTTCACAACCGGCCAATTGGGGGAAGGGGAAGTATTCCCCTCCCGTGTAACCTCCCCCCCTCCTCCCCGATCGGAATCGCCCGTATATTAGAACAACAATAATCAGTTCTAGATTTCCAATCTCTGCAGTCTTGTCTCACGGGAGATTCCGTGCCGGAAGTTTTAAAAATACTAGGGGGGGTGGACATCTTCAAGAGCGATTAAGGCAGAAAGTAATTATTGCAGCTGACAGCAAGACAATAGTGCAGCCACACACCCCCATGAGGCATGAGGGGGTACTCTAACCTCAAATACGCAGGAGCTCCCAAATCACTAGCCACCTCAGCAGAGCCTCTCTCTCATCATGTAGAGAGGGGTCTTGGCTAATCAGCCTGACCAGGATTCTAACGCCCGCCCCGGCTGTTCACGTTACAGCTGCAACAAATCCCGAGAATGGACTGGGCCCAGCCGATTCCCAAGGCGTCCAGAAACTCATCTACAGGTTTAAAACATCACTCATAACAGTATACATATACGTACGTGTTACTGAGTCACCGTGACTCACTTCATATAGTGACACGGGTTCATTAAGCCCAAAGACTCACTCTAGGCACACCGAAAGATTTCTTTATATTGTTTATAGGTAGGATATCTCAGGTTACAGAGAGAGTGAAAAGATCTAGGTGGACCTTTCCAGGGTTAGGGTTCGTCTCGGGTCTTTTATCAAATCATATATATTTTATTTTGATCTCCTCTTTCCTAAGTATCGGGCATTCTTGGTTCACATCCTTGCTGCACTCCCGGGATCATTACCACACCACTTTACAGGTTGTTTTATATGGATAGCACGGCTCATCAAGGTATCCAACCAAATACGAGCGACAAAAGTCGTGCACATTCTCCTTATCCTCATACATTGACGTTTGATACGTTTCTTAGACGACATTTGCCGGCATTGAAAGAACCAGCTGAAAAACATGCGAGTCACTGCCGTTCCCTCCCAGGGCACGCTTTATCGGGACTTTAAAGCTGCATGGTTATAACGCCACGATTGTGAGTGCAGCAGTAGTAGTAGTAGTAGTAGCAAGTAGTAGCTACACACCCTCTGACAGATAGTGTTATCATGTCAGCTTTGCGTATTGGAAAAGGGAATTTGCTTATCCGTTTAGACCTCCAGGCAAAATCACCCCCCCCCCCCACCCCACAATCCAACCTTTCAATCCAGGAACAGGGTTATAACTTCTCAAGACAACGGTCCAATCCCATCACAACCTATCTAATCGCCCTCTGCATCTACTCGTGGAGCGTATATTCCAGATCTACAACTCTTCGAGAGGGCTTTCCCGATAATACCCCGTTTTCCGAGATCATGATCGCAGGAGAGGTTGCCGGGCGCGACATCTACCGAAATATCGCCATAAACAGGCTTCCAAGATTCTTTTGCATATTCAACATCAGGGTGGGTGGATTATGGATTGATATTGCGCGGTTACAAGTCCCCGGGGAGCGCATCTACAATATAATGAACTGGAAAAAAAAGCTTGGGATGTAACTAGTGATTGATTTCTTGAAGGATAACACAACGGCAGTTTCGGAATGGCTCTACAAGGTCACGGAAGAGGTGGAAATGGGAGTGTCCGTTTCGCTGCGTCATTCACGGATTCAATGGGGAAGAAGATATCAGGAATCGGTGAGGGAGTGGTATGGACGATGATCCCTCCCCCTTCGAAGGCGAAGATTGGCCCCCCGGATAGAACGTAGTTGTGGAACTTCAAGACCAAGGGAGAAAGATTCGAGGTGGTCAGCAGGATTAAACCGACCCCACCACAGGACCCCGACGCGATAAAGCTGGCTGGCAGGCAGGCGCATTTGCCGATTATGCGATTACAGAGGCCCGGCTAGAACAAGGGATTGAGTACTTGAGATGGAGTGGTTAGATTTCGGACCAAAAGGAAAGAGAAGCACGGAGCATTTTGTGAAATCGATACAAAACGATTGAAGAGGAGTGGGAGAAGATGGTACAGATCGGAGCTGAAGAGCGGAAAGTGAGGAACGTAATTGGTAACCGGGCGCGGGGGTGGTTTTTTCACCACCTAGATGAAGCCCAGAGGCATGGAAGTGGGAACGGCTATGCAGCCGGGAAAACTGGTAGCGACGGAGAAGCCATTGATTAGCTTGATATCGTATAGGAATAAAGGAGATGCATAATCACTACTTGCCGGAATGGGGGGGGTCTTGATAGTTTCCATATTGCGACATAATTTCCTGGTGGTGTTCATCCAATCTCCAGGTCCTACCGATTTATTGCATGAAGACACAAAGTATCAAGACCTTCAGCCTAGTTCACAACTGAGCTACACAAACAAATACTAAGGACTGACTGACTGATTTACTTATTGACTGACCCCAATTGCCTTATTGTTATTACTAGGAGTACCCTAGTTACGCTAGGCGAGGTAGGTACCGGGAGGAGGAGAGACAGTGGTACAAAATACTAACAGAGTATGATTGGGGGTAAGTGTATATATATATATATATACATGTGTGTGTGTGTGTGTGTGTACATTACACCTAGCCGCCGCTCTGCATATCTGGCGTTCTCTCTCTTAGAACTGCCGTAGAAGCCACGCGGGTACTCTCGGGGAACTTGGTGGGGGATAAACATGCAACGGAATATTCTACGATCTGGGACCAAATGGGATCAAATTACCCCCTCCCCTCCCCCGCGTAAAGACAACGCCACGGTTATAGTCTCGATATGGGGTAACTCAAGTGGCGTGTGTGCGTGCGGGCGTGCGTCCTAGATAGATACTCTAGATATATACGCCTGCATGGAGTTGCCTTGTGGAGTTCTCAAAGGGACTGCATGTCATATTAGGCAATCAATCACGAAAGATATATACACCACACATATTGTACATACGTATGCTGAGGATATTAGGACGCCTAAATGTCTATCTATAAACCATTCGAGATTCCATGTGACCTACTATTTACTATTGGAAGGGGCGTTTGATATATAGAACTGAAACCGTCTCACGGCTTAAGCGAATTTATATATATATAATATCATTAGGGTATTTTATTTACATATGGACAGCATTCAAGTACTCGCATGGACAGTCCTAGTCCACACAAACACAACTTTATAGATTACCGGCATGTTCAATTCAAGTATGGATCAACTAGTTAGTCTTGACAACTCTGACGGTGAGGAATTTAATAGAGATCTTGGAATACACAAACCGGGTAAGGGTGTAATATCCCAGTGCTGATTATTTTTAAAATTCGCCCACTTTCTATCTAAATTATGCATGCCAAATGTAATAAATAATATATAAAAAAAGGCAGAAAGATATCAAAGCGTCAATAAATAATTATGTACATACACACCTAGAGGAGCTCTTTGATAACACATATGTATTTATCGGTGAATATGCACATAACCCACAACCCCCCCCCCCCGACGTACGTACGCACTTGCATATTATTCTAACTGAATTATAACAACTCTCAAACCGCTAGTAGAGATTCTAATCTCCTATGAGTGGGGCTGTTACCGGCGAACTCTTCCCTATGTACCGTCCCATATTAAAAAAAATTATAATTCCCGCGTTGAGTATTCGGAGACGTACTTCATGGGGCAGCGGCGGGGGGGGGGAGACCTTATCCTGATGATATTTGTTCCTACTGTTACGTACGGAGGGTCGATCCTGCCGGTAAGTATTAAAAAAAAAAAAAACATTATCAATCTCACGAGCAATCCTCCTCCCCTCGGCTCTACATCTTTTTTTTTTTTTTTCTTCCTATTTTGACCGGGCGATATATATCACCCAACTGATATGTGGCATATTTCTCTAAGGCAGTTTTTTAACTTCCAAATACGTATCTACCCCGGGAATAGGCGATAATAGGGGAACGGGAGAGGTCCATTAAGCGAGATATCAATATTGGCAGGAGAGAGAGAAATATAATCACAAGGGGAGGGGGGGAGGCGGTGGGGGAGGGAAGGTGGGGCACTAGAGAAAATGAGGAATGCTGGATATGACACAAGCCCCTTCAGCAAATTGGGAAGGAGCATATGATAAAATGACAAATTCGGTAAACCGAGTCTCAGCTTCTTGGTGATTTCTACATAGTCAGCGACAGGTTATAATATAAATGGCGTGATATATTTTATTTAATTTTTTACCCACCCCTCCCCCTCCCATGTCGCAGCAGATATCTGATCCATTACTTAAAATTGACCTACATTAATGTATTTCCCCTACGTATTCTGGGGGAAATGTAGTATTGATGGACGCTGGGTGGCGTTTGTTGGGTACGGATTGGGGGCCATAGGTACTCTCAAGTACCCTGTAAAATCATGATTACTAGACATAGGACATGGTAAATCTCTGGGGTATGGGGAAACTCCATACTATAGGAGTCACCAGTGTGTACTATCAAGTTTTAGAAAGGCAGTACATACTACTCTTGTGTGATGAGAGAACCTGATAAGGCATGCTTGATTAGTATTATATCCCACAAGACCCCGTGACAAGAGAAGGACTAATAGATTTATGAGTCTGAACAGCAAATTCATTACGTCTCGAAATTCCCAAAATATGGAATCGGTAGTAGTAAAAGTGATCCTTAGATCTGTGAGTATTAAACTGAAACAATAGAAAGAGAGGAAGACGAGTAGATTTCTACTTAGGAGGACTCGCTTCAGCGAGTGCTCCTACTGCTACTATATATACGAGTCTCTAGGAGGCAAATCACCTATATTATAGGCCTAAGATCTGTTGGTGCCTGTGTCTCACCTATTCGATACCATATACTATAATATAAATTATTATATTTTTGCGAGTGATATGACATGAATGAAATTGCTTTTTTTTATTTTCACACCAGTACCAGAGCTAGAAGCGTAAGAATTCGAGAATAAAGGGAAACAATAGAACAGAACATGGGAAAGGCACAGTTTTGTGGTAATTTTGTGGGTAATAGATAATACAGCGAGTTAGGAATATTAGGTGGCCAATTAGTAGAGGGAAATTGTGCACAAAAGGTTCTAGAGACATCTCTATGATAGGGTATATGTATTTATGCTGTTTAGGTTCTGGTATTTATCCCTAGGCCATGTTATTCTCTTTGTCCTACAATGTCGAAGCTTGATCCATAGTTTATCACTCGGTCCTGCATCTTCTCCAGCTTAGTTTTTTATCTAAGTATATATAGCCTCTTAGATATCTCAGCTAGTTTTTTCATTGGTCAATTGTTAAAGCAATAAATGTACAAAGGCAATTAAGTGTGCTCCTTCAACTTAATGGTATGAAGTTTATCATTTCTAGTGATTTACCACTGTAACAAAATTAAAATAGGCTAGAATAGCAGAAATGTATCCTATCTTCACAACCTCCCTCACTCACACAGAATTACATGTAGTAACAGCTATTCTAGAAATTTTATTAGGGCAGCTTTAAGGCCCAGTAAAGAACTACCAGTGTACGGCCATAACCACCAAAGAATCTATTAGAGTTGGATTAGATTCTAGGTACACTAAAGGGCATGGGATATTTCAGAGCCCCATAAATCTAGTATTTTAGTATCTTTCCTTCTCTTTAATTCTAGGTACCACTGAAGATTCTTGAGATGAGCGGTAATGAAATCAGAATTGAATAGAAAACAAAATTTTTATGTGGCGTAGGCGACATCCAAACATCCAAACATCACTACCGCCCTCGTACCATTGAAACTCCTGCTCCATAGAATTCGCCGTCTAGAGAGTTACACGAAAAGCCTGCTTGTTCTTCTATTAGATATCGATTAAGGTATTTACCTTCTGCTCACAATCGAAAGTACTGCGTTTACTAGGCTCACGCTTCCGTGCTCGCGTAGTGTTCAACGACTCAGTCCAATCGGAATCTGAATCCAATATTTCGTCCTCACTATCCCCACTACGGGTTGACCAGTTGTCGAAGATGCTTCCATGTCTCGGATACGAAGCAATGGATTGTTTTGCAAACTGTTTGGGGCCTGAAAAGGTAGAGACGTCGAGGAGACTATCCTTTACTCTATTTTTCTCCTGTGTAGCTTGAGCAAAGGCCTGCTTAGCCTGGCGGATTTCTGATGCCTTGGAATCCCGGGTTCCTAACGGCTGCGGTGGCATGACGAAATCTCTTGCCACCTTTTGAAGTGTGCACGTCTCTTTTTTGAATAACCCGGCATAAGTCATAGCCTCCGAAGCTACAGCATGCTGTCGTCTAGAAAAATTTGAGATCTTGGCAGGAGGGGGAGCATTTCTCCAGTAGTTGGCTTCATCCTCTATAGGGGCTTCATCATCCCAGTAACTATAATCTTCGCTGGTGTTTTCATGCCTGGGTAGGGCCACAATTGGTTTCCGTTCGACGTGACCAATATCAACTAGCAAAATCTTTAAGTTTTGGCTAGCGAGATCGGGTGACTCGGAAACTAAGTCAATATTAGAGATTTTGTGATTTTGGGTTGGGATAATTAGTGGTGGGTTAGATGGGTTAGGATTATAACGTTGTTCCACAACTGTATGGATTCCTCTATCCTCTTCAGAACCAAATGCCAGGTCCAATGGGTATTTGGCGGAATTTTTAACTAGCCTCTGGACCCCATGAGTCTTGTATGATAGTTGATGTGAGGTGTTGCTGCCACTGTAAGAAACTCGGGTGTGTTTTTGAGATCTTGCCGACTCTTCGTGAGAGATAATTGACTGACGATCCCCCCCAAATTTACTCTCGGTCTCCGTCTTTTCGTACTCATCGAGCTCTTGGTACATTCGAAAATCTTCATCAACTAACTGGCGAACATCCTTCGTGACCCATTTGTTATTTTCAACAGCGGCCGTTGGATGCTTGTACCAGCACCTCTCTCCAAATTTACAATCATTTTTAATAAAATCGCGGCAGTTGCTATTATAGCAACCTGGAAAGCCTTCTTTGGCACCTTTCTCTAGTTTCGTTCGCTTGGGCTTGACGAAGACTCCGTCAAGTTCGAGGAATTTTTCAGCGTTTTTAATTTCCCTCCCATCCTGATCGATATAAACGGCCACCATACCAAACTTCTTCACTAAAGATATAGGGAAGTCGTGGATAAAATGGCAATTGACACCGTACTTACAGAAATCTGGTCTTCTTACCCAGGCATGACAGAACCCATCAAACCGGGGATCTTCTTGCATTCTGTGTAAGATCTTATGAGGAAGGTTGACCTTTACGATGCGTCTAGGCGCTCGAGAAGTGTGGTTGCGCAAGGGAAATGTGTTTAGGTTTTCTTGATGGACTATTCCTTCCTCCCTTGATGAACTAGACTCGCCGGCTAGGTAATCGGAGTCTCGAAGAACCGCATCAGAGAGGGTGTCTGAGCCGCATGAGATTACACCAGAGAGGTAGTCCAACCTCCTAGGAGTATGCCCACGTAATTCATATGCTGAGTCTGCAAGTGAGAAATGTGTTAGCACCTGAGCCTTATTTTGTTAGATGGTATTTACCTTCTACACCAACTATCATATCGGGACTGTAGGCAAGGGAGCTAGCTACATGATCAGTGTGGACGAACTGAACACGTTTTTGTTCGTCACTCGAGGACAAACTAGGATCGCCACTATTTTCGCCTGAACTCGATTCACCGGGTATATCAGATAAGATAAGAAGTTGCTCATTCTCCCCGGGATCGCGGCCGATTTTAGGGTGTCTGTCGCGCTTTCCAGGGTTCTCGCAATTTTTCTTGGGGTTTAAACCAATCTCCAAGTTACCCACACCTCTTCCATATATTGATTCTCTATTTGTGCTATCAATGCAGACCTGATCATCAATAATCAAAGGAATACTGACAATTCCATTTGGAGTGGGGTTTTCACTGCTGGGCCCGCACTTGCTCAACTGCAGGCAGAAAGAGGACCCCAGAAACTTTTGAAGATTTTTCTGATAAATCTCGGCGTACAACCTATCTCCGGAAGACTGTTCTTCAAAGTCCATGAGATCCTTTGAAGAATCGGGTATTGAGGCTTGAACGTTTGTTACTTCTCTCCATTTCGTGCCAGAGTAGGAATGATGAGCAGCAGGTAGTTGTTCTGGTTCCCCGAGGAGAGAGATGAGGGGAGGTTCAGCTAAAAGCGAAGCAGAGATGAAAGACATTGCATGGGAGTATGGGAATTCTGAATAAGATCGGTGGTTGATGGAATAGGTTAGATTGCGATATAGTTGTGCCTTGTGCGACGATGGGGTGGATGGGATAGATAGAATTTAGACGGGGGGGAGAAGTAAAGAAGTTAGAATGAATTGATGAATTAACAAAGGATTAGACTAGATAAAGGTTTTCTAGGCTCAATCTTGAGAAATTGCATGCGTGCAGCCTCATGGGAGCGTCAACAGTCCCCTTCCCCTCACCAAGCTCCCATACAGCATCGGGACCCCCAGTTATGTAGGGAAGGAAGTCTACATTCTTACCCTTACTCAACATCCAGTCCTTATCCTCTTCTTTCGCTCATCTACCAATTATCAAGTGCTAGTGAGAATAAAGACTGATAGACACTGTTTTACAAGATCACACAAAATCACGCACCAAACGAGTGATACCTCAATGCGGCTCCGGACCGATGCACGGGCCACATTTATGAGATGTGCATGAGCCTCCAAGCATGTGGGTTAGGGTTCAAACATGCACCATGTTTCCTTGGCCTACTATAGTAACACTACATGTATGCAGTTATGACAGGTGTCAGGAGGGTAGAAGATGATGGAGCACGTCTTGCCAACGTTGAGGTTCATAGCTGGGTATTTACATGGGGCACCGGAAAAAGATGCACATCCTCCCTAAAACAATAATTCTCAACAGCCACATAATGAGATAAAATTTTACAAAGTCAGCTATAGCGAGAATTTTGATCCTGCTCAAAAAAAGCCTTAGTAGGCTTGTAGTTATTTATCATGATTGTGTACACGTAGTTCACAAAATAACACCATACATCTCATTATATATTCCAGTAGACAGAATCTACCTCTGAAAACTTGTTCTATTATGGGTGACAAAATATCTGGGTTTCTGTGTTACGAAGTCAACGTTTTGTAGAATTAGACGGAAAGCTTTTATCAATCTCACTCTATTACATGTAATTACATGCATGATGACGACCCAGAGATAAAGATGCCGAGGTATCTTGGCCTGCCGTAGGGCCGCCGGAACAAAAGTGTGGGGCTTCCGATGCAGTAACACCATGTATCCAGATCTGGCCGACCGATCTACCAGTAAAGGCACAAGGGTCTTTATTGAGATAACTTAAATCCCTTTATGCTTACTATAACCACGGTAGACCAGACTCAATACTATACTCCACATCATAAGAGCAAACCGTTATTTTTCGTTTTTGGCACTAATGTTAACATATAGCGAGATATATCTGTAGTATATACTTGATACTTCACTTATAGGCTATAAATTTCATATCCCATGGCACTTGAATATTAGGTATAGTACAGCTATTAATACTATTATATTAATGTAACGGCCTCGTGGCAGTATATTAATAAGTTTTACTATTACTTTCGGGCCTTTTGGAAGAAATACATGCAGAGTGGGGTCATGGAAGTGACTAGCTAACACTAAAACAGCCTCGGCATCCAGTGATGCAACGGCGGGGAATCCGGGGAAATCCAAGTAAACCTCATTTTCAGCAAGATTCAGTATCTGTTTCAAGGGCTCTGGGAGGAATCCTACATACAAGGGTACATACATATATGTTTACAGTGGAGGTTTTGGACAGCATATCTAGTCCCTACAGCTGCAAGTACCCCACATCTTGTACTATTCCAAATTCTCTTACCCGTAATGTACTACACCAGCTGTCTTGGTCACAAGGTGTTTTGGGGGCTGTTGGTTCTGTTATCGCCGACTCGCCGGCGTCTTGGCTCTTCGACGGATTGCTGGGACGTCCCTCGGTTGAAACACCGGGCGCCGCGGGTTTGGATCTGCATCCATGGTACCCCAGACTCGCTAACTCTAATACTCAGGGATGCTGCATACTACACGCATCCACCAACTATATCAACTCTTAAGATGAGTGATATTGGAAACAAACCAGTGTTGCAGATTTTTAGGGCGGGGCTCGGACAATACAAAATACTGCTTTTTTTACGTATGGAAATACTCCTGTACCTCCTGTTAACTCCCCAACTAAGATTATACTTGCATAAAAAAGCAATCCCTCGCCCTAATACCGAGGGAAAAATTCAAGAAACCCCCCTCCCTTACTACTAAGAGTACCGAGGAAGGAATTCTGCCTCGGCTTGTTTGAATAAGCGTGGAGCAGGGCTCAGCTCTACGGGCACGAGGGAATTCAGTTGACGAGAGAATGTGGTCATTATACAAGCTAGTGGCTAATAAAAGGGACTGCTCCGCGCAACTGAATCCTCATCATCGCAGCCAACAGATCTCCAAACACCTCAGCTTCATTTGACTGCAGCTTCGTCTTTAGTTCCTTAATAAACCACCACTAAGGATCAATTTCAAATACCCTTAGAAACAATGAAGCACGCAATCTTAGCTACACTCGTGCTCGCTGCCTTTGCAAGAGCGACTCCAATTCTTGACACCCGTCAGTCATGTGCCCCAGTCCACATCATCGTAGCTCGAGCTTCTACCGAAGCTGCAGGTACAGGTATTATCGGAACATTAGCCACACTTGTTCAGACTCTTAGCTCTCAGACTGTTACCATCGATAGTGTCGACTACCCAGCAACCCTCACCGACTACGCTGACTCTTCGGCCTCTGGAACAGCGGCGCTCAAAACCCAGCTCACAAATCAGGTTGCTGCCTGCCCGAGTCAGAAGATTGTTTTGATGGGGTATTCGCAGGGTGCTCATATCATTGGCGATGTCTTGGGAGGTGGAGGGGGCCCACTTGTTTTACTTGGGCCTAAAACTGCCGCTATTGCTTCTTCTATCTCTAGTAAAGGTATAATTTCCGATAGACCTTTAACTGGGATTTTAGAGTTGTTTTGACTAACCTAAATATTTTTAGTCGTGGCTGTTGTCCTTATGGGTGACCCCCGCCATATCAACGGCGAATCTTTCCAGGAAGGGACTGCTCTTACAGAAGGACTTTTCCCCCGTGGTAGCGACCAGTCTCTTGAGGCATTTTCTAGCAAGATCCATTCTTACTGCGATTTCAACGACCTTTTCTGCGCCAGTGGACTTAGCACTGCCGTCCATCTGGGATACACAACTAAGTACAACGGTGCGGCTGCTCCATGGGTTGTCTCCAAGATCGGTGGTTAAATCCTTGATTATATGGTGATATTAAGAAGTAAAATATACTCTGGTGGATATTTGGTTCGGATTGGGGTTAGGGTTGTTATTTGTATGAGAGATTTATGAGGCTGGGTCCTCTTATGAAAATGAAAATGTGTTTACCGGTAAATACTATGTGTGCTAAGTGACTGTGTAAACTTGAATAGTTAAATACTATTCTACTTTACATAAGTGAAGGACCTAAGTGATAACCTATGATAAGCATGTTTCCACATGTAAAAGTATTCATCCCTAATCTTAATAAGATTTAATCTCAAGAGGATAAAAATCTACTGAGGTTTTGTATCCATAAATTCTAAAATTATTCTCTCTAAGTTAAACGTATACCTTAACTAGATGTGATTGGCTATATATACGTTATGAATCCATCATCACCTTCTGTTGCTTGAAATACTTGAAGTTAGCTGACAACTCCTCTATAGATTCCGTTAATAGTCTGCTGCTTCAATTGAAATCTTTCTCTACAGCTGTTTCATGATTCCCACCGCCCTTCGCGGACCCCCAAGGTTTTGGGCTATTATCACTACTTTCCCGGCCATAACTTTGAAATATCCTTTAGTATTACCTCGCAGGCGTACTTCATATTATCCGCCGTCAAACTACCTTAAGTTAGTCTCAATTCCAAAAAGAGATATATGATAGCGAAAGGACTGGAATTTTTTTATTGGCTGTGATTGGAATGCCCGCCACAGTAAACTTACGCTTGAGATCTGAGAACTCCTGTCCATAAATTCAGCTAATACTCTAGCTAAACAAAGGCTCTAGGTGAAAATAAATAAACTGAATCATGTATGCTTAAGTTTGTTCTCAAGTACCTTTAGAATGCTGTCTTTACGGATACCGGTACACGCTCTCTCTTCTTAGGTTAACTATAGTCATGCCACACAATACCAAGAACTCCCCTATTCTGAACTATTGGCCCCAGCACATGAACTAAAATATGATGAATTAATGGATATCACCTTATTTACTTATTTAATCAGTCATTCTTAAACCTGGAGTCAACTTACTACCGAAGTTGTAAATTATACTTGGCGTTTTCCAACGTAAAAGCTATAAACGATAGGCGGTTTTTGATAGCTGTTATTGAAATTATTTTTCTAACCGCTGTTAATATTAACCTACATAATAGGAGCTAACTACAGTCTATAGGCTAAATTAATATTTTTTACTACCCCAACCAAGCATGGGGTACTTAACCCCCTGTGTCAACGGCCGAACTGCCTCTTTTAGATTCTCACTCTACTGGGCTAGATACTCGGTCAGGGTCCGGAGTGTGTCCGATGCACCGCCGATCAGAGCTCTCAGGGGGCACAATAAATACGAGCCAGTATCAGCTTAACTTTATTACAGCCCTAGTAATAGGAGGCCTCTAGCAATAGTGTAAAACTTTAGGTTCTACAGTTTTATAGCCCAATAGGATGGGAAAGCTCTTAGTTGTTGAACTCTTGCCTACAATAAAGGTGATACTCTATAAAAATATTGTAGTTGGTTACTTGAACTATAATATTTTCAACCTAGCTTATGTGGTCCTAATGTGCAACCAACGCATTAAATGTTAAGAGGTGCTTCTATACTAAGCTTATATTTATCATCGTAGCCCTAAAATCCTCGCAAGGCACATAACTGACCGGCCTAAGTAGCTAGGGAACTGACTATATGTAGTATGCGCACCTGATATGTTATTAATCTCTACTTTACAAGGGTTAGAAATGTTCTTGAACTGTAGGTTTTTTCTAGATTCAAGATACATAAATCTTACCCAATGTATTGTCTAAAAGGTTTGGGTTTCCTACATACGCCTTAGTTGCGGAGGAGTACGTATACACGAGAAGTAGTAGAAGAAATTTTATTTCCTCCAGTAAATAACAGATCTCTATAGATATGGCGCGCGCAGTCTTAAATGTGCTAGCCAAATCCGAGGTGAGACAGCAACCCACACCAAATCTTAGCCAAACTTCAGTAATCTGGGCCATGCAAAAAGTTAAAAAAATTCCTATAAACTCAAGTATATGTTCAGTAGAAGAATAATACTATCAATATATGATCCTCATAGATTTTTACCTCTGGTATATCCCTTCTTGTTAGGCCGTGTGTAGCATCCATCATGCTTAAGTATTTCTAGGAATGGTTCCATTTGGCACTTTTTACAGCCAAAAATGAAGTTTTATTCCACAACAACCACACATGCCAAAGCTTAGTAAAAAGATATGGAGCTTCATTAGGACTATACAGGGCCAAATATCTTTTTACTAGTGTTTTGACTGGCTGTAAGAGCCGGAATATCGGCTCAAACTTTGCATCACATTTAAGACTGCGCGCGCCATATATGTAAAAGGCCTTTTTCTTCTACGCCCTTGTGATTCTGTATCTCGGCCAGTGGCTAACTTGGGCCAGTTCGGATTATGAGATAGCCCTAGCCGGCCCGGGTTGGGTCAGCTTATTAAATACTATGGCCCACATAATCCTGAGCCACACAAAGGGGGCTGGGTTGACTCAACTACCCACCAACAAAGCCAACCGTTGATATCTCCACCCACCCACCCAACCACCTATCCATCCAACCTCCTCTGTCCTCTTACCAAGATCACCTTAATCCCTACCGCAGATAAACATCAATCAGATACACAACACAGTCTACGAGAGTACCAGGACAGCTCCTAATCGACATTATACCAAAAATTCAAACCGGTAGAGGTGGTAGCTAGGTGAGAACCAGAAATACGCTGCAGGGACCTTGGAGGGAGAGGAAAATGAAAGAGATTAACAGTACGGACGACCTAAAACTAATGATAGAGAGACTAGATGGAAAAATATGGGAAGACATTGAGTGGAGTAGCAGAATCGAGATAACCATAGCCGAACCCAGCGATCAGAAGGTGAGAGAATGATAATATAGATTCTACATATACTAAAAAGCCCTATAGCTAACGCGAAGCATAGGAAAACTAGACAGTATAACCTCACTACAAAGACCCCTAAACGACTCAACTAAGGCACATTCATAAAATCCTCGCAAAGGCTACAGAGCTACGACGGAATATAGAGAAATACCATACACAGAAAATTAGAGGCGCCAAATTTTCTTTGGATTCTACATAGAAGAGCTTGGGTTATTCTCGGCCTAGCTTTTAACCGACTGGATTGTATCCTTTTCCTATGTGGTGAACTGGGCCGGTAAGCCAAACTGGATTGACCCATTTTGAACTTATAAACACCTAGTCTTTGGATATCTCAGCAGTGTGGCTTACGATGGTGAGATATTTTATGGCCTCAAAGACAGGAAAATTCGGGAGTCTATAAAGCCGTTACCTTGAGGCCAATATCAACTCCAAACCCATAAAGGCTCAACTCCATCATATAAGGACCCTCGATGACTCGTTAATAGAGTTGAGGCTGGGCACTGGGAAAATCGTTGGGAATTGGACAGAATATTATTCTGGTCATAAACTAAGGATAATTTACGGATTTCTAATGATCTCGTTTCCCTGAGAACAGCAAGAAAACCGCAAGGGACGTGATGCCGCAAATATACAGCCCAACTCATCAACCCGCAGAAATTACCTACATCTTTAACGTCCCTGCGAAGAAGCTGTTCGAGATGGTGTTAACTGAGTGCTATTGTCGAATTTAAAGTTTATTTTACATACTTTAGAAAGAGGCTTGGTTAAGAGTCGCGCAATAGCGAATATTTAGATTACAAACTGTCTTGAAAGTTGCTTAGTAATCTGTTCCTAAGCAACAACCATATCTCTCAACATCTTATGACATGTAGTTACATGTAGTCAATAGATAATTATCAATCGATTCATCAGTCCCTAAATGCCACTAGATACAAAGGCTAGAGACTTACTATACAGAGGCCCCTCAAAACCTAAACCTCTGTTTTATTCGCATTTGATGTATCCGAAAAGTCCACCTAGTTTCTTTGAACTCTTTTCTATACCCCTATTTACAAGGTCATAATATTTCCCTAACCAGAACTTGGTGGCCCGTGGGAATGTCCCCCCTTTCACCAAAAATACTTACTATTAGCACTGCTAATATATACAACCTAAATCAATATAGTGATTACTGATTTCTAGGATTCAGTGAGTCAATTTTACCCCTATAGCGCTTCCATCTACCTGTAGCCATCGTCTTACCCCCCTTATGCCCGACCGTTACAGCCCTTACCCAGCTTAGCAATACCCATCTAATTATTAACCTTTCCGGAGCCCTCCCGAATTCCATGCACTACCCCACCATTAATCTCCTAGACTCGATCCCTCAGCAAGCCCTCCCGCCATCGGCTTATATTAATTACTATCTATACAAATCATAAACGGTGCACGAACCCTATAAACTCAACTCTAGCCAATCGGAGTGGCAAACGCAAAGTAGATGCCAAGTGCCAAGAATCATGTAAGGTTCCATGCCCGGCCAGCGCATCTTCCATCATCAACTAGGTATATCCTGGAACAAGATGCATCCTACCCTGGAGCATTTAGATTTCAGGGTACTAGAATTCTTTGAATCGTACAACGCTCCTGTGTGTAACGTATCTGTGCTTTGGTGTTATATAGACTGTAATATAAATATAAATTTGTATATAAATTTTCATATAAGCAGCGGTCGCAAGTAATTTGGAAATCGCTCAGGTCTATGGGCTTATACTTGCTCGTTGTGATATTTTTTTCATGAAGAAATATAGAGTGTTGAAAGTCTGTGTGTGCCTGTATGTGTAGAGAGGCCCGGTTACAATAGCGCCGTCAGTTTATCTGGAGAAATTTATGGGCGTGACTGTATCGGGATATCTAGCGTGGAACAACTTTCACAAAGCTACTATGAACATTAGATGGGTCTTAGAAACAGTTTATACGTACCCAGAGAAATAATAAGAACAATAGTATCATTTTTCTTGAGTTTCTCTAGTATAATTCAAAGCTAGATAGTTCATTCTAAGCATTGAGTGACTATAACACGTCGGGAGAGCCTGAAAGCAATACCTAGGGGATATATTAGATCAAAGGATTTATGATCATAGGAATAAAAAAGAAGCATAGTTTCTCTTTGGTATCTCTCAGCTGATTGTGAGTATTATTCTCTCTATGTACATGTACGCCTAGCTAAGTATAAGAATCATGCACCTGGTATTTGGCATCGCGGGCCATCAACAGTCACTATTTACTAGTAGTTATTCAACGCTTATCTACAAATATCTGGGAGATGTTCCCGATGATTATAGATTTAAAGTTACTTGTTTTTATTCGGTACCAATACGTGATTGTGATTTTGGGCTCCTGTCACATAGAAATACCGAGTGAGATTCTGTGGATATGAGAATAAGGAGTGAATTACTAAACCTGATTCGCTCAGCATGCACTAAACCTAGATATTTATCATCAAGGGTGGGTTGGTGACAAATTTAAGCCAAGACCCAAAAAATCAGCCTTGGAGAATTACATGTAAGTACGGCATGGTCCCCTTGAAAAAAATACCTTCACCGCCCATAAAGTTTACAGGCATAGCTTGTTAATCTTACATACTTAGTATGTCTGGTATGAAATGATCTAGACAGGATCTTTTATACTACGTATAACCTCTTCCTTGATCTTTCAATCGACAATGTGACAGAAGTCCACAACATGATTTGTGCACGTTACTCCAGATTATTGTGTATAACGGTGGGATGATTTAGTCTTATGGACCGGTCATATTCCCGTGAAGAAAATCTGCCAACGCTCTCTACAATAGTGATTGAGTAGGTACGCGCAATATACATTTTGTACACCATGTCGACTTTATTTGCTCAGCTGCCTTAATCAAGTTAGCCGGCCTGGGCGTATTATCAGTACTTTAGGGAATTCCAGCGGTCAAAAACCGTTACAGATATTAGTAGATCAATATCAGATAATGCAACAATAGCCGTAACATTAAAGGGGGAGTGTTTTCATGTTCTCCTGAAGCTTCTTCGCTTCCATGTAGGTGCTTAAGGAGCCAAGAACAATCTTATTGGTGAGACTGAAGTCCTTGTAGGCACTATAAAGATGCGGAGATGCTCCGTTACTTAGTAGTCTTGGCTTTCCCAACGCCCGTTTTAGTACCCCCTATATAGGCATGTATATGCTCCGTTATGGGTGGCGTGAATTGAATGTAGTGCCCCTCACTAAAGAATGAAAGAGAGATTCAGACATCTAGAGGATAGTAGAAACCATACTGCTGTCTAGGAATTCAACTTCTCGTCGCATCACTGGAGCCCAAAGTGGATACTAGCGGCCCACAACCTTCCCGACTACCCCCTATTGTACAACCGCCCACATTTACATACCAATAGTCCACCCCGGCCCTGTTCCTGAGCTTCGGCCACTATTCCATCCATCTTGCTAGCCCGAAACCTGTTAGTTGTGTCTTTTTTTCACCCTATTTTATTTTGCACACAAGGTCACTCGGTCGTATCACGACCGAACGGGCCGGTATGCCTTTGGCCATGAGGTTGGTAAATAAGATGTGCCTAAACAGATGTTCCCAAACACTGGTTCACAAGGCCAAGACCCCGTTCCTTTTTTTTCGTTTTCGTATATTACTCTAGTAGACTCCACAAAAAGTACTTGCATGAACTAGTCACGTTACATCGCTTAACTCGTCTAAGACAAAAACCCCTTTCCAAGGCGTTCCATAACGTTCTACCTGATTGGATGCCGTTAGCCTTTTTCCGGTACAAAGGCCACTTGAGCGGAGATTTTGTTCTTTCGGGTCTCATGGCAATCTACCTGGCACCAAAACCCCCTAGCGCTAGATCTCTGTCATGGACCGGGTTGTAGAAAATTCTCGCGTCCAGATCTTGACCTCCAAATTTAGAGTTAAATCTTCTTTTGGTCTCACTAGAAACGTCGGAGGAATATGCTTGCATGCTCCGTAGGTGATATCATCGCCCATCTGTCCGCCAGGCTGGAACTTCCCGTCATAAGGTCCTTAACTAATGCATGCAGCGGGTCCAACGACCAGGGTTCAAGAGAATAACGCCCGATGTGGGGTTATGGGGCTATCCAGCAATAATATCACTGTAATATATGCGACACCATAATTCGGCTCTGGGTTCTCAACGTGACAACCATGTCAAGTGTCATACTCTATTGGAGATATGGTTTTCGGATTATCTTGCCACAAGGGTAATGTCAACAAGGTTCGGAATCTCAAAACTGACCACATCCTACTGGCAATACACCCCATTGAACATTCAGCGGTTTTGGTTTTCTAAAATCTTCACAAGAGTTCTGTGAAACCCTCGATCGTATGTACTTACGACAATTTCTTAAAGAATGCCTTAGATTTAGTCGAAGGCCTAAAACCACGAGTTTAAGGCCGTTATGGTTGGTGCGACCTGAGGTATCTAGAAAATCATTTGCTTTCAAGGACCGTGCGTTAGAAGCCAAGTACTGCTTTATCCATTAGTATGTATATTCCTGGCTGAAACGGACATACGGACTGTGTACCGGCGCCAAGAACCAACTTCATACCGGTATACACTGACCCGAGATCTCATCACTTCAGTTCTCCGATATGGACTTGTGGACCCGAAGACAGGGACGGCACTATCCAGGTTCCGTAAACAATCTAAATCTCTAAGGCAAGGCAAGGCAAGGCCCGTGATCCTCACCACCAAAGAACACCCCACGATGTGTTATAAAAGAGACCTATTTCCTCCAGTTTAGTTCTTGCTTCTTCACTACACTCATTCATTCCAGCACATTCACCTTCTTTACCTTCCTTTGCAATTTCAATTCACTCGCTCGCTTTGATAGCAGCCACTCATTTACTTAACTTTTCAATACGAATACTTATTTCTCGCTATCAATCAACTACCCGAATTTGCAAACATGCAGCTTACCACTCTTTTCGTCTCTCTCGTTCTCGGTGCCGTCTCTGTCTCTGCGGCTGCCACTACCACTTTCCCCACTGCTGCCAGCAGCACCACTCTGTCTTCCGCAAAGACCATCACCGGAACCTTCGATGGTGGCATGAAGAGATTCGGACGTGGAAGTATGTTTTTCTACTCCCCAGAAAAGCTATAGAATGATACTAACTAGATCCTTTTCACAGAGTCCTGCACTGGTCAGGCTGAAGGTGGCAACAAGGACGCTGTCTTCATTCTTGAGTCTGGTGCTACTTTGAAGAACGCCATCATCGGCAAGGACCAGATCGAGGGTGTCCACTGCCTGGGCCCCTGCACCATCCAGAATGTCTGGTGGGAAGATGTCTGCGAGGATGCTTTGACTATCAAGCAGAGCTCTGGTACTACTTACGTCACCGGTGGTGGTGCTAAGAACGCCGACGACAAGGGTAAGCTTTTCACATCCGGAAAATTTGAATATAAAATCTAACAAGATACCTCACAGTCATCCAACACAACGGTGGTGGAAAGGTCGTCATCAAGGACTTCTATGTCCAGGACTTTGGCAAACTTTGGCGTTCGTGCGGTAACTGCAAATCTGGCATGACCAAGCGCGCTGTTGAGATGAGCGGTGTCATCGCCAAGAACGGCAAGCTCCTTGCTGGTGGAAACGAGAACTACGGAGGTGAGTTTTATTAGTACTTTCAGTATATTAAGGCTTCAAAATACTTACTCATACCCTATAGATACCGTCACCATCAAGAGCACCAAGGTTTCCAACGTCAAGAAGATCTGCTCCAGATACCAGGGTAACTCTTCCGGTGCTGAGCCCAAGGAGCTCGGTACCGGCCCTGACTCAAAGGTCTGCTTGTACAAGACCTCTGATGTTACCAGCATCTAAGCTTGCTTTTTTGGCTGTCAAAAGTTATACGGGGTGGAGAAGTTGAGAGGTTAAGAGGTTTTGGTGATAGCACAGTGCGCTGGTGTGCATAGGAGGAGGAGGAAGATTGTATTTAATTTCACTGATAATTTATATTTTTAAATCTGCCGGCCGGCATTCATAAAAAGATCTCGACCTTTCTCTCCTGCCTGTGATTTTAAACAGTGTTCCTAGAAGCCGTTTATGATCCCCTAGGAAATTTAGTATATCAAGAAACTTCTGAAGGCCATAATTTATTTGTTTTTTGATTTTAGCAGTAAGAACTATTGTCGATAGTTTAGATACTTACATATAGGCGTATGTGTCAGCAAGTTGATGATGTTGGCATATCAATGTGATGTCACCTCTCACCGTATCATTCTCTGCCATCTGATAGACTCAGCCCGCACATCAGTCTTTTCTATCGTAGTCAATTCTATCCCATTTCATCCTTAGACTCAGCATTATCCCCTGAAATACCTGTCACTAAAATACATGAACTTAGGTTACGTGCGGTTGTTTTGTGCAGTCGTTCATAGAGCCCCCTTTCAGTGCAGCCTTGTTAAATAGTGTGGTTCCTGAAGGTTCGACCTCTTACAAGCCAAAACCAGCAAGGCTTCTACTTCTGTTCCCCACCACAAAATACCATTCTTTATAGAAACGTACGACTGGCATACAATAGTGATCATACCAAAGGCATACCTCTCAGGATAACTCGGAAACCTCATGAAGCAATAACTAGGGAGCTTT
Source organism: Verpa bohemica (assembly GCA_033030345.1). NCBI lineage: Eukaryota > Fungi > Ascomycota > Pezizomycetes > Pezizales > Morchellaceae > Verpa > Verpa bohemica. The sequence continues at coordinate 1,555,931 of JAUFSE010000010.1, read as the reverse complement.
GGCAATCACAATGGATAGGACAAAGGAGACATATGTCCCTGGTATCTCGGCTATGCATATCCAGCAAAGCCCAGACATCCAGGTTATACGGGGAGCAATGGAAGGGATCTTTAGTGATCTAATTAGAGGTATTCGAGTTGAAGAGATCTTGGGCCCTACGAAAACACTCATCGGTTTAGATTACCAAGATACAGTAGCCGGGAAAGCTCCATCTGGGGTAGTTTCAGCCCAGAGTTTCCCTTTAGAAAAGACAGGTGTTGATCTAATAGACGATATTGCTAGAGCTGAGTTGGTCGAGGCTATGTTTACACTGAGTGGGTTTCTCTTCCAACTTCAAGCTTGAGTCTGCTAAATTTTTAAAAATTTGACATTTGTAGAAGCGGCATACTGGTTTGACCACCAAAAATCAGATCTACATCCACCTTTCAGTCACTTTGCTGTTTCGCACCCCCGCAAGCACCAGCCTATTCAGCGTACAGATCCTCTATCTAAAGCTACCAGCCCTGTGTGCTCACAAAATACCAATATAGCTTCCGGCCCTAGCGCTGAGCATCTCCTACCAACTTTTATACGTTATCATCAGTTTTCCAAGACTTGTGGCTGGAAACTATTGAGCCTACTCTCTTTATCTCGTAAATTCCGCAGTGCTGCTGAAAATTTCACCAGAGCCCAATGGATTTCTCTACTAAAAATGATCACCGAGAATAGTGCCTCATTTGAGCTAATCATCAAGACTACACGACCAAAATATGGGGCTATTCTAGTTGATATGTTCCAGGATCTTGGGGTCACAGAGAGTATTATGGATTCCCCGTCAAAGGCCTGGATGGCTGCGATTAATTGGACCTATACGTCTGCATCTATAATGGGTAGCTCATCAGAGTGGGAGGATTTACAAAACCCTATGACTGCGAGGTACCTGAACCATCCACACCGGTGGTTCGTAACACTTGACAAAAATTCCATAGTACCGGTTACACCAGTATACACACCGATTAGTCACTCAATAATTCAGCCAGGAGTATTTCCTCCAAAATATGACCCCCGTTGTATTGACGCAAACTGTAGGTATTCTGATGAGTTAGAGGGTTATAGGAGAGTGGTTTGCGATATTTGTGAAGCAAACGGTGCGACGGAATGCGACAGCATTTTTAAAATATCCTTTCCAGAACCTTTGGTAGAACTGATTGAGACAGATGGGAAAGGGATTGGTGTGCGGAGTTTAGAAGTCAGTCTCGAGTCTAACTCATGCTTATACTTCGTTTATTCTTGCTAATAAGTATCTAGGCAATCCCAAAAGGTAAAGTTCTAGGGGAATACGCAGGGCTTGTTTGTATAGATGCTATAAAAGGTGATGTCTACGCCCTGAATGGGCACTTGGGCAATACCGATGAAAACTTCTATTTAACAACAAGCTTGCACTATGGTTTGTACCCTTATAATGATAACTATTATCTTTCTAAATATACATAATATATTATAGTTAACACGGACATTTAGGTAACTTTACCCGGTTCGTCAACCATTCTTGCTCCGCGAATTGCTTCTTGACCGCTATGGACTTTCGTGGGAAGAAAATATCTGTTCTTATGGCAATAAAAGATATCGAAATTTTTGACGAGGTTACGGCGGATTACGGCGAAGAATATTTTCTGAAGCGTGGAATGAAGTGTAGATGTGGTGTTCAGGGGTGTAAAATCGGCTAACCCTTTTGTTGGGAAAGGTTGGTATGTGGGCCCAAGGAACCCGGAGGAATTTTAAAGGGTTTGTAAAGGGACGAGGCTTTAGTATTTCCTAGCACGTGAATTTATTGGTTCTCTTAGGCGAAATTTATTCCGATTCTATACGGGTGTTTACCCTCTAAAATGTTGCGCCCTCCCATAGCTTTTTTCGGAAATCAATACAAAAAATAAAGCCCTTTTTGTTTATCAAAGGGTCTAATGATACAAATTCATCCAATTTTATTTTAGCCTAATAACTACAGTTCCCAGCAGCAGTATATAAAGTTTTGAGTTTTTAATTTTTGCTGTCGTGATAGTATATATCAACCATCATGTAGAATATAGAACTTGTGAACCTGCCGACTTCCGATTTAGCGCCAAGGCTGTACTCCCACATCACCGGGACTGGCCAACCACAAGCTTGGGCGCAGCCAAATCCTGTCTTGGATGCTTACTAGAAGGAATCTATTCTCGATTTCTTATAAACAATCATGCATATGTGTAACAGTCAGATCTCTTGCGGTCTAGCTCGGTGAATGTGATTCAACTATTACCAACCTAGCCTATAGCATCTATAACAGCCTTGATCCTCGTCTTTATCTTCTTCAAAGCTTCTTGCCCTAAAGCTGCATTCATGTAGCGATGGGTTCCGGTGGTTTCTTACCCTTAAACCGCAGCATTATAATACAAGTAGGCAATATAGAAAGGGTTATTGATTACCCAGGTCCGGTACAAGAGCACACAGCAGCTACATACAAAATGAGCTTTGCAGAACGAATAAACATTCGCGTTTCCTCTTCTTTCACCCTTCCCATTATAGACCTCAGGTAGGATCACACTAAATTGCCTACATTGCTAGGCTTTCCATTCTTTTTTTCTTTTTTTCTCTCACTTAGTTCTTCCACGGTCTGGGACCATAATGTTTTTTACACACCTCTTTACCTTGGCAACTGTTATCAGTTGTCTTAACCTATCCATAGATGCAAGAACGATACACGTCCGAGACGTTGGGGAGTCTAATGTACCAACCGGTCCAACTACACTTGAGCCGATGGTAATTGAACATGTACACCACAAACTTAATAGAAGATCCGAACTACCGGATAATGATGATTACTCAAGGCTGGTACCTTCCGAGCAAGAATTGATGATGTATGGTACTCCACTAGGTATATTTCACCCTCCGATTCCTTCTATAATGGTGTGATTTTTAACAAAGTTTTTTCTTTTTTTTTTTCAATAGGAGATGGAACATACTTCGTAGCAAACTTCACACTACATGCACCACCAAATACTCGGATTCTCTTAATGGAGAAATTCGAAGGTCTCACGCGACGTGTTGATTGCTCTACGGTCGGGGATAACAAACTCTCTATATCACTCATAGATGAGGATGTCTTTGAATATATTAAAATCTGGAGTTGGATTAATGAACGTGATGATAATCAATTTCTCATGATTACCAACCATGAAGGATGTGGTCCTAGATCTCAGCGTGCTGTGTTTTGGGTTAGTGAGGTTGACTATGTTGAGGAGGCTCTCAGAGTTGATTTCTACGCTGTGCAGACGGAGTGGGCGGAGGTTGCTGGGACTTATTCTATTGATTATGGCTCGATGGAAATGGAAAAGAAGGATAGATATGAGGCTTTAAGGGAGCGTGAGGCTTTAAGAGAGCATGAGGTATTAAGGGAGCGAGAGGCTTTGGAGAAGCGCGAGACTTTGGAGAAACGTAAGGCTTTGGAGAGACGTCAGGCTTTAGAGAAGCGTGAGCCTTTAGAGAAGCGTAACCCTAGCTTTTTAGGAGGACTTTTCAACAAAGTCAAGAATGTTGGGAAGAAGGTTGTGAATACGGTTGGTGGTGGTATTAAAAAGGCTGTAGATAAAGTTGGCGGTGGGATTAAGAAGGCCGCGGATAAAGTTAGTGGGGGTGTTAAGAAGGTTGTTAATGGTGCTAAGAAGGTTGTGGGTAAAGTGAAGACCGCTGTAGGGAAGGTTGCAAATGGTAAGTATGGAAAGGACAATATCAACCTCAGTCTTGCCATTGGAAAAAAGGGGGCGAAAAAGAACATATACACAGATATTAAGAAGTAAGTACATTTAACATTCATGAATTTATCTTGCTTATGCTAACCTTCTTCTTTACTGCAGTCCACAAAACCCCCAGCAGATTGTTGATTGCCTTGATTGCTATGTTACGGGCAAGATCATAATGGCTGGTCACATACAGGTTGGGACCTTTATTACTTAGTTACATCCCCAAATCTAACACATAGAACAGTTTCAAAACTTTATCCCAAAGTCTGCTACTTTCGAGGCAAAGCCACAAAACTTGGCAACAATGATGAAATTTAGGGTTCTTATCAAAGCAGGCGGTGCAGACGTTACTTTTGAAAGAGATGTCTACACTGTGACCCTACCTGGTTTCTCGGTACGCCCTACCATTCTACTTCATAGGGTTCAAATACTAATCCTTCATATTTTAGATCCCGAATATCTTCACTCTCGGACCGAAGGCAGAGTTGACAGTTGGCTTCAAGTCCAGAGTAAGGACAGACGCCGACTTCACATTCGGCCTCAAAGGCTCGGTAAATCATTTTTAGAAACCCCAATATTTTAACCCCAATCTAACATTAATAAAATAGGTTCCCAACAGCGCAGTATTCCGCAAAGACCTCCTCAACAAAAACGCCCCAGGGTCATCCCCCAAATGGAACGGTGTCAGTGTTCAACCATTACCTTTCGAGATCATCGGCGGTGCAATCGAGATGAATTTCGAAGCCAGCACAAATTTAGTCGTTGGTGTTGGCATCTCCGTTGTTAATTTCGTTAATTACGAAGCTGGTTTCAAGCTTAAACTCCCACGTATTGGGGTTGATCTGAAGACTATCACAAACAAGAACAAAAGCCCAGCTTGTCCAGGCGCGGCGAACAAGTCGCCAACTGGTGTTTCAGTGACTAGTGATGTGAATATTGAGCTTGTTGCGATAGCAGGGCGGGATACGATGACTGTTGGGGGCTTTACGGAGAAGCAACTTTGGGTACGCAAATTACCTTTTATACTCTTTAGCTTAGCTTTACTGACTTTTTATATCTAGGCAATGAAATTCCCACTACCTAAAAAATGCTTCCCCGTTAAAGACAGCAGAGGAGGGCCTGCAATCGCTTTAGCAAAACCAAACAAAGTCGGAACATTGATTTCAAAAACCAAGGGACTTGTTTCTCAAGTACAGGCTGCTAAGGCCCTTATTCCTAGCAAAGGCAAAAAAACCACCGCCAAACCTAAGAGTAAACCTCCAGTGGTACGTAATTATCTATACCTCTTCCAAATTTTTAAAAACAAAGACTAATATTTAAATCTTATTCATGGGAAACAGAAGAAGGCTACTACTACAGTTAAGGGTAAGAAAAAGTCTGTGAGGAAACGGTCTCTTACGAAACAGCCTCTCCGGGCACAAAGGATAAGTTAATACTGGATTATATTCTTTTATATAAATCAGGGTTTTATCCTTAGAGATGAACTGTAGTAGTTTATAGTAATTTGTTTCCATTATTGTTTCGGCGTTGTCATGCAATCTAATTTTATGGAGTTCTTGATTCATGCGGGTGGTAGGAACCTTCGGGCTACGTAGATATTTATAGCACAATAGATAGGTTTTTGGAATATAGAGTTGTTTCTTTAAATAGGTCCAATAAGTTTCAATTAAATCACGGTAGGCCCATTCAAAAAAGAAATTCCATATGTAAGCTCAAGTTCCTACCCTGAGTGATGGAATAGTACACCATAAAAACGATAGAATGATGCGCTCGCCAACCTCCACCAGAACAGTAAACTTAAAGATATGCCAAGATCTCTTCAGGTATCTCATAAAGGTATCTCAGAATACATATATACAAAAGAAACCTAACCCACTTCAAAAACGCCGCATAATAGAAAAGAAGAAAAATCTCAATCCACCTGTGACCGCACCTTACACATAAACTTCTCCCCTCTCAAAATAGGCATCCAGTGGTCTCCGAAAATAGGTTTTTCCTGACCAGTAGGGTCTAACTCGAATCTTCGGAAAATATATGCAAAAGCCAGGTAGAGTTCGCAGTAAGCAAGACTACCAAGAATAATTAGTTAAAAAATGATCGAAACACTACTACAGTTAGTTTGTCCACTTACTTAACCCCTAGACATTGTCTACTCCCAGCTCCAAAAGCAACAACGTATTTCTCCTTCGATTTCGAATCAGGTGTAAGCCACCGCTCCGGGGAGAATCTATGCGAATCCGGGAAGATTTCTTCATCGTGACTAATAGAATAATGGTCCATTTCAATCACAGACTAATCCGAATTAGAACACAATATATATATATATAAAATCCAAGTCTAATAAATAATAAGATCAGAAACTTACACCTCCGGGTATATGGTAACCACCAATCACGGCACCTTCTCTTGGTACAACACGTGGGCTTCCTGAAACAATACCATACCCAAGTCTCAATGCCTCTTTGACAACACCCCTCTGTTTATAACCCGTCAGTAATATGTATGCTATGGTTTCTTAAGCAGGGGGGGCGTACTAAGTAAGGTAAGTCCTCGAGCTGTTCGTATGGTAATGAACCGTTGACATCGGGGATCGCTGTCTTAAGCTCGTTGAATAACCTCCACGCCACATCAGGATTCCTAGTAACCTCTAGTGCACCAACACAAAGGATCCAACGAGTTGTGTGCATGCCTGCGCCTACAACACTGACGGCTTCATGGATGAGATGCTCGGTTTGTGAATCAACGTAGCCTTCTAGCATTTCATCGAAAACAGTTCTGTAACTTGTCTTATTATCCCCTGATCTTTTCCTTTCAAGGAGTGCCTCGAGTTGTTGCTCTGCGTCAAGCTCTAGTTCCCTGAACCCGGCTATATAGTAGGAAGCAAACTGTTAGTAAACTATTGGGAGAAAAAAAAGGGACAAAGGTGGTTTGATCCTTACCTCCGTCTGGAAATACTTTCATAAGAAGCCACGGAGGTAAACTCTGGAAGATCTTCGCCACGAGTGGGAAACTCTTCAAGACCATGAACGCCTCTTGTTGAGAATCAAACGCCTTGAATACTTTAGACTCAAACCCCCGAGAAGATAGAGTACTATATCACGAACCCCAATTAGTGACCGGGGGGATTCTAAAGTGGAAAGATTAATTAGTTCTTACTTGTAGGATTTCCCATATGCATATTCGGTAACAATGTCAGTCGTCAGTGCCACAAATCCATTATAGAAGTCAACGGCAGTGTTTGTTGCCTCGATTTGCTTCATCCTCTGGCAAAGTAGGTTGCATTTTGACTGAACTACACTCTCAAACGCGATAATGCTGCGTCGAGAGAACATTGGGTCCAAGACATGTCGTTGTTTCCTATGAATGACGGGATCGACGGTGCTAAAGGTGCATTTTGCGAGACCAAATAAAGCGTAGAAGCTTGGATCTTTGGTGAGGGGGGATCCCACTTTGTGAATATCATGAAATGCGCTCGATTTCCGAAGGCGGACTTTGTTTGGGGTAATCCGGACAATAGGACCTGGAGTCATCAGTGCGAGTAATATCAAGAGAAATTCAGTGAAATTACTAACCATATCTCTGGTGCAACTCTTCCATGTGGAATGTCATGTCCCCCTTCATAACCTGCAAGAGTGTCAGTAGAGTTCTACTTAAATCAAATGTCATAGATTAGTACCAACATCGTGATACATCTCATACACTGAGCTCGCTGCGGCTAGTCGGGGCCCAGGATACTTTGAGAGTGGATGAAGGAACAATCTGTATGTGTAAACCCCAACCCTATAGATAACCCACACACTGATGAAGATGGTGAATGCATCAAATGTTGATATTTCCGAGAGCCATGATCTCAATACTGAAAACCACTCGATGTACTGCTGGAGAATAATATAGGTATCCATAGCGTTAGAAAATGTCACAGAGGACTATTAAGGACTGTAACGTATTTCTCACGGGTGGGGTATGTTCCCTTTCTTATACTATTATTTCTAATGCACCCCCTCATGCTCGCTGCAAAATATCATCCACCTAGCCTCTAGTATATAGTAGTCTTTTTTTATTTTTTTACGGAAACCTCCGTTTATCGACAACAGCTGCAGGATCGAGTTTGACCCAGTATCCAGGCCCTGGGGGTTTGGCAAATCGCTTTGAACCCCCCCCCGTATAATTAAGCGATATGCGCCATCTACTAGGTATCAGCCGGGTTTTTGCCATTTACTCTAGTGTGTGCTGTCCTTACGCTAGATCAGTATCTGGTCTTTTTAAATCGCGAGAAGCGCCCAATTGGCCGCGATACTATGTATTCCTCTCTACACCACAATGCCGCAGTCCCGTCCCCCACTCACTCATGAGCTGCGGGGTAAACTTCTAGCCTATGGACTTTCTTCTAACCCGTTCGTGCATAGACTACTATTTAGGTCTTATGGGGGATGATAATGGCGTTGCTGCATGATGCAGACTTTTCGCTAGCGACCAGGGTACAGTCCTCTCCCCTCCGATATTTTACATATGACCGAATCGCAGAGATACACAAGATCATACTCATCGCCTAATGGCGTTGAACTCGTCATTTGGCAGCTTTTTATGATATTGGGCCTTTCCCTTTCTCAGCTCTAGTTGCAGATGTGGTGGAATTCTCCGGGGGTTTTATCAATAAGTGAGTCGATCTAGCGACATTAACGCCACGTAGACTAAAGCATGTTATTGAATGGTAAACCTCTGCAAACCGGAATCTATAATATTAAGTAGGGGGAGGGACCCATCCTTAATCCATTACTTTTATTTGTAGAGCTAGTCGGTAGAAATTCACTCTTCCATCGCTAACTTTTTTAATACTAGTACCAAGAAGTAGACCGAGATCCAGGGATATATTTATTAAACTAGAACTATTCAAAGCTCCTGTTGTAGAAGGCATTGATTAGGCCATGATGATTCTTTTATATAGCGAGGGAGTTATGTACTAAGCGCAGAGTTGTTTCAGGCGGCTAGATAGGCGTAGATAAAAGCCATCAACCCAATTTAGTATTCGCCTTATATCCAAGACACAAGAATGCAAGGAGCTGTTTCCGGATACCCATGTGCGGGAGTACCCCTCTCTCTGGGTTCCCAGTGCTTTGGATAGCAGCTTTTGATAGTTTTTTTGTGCAACCGTGGGCTGTCAAATGTTCCAGTACTCCACGAGAGCTCTAGACCGCTCTACTAAAAAGAATTCTGCTTGGAATGTGCGCATCCCATATCTACCAATGAGACAAGTAGGAAAAAAAAAAGACCACCCCACTTTTTGGAATAAGAAACCCCCCCAGATTGAAACTGTGCCACAGATCTTCAGATGAACAAAGTGTCCACGTGGAAGTGTTTGGCTCCGTTTATAGGGTCTGCTAGAAAGGTCTTGTAGCCAATCCTACGACAAGAATCTACGCCAAAACCCAAAGAACCTGAATTTCGTATCCCCACGTTTCTCGATCTTTTTTTACCGTACATGTATCCTAGTTTCTCACAATCGTGCTCGGGTGTGAGGGTAAGTCTGACGACAGGTGGCTGTGGCGGCACCGATCTTGAATGGGGAACATAAGCACAAGCCACTAACTGTCGTCAAGATAACCCACACACTCAAGTACACTAAGAACCGTGCATCGGAAGGTTATGAAATTCAGGATGCTGGGAATCTAATGGTTGCCTAATGAAAATTAGGCTCGAAATACCAAATATAAAGATTGACTAAATACTTCGTGTAGTTGACTGGTTGGGTTAAAGTTTCCTGTTATCGCGAACTTGGCTTAGGTTGTAGTAAACATCACAAAACCCTCTACTGCACGTTGATCAAATAAGTGGACTATAATGGCTCATTCGACCGACTCACTTCAGCCCGAATAACTCACTCAAATCTACTCAAACTACACCAAAATCCCCCTATACCTTTCCACAAAGCCCGCAACAGCCTGTACGAGCATATCACAATGCCTCTTTTCATGCATAATAGTCAACGACATATACCCCCTACTCGCCATATAAATACCCTCCTCCATCATATAAAAAAAGAACAACTCCCTCAACATATCCGCCTCGTCACCCTCCCCCCAAAAGTGAAAAGACATCAAACTCCCAACCCCCGTGATTGTAACCCTCCCATTCACCGAACCCAACACCTCCTCAATCCTAACCATCAAACCATCACCAAGAGTATTCATACCATCCAAGACCTCCGGCGTCAACACCCGAAACGCAGCAACACCCCCCGTCATACTAAGAATATTATTATTAAAAGTCCCAGAATGCTTCAACTTTGTGAATATATCCATTATTTCCTCCTTCCCCCCAAACGCCCCAAAACTCATCCCCCCAGCAAGATATTTACCGAACGTTGACATATCCGGCTTGATCCCAAACTTCGCCTGGAGACCACCCCAGTGGAGTCGAGAGGTCATTGTCTCATCGAATATAAGTATCGCACCAAGATTCGCTGCTGTGGTGCTTAGGTATTTGAGGAATGAAGGGTCGGCCGGGAAACATCCAGCTGCTCCTTGCATTGGCTCTACAAGTATCGCGGCGAGTGATTCAGCGGGTAGCTGCGAGATTATTAAATCTGTGGCTAGTATATCGTTGTATGGCGCTATAACGTAGTCGTGTGGGATATTATGTGGTGGGCAAATGCCTTGAGGAAACCCAAGTGGACCTCCATGATAACCTTCAGCGAAAACCAGGATCTATAGATCCCTTTTTTTAGTACTAGAAGACAGTAACGGGGGGGGGGGGGGGTACAGCATACTTTCTCTCTCCCAGTATGAACTTTTGCTGCAGCCAACGCCATGATATTCGCTTCAGTAGCCGAATTCGTAAACCTGACTTTTGCCAACCCGAATCGCTCACACATCTTCTTGGCTAATTGACCTTCGAGCTCATTAACCCCACCAAAGTTCAAACCGTTAGATAGTGCATTTCTTAAACTATCGACAATAACAGGATGTGAATGTCCGAATAAACCGGCAGAGTATTCTCCCAAGAAGTCCGTATATTCTTTCCCGTCGACTGAGGTGAGTGTGCATCCGTTCCCGCTCTTGAAACAGACTGGGAATGGGTGGTAGTGTAGTACTGAGCGTGTAGTCCCGGTAGGTAGGTTTTGCAGTCGGGAGGTGTGGAGTGTCTCGGAGGTTTTGTTGGAGGATATGAACTGTGATTTGATGTCCGCGAGTGCGGATGCGAGAGGTGTGGGTGTCATGTTTGAGAGCAAGTGATTGTGAAGATAAGATATTTCCTTTTGAGTAGTTTGCTATAGAATAGAGTTCACGATGGTGTTCGTTCTACCAGCCTTTTTATACACTCCATCTGGGAAGAACTCTCCAAGTAATTATCACGGACTAATGCAATACCAGCTCAAGGCAGATACGATAAGAGATACGCGGCCTACTAAACTTCTTGTGGAAGGTCGGGGAGATGTGCGTTTCAATTATCCTCGGTCTGAGTAAAAACCCACATCGGCCCGATCGGCATCCCGAGTCCCCCACCATCTCATCCAATAACGAATTGTATCTCACGCAGAGTCATAATATAAAACACAACCAGATACTTCATCGAGAAAGAGGATGCGAGAAAAAGTGGGGCCTGATAAACTCATCCTAGCACTTGTGATACTCGGCCCGAATAAAAAACCATGGATAAATCTATCGGCATACCGTGATATAACCCCAGAACCCGCCAAATAGGCAGTACCCAAGCAATCAATTCATCTTATAACTAGCCCCACTTTTTCTTTCTTTTTAAATAGAAAATCACTATTAATATACAGGAAAAAACAATCATGACTAACATTTATCTATGACCCATCTCCGCTATATTGAGGCTTTAGAAGGGAATTGAAACATAACCAGTACTGAGATCAAGCTATAGCAGTTGTATTGACCGACTTCGGGTACAATCCTAACCATTTGAGTAGATTGTGTCTGTTCATAAAGTCTCTCTGAGCCTTTCCAAAGAAGTATATGAAGACAGATAAAGCACATATAGCGGTCTGAATAGCACCCATGATATCAAAAACCCTTGCAGGGCCCTTTAAGATTGTCAGCATTTTTTTCTCCCACAAAAAAAGAACGGAATAGAGGTACATACGTCTGTAGCGACCCATCCAACAAGGAAGTACGTCGCACCAAAAGCAAAGAAATTCTTCAACAAAAGCATGGATACCAGCATCTCTACCGATATATCACGGTGTGCATCTAGTATATACGAAAATGTCGCTGTGCAGCTCATGACGACGGCAAAAGTCAAAAAACCATACAAGATCGACGGGACAATCCAATGCAAGTGCGCTTCGGCTACATGACCATATGCGTATAGCCCAGGGAGACCGAACATGGCAACCGGGATCACAAGGAGGACTCGGAATTCCGGCTCGTATACGTTGTTGTTTTTTCGGGCCATCCATTTCGCGGATGAGTCGGATAAGAGACTGCCGACGAAGTATGCAATAACTGCGCCGATGAAGGGCGCGGCGTACATGTATCCTAGTTGCTCGGGGGTGAAGTTCGTGGGTGGCCCAGCGAACATTTGTGCAAGTACCACAGAGACCGCAATTCCCTAGTGAGAGAGAAAAAAGATATTAGCTTATGAATAGAAGAGTTTTTCTTTCCCCGGAGTTCTGCATACCCAAGTGATAAAAGACCCCTGAAAAAGGAACGCCCAGATTGTAGCTGGATAGCAGAATAAAGCCAGAGGTGTGAGAAGCAATTTAAAAAAACTCTCATCAGAGAATCTTCCATTATACAGCCTCAACTCCTGTACGAAAGTCTTCTTCTTCTCGCTACTCCCCGCAGAGTGAGATGAAGGTGTCGGTCCATTATTAGAAGAAATATTCACTTCTTTTACCGCCTCATCCGAGATCACATCATGAGTAGTAGTAGCACTAGACTGCCCAAGGTGTTCGTCGAGATCACTCAAGTTATCCGCAGATGCATAATCAGTATTGAAAATAGCTGGCCTATTATACGCATGTTCCGGAACCAAAAGGAACACCAAAACCACTATCGGACCCAAGAACGCGCTGATAATTTGGAACTGAGACCTCCAACCGTGCTTGGTAGATATATAACCACCAAGGACTGGCATAAAGTAAGTACTACCCAAGAAAGTCAGGTTGTAAAATGCGATCCGTTTCCCACGTTGATGAACCTGAACAATTAAACACCGCATAAGCATAGAACCCACTCGCCTAGATAAGCCCCCGGGGCAGAACCTACAAAGTACATATCCCCAACAGTCGACGGAACAATCGTTTCAAATGCACCTAATCCAAAACCTTGCAGAACCCTCGCACCCAAGAAGCTATCTGCACTCGTTGCGGTAGCATTCCAGATCGCACCGGCGAAAAGTAGAATTATAGATACCAGATAGACCGGACGTTTCCCCCAAACCCTCGAAACCGCAGACCCTATGAGTCCGGCGATCCCGGCTGGCCAGAATTGCCATCCGGCGAATTTTGCTACTACTTTATATGTTGTATCGAATTCTTTGACCAGAACTGCATTTATTGGTGCGACAGCAGGTCCGAGTACCCCAGCTGTATATATACATAATTAACAAAAATCAGAAGAAAAAAGGAGGGGTGTTGTTGGTTGATAACTTACCTACTGCTGCTGCAAGACATAGAATAAACAGCGTAAGGTCTCGTTTCCATAATGGCCAATTCTGAGGATAGTCAGCCCTATGCATTAGTTATCGCAGGGGGGATTATAATACCAGAGGATCATTAGGCGAGTCTGATGGTTGTGGGATGAGTAGCATATTTGTTTCTTTCCCAGTTGCATGCTTCAGGTTTCTTCTCCCCACTGGTGATTCCTCCGAACTCTGCTCTTCGTATAATTTTGCAGTCCCAGGTACATGCCTTAATGGCTTTGGTTCATAAATCCACATCCCCATCGTCGATAAAAATTTGTGCGTACGCAGATTGTATGTGAAGAAGGGAGGATGTTGTGGAAGTAAAAGAAAAGAAAAAGGTATGGTTCTTCTTATATTTGCGGGTTCTTTCTTTTTTTTTCTTTTTTTTCTTTTTTTCTTTCCTCAAATGTCTTTCATAGTACCTAGGAATTTATTGGGTCTCCGGCTATTATTCAGAGACTGATAGTATTTGCTGAAACCACACGGTTAGACATAAATTATATATTAACCTGCATGTGCGATCCTGCAGGAAGAGTAGCGACCAATATATCGTTAAACGAGAGAGGAAAAGAGAAAAAAAGAAACACATCTCAAGAACCGTCGAGGGGATAATCCCTTCTCTAAATGCTTGTTCCAACTCAATGGGCCACGGAGATCTCGGCGGTATTATAGCTTGATTCTTTATTTTTCTTCTTAGAACCCCGTATGTCTTTTCTAAGCTCAGCAGCAGCAGCAGATCCCCCGCCCACATGAACGTTTTGTGACAGGGGAGGGGGAGGGGGGATCGATCCAGGATTAACGGTGCTGCTCGTCATATCCATAACCAGGAACACGACTAAACGGTCCGTGCAATTAAGAATCCCCGAGTTGCATATGTTATAAAGGAATATTATCGATCCTGTTATAAGATCCTGTTGTAGTTTTCATTGATCTCGTGATTCCGTCCGACCCACTAAGAGAATCCATCAGATTTGTCCATTGTGATGAGCCCTGATTACCATAGCCGACGGATGCATTGCAGAGTTGAAAAACCTGCTCCACTCTGCAGATTAAAGGTGGTAAAAGATCTCCTTTGGAATAGGTCTGCGAAACACATGAAAATTCTGCAGCTCTTCAATCTCCAATAGGTACAATACGTAGAGTACATGTAAATACATACCAGAGAGTAACTGGAACAAGAAATAATAGCCCAGACAGCCAAACGGGTGTATTGTAGTCGAGTATATTCGATCTCATCTCAATTTGTTGTAAATGCACAATTCCAGAACCCTATATCACATCGCAGGGGGTAAAATGGAGATACCATTCCCTAGTTGTCGATCGCCCTGTAATATAACGGGATAATGGGGGCTCGTATCGAGAGTATGATATGCAGCTATGATATCCGTCACGAAGAGAGAGGGGGGGTATGTATAAATGACGCTTAAAATGCATTCTATTCTACATCAAACAGAAAAGTCACGTCTTATCTGAGAGTGATTACCGAGTTATGTAGTAGGTACTACACGCACGCATGACCGTTGGAAAGAAATTGATGAATGAACCACATGTAGCCTCTTGTTCCGCACCTCGGTTGGGAGATTTTGTAACCCTCGGAGGTATGGGATGTTATGTCCGTTGGTAAAATACCGTCCCTGTGCTGTAGTGTACTGTGCTGTACTGTAGTGTACTGTAGTGACTTTCATCTTCTGTCTTGCTGTGGTGTGATATATAGTGTGTGTGCATGTGTTTATCGCTGTGTTTCCTAGGGACAACCTGTGAGATTAAAAGCCCCCCCGGGAATATCACCGTACTACTGGGGATGTTCACCTGGGTTTCGATTCGTCTCAACTCGGGTCTGTATGGAGTTTAGAATATACATGTAGCCTTACTTATTCTATCCTTTCTATATCCAATACTCTACAAGCATACATCTATTAGTTGGGATTCCTAGACATGGTGGATGCTTTACACCATAATATCTATAGTTTAACCCTATTAGTTGTAGCAGTTCTCGCCCTACTAGATGAATTGTTCCCCCCTGCATTACATCTCGCAGACATCCAGTAAAAGAACCCATCCGTCCCGAAACGCGTCGCCAGAATGTTTCGCCAAGAGACGGGGATATCGCTGACCCGGCACTGACAGCTCTCCATCCTCCCTAACCATTCCCCTTCCACAATCACACCCCCCCCCCCCCACAATGTCTACCGTCCAGCGAGGAGGGCCCCCCTCCGCCGCCGCCGCGAAAGAGCGGATCATAACCCACATGAACAAAGACCACTCATCCTCTCTCAGAGACTACTTACAATACTATTCACGACTCCCCGAATCCATCGCGGCCACGGCAGAGCTCGTCGATATATCGTTAACCCAGTTAACGATATCGACGCGGGCCTCTCCGACTGGAACAACAACTACTTACATCCCTATCCGGCCATCACCCATGGAGTCCTTCGGTGATGCTCGGGAGAGGATGGTATTCATGCACTTTGAGGCTCTAGAGGGACTCGGGAAAAGTCGCTATCTTGTTGACTTTTATTCCCCGCCAAATAACATTATCCAGTGGACTGCTCTGGCGGCGGTTCTCTTTGGGTTTTATAGCTTTTCGCCTATGGTTAATTATGAAAAAGGGTCTTTTCATACAGAGTGTGTTCTCTGTCTCTCCCCACTCACGGGAGTCATCCCTGTTAATGATTTTGAATAGATATATTTTCTTCGGATCTTCTACGATTTCGGGCTTTTTCCAAAAGTATAAGATGGTTGGGCTCGGCTTGATGATTGTTATTCACCTCTTGGAGGCTATACACATGGAAAGGTCCCGGCTGCGTAAACACCGAACCCCGCGGTTCGGGGTTGTGTGGTGGCAGTGGATCGTGAGTACCTTCTTTGAAGGTTTTATGAGTTTTCTGCGGTTCGACCAGGCGGTTGAGTCTGTCAAAGAGAAGCAGCTCAAACAGAAGCACTAGGGGTTGGGGTCTTATAGAGATATGACATGATCCGAGGCGTTTGTGACTCTTGTTCTTACCTAGAATACTTTCTCGTTGGCAGACAAATACATGGGCTTCTTTTACCTTTAACCCAGGGGTTACAAATACAAAAAAACACATTCAAGGTTAACAAATACGCTTTACTATACCAAAAACTTAAAGTCTCAAGATCTTGGTAAAAAAGACAAAATGTTGAACTCCGATGCGGGGAATCGAACCCCGATCTGCTCGGTGAAAGCGAGCGATGCTAACCGTTACACCACATCGGATTGTATTGTACGCTTGTTTTGCTGGACTAAAGCCCTCTAGTTACCCGCACTATGTTGTACGCTGGTTTTGCTGCTAGTTACCCGCACTAGCTACCCCTCACTGGGTATAGTCCCTCCACCATAGGCCATCACTCGACAATATTAACCATACACTACATAGACATCTATGCTTGATTATTTATATAAAGTGGAATTTCGATAGTAGTATATCATCGATAGCAGCACTGGCTCTACTGTTTCACTAATGCATTTTCTGCGCTGAAGCTACTCGCGCGTTAATTAATAACTTGGAATTTGCACAAATATAGCAGCAAACACTATGATCAAAAAATACCAAGTGAATAGACCTCAAATGTGATTAAGGATAATTAATATCTAATTAAAGTGCCAAATATAATACTATGAAATAACACTAGTTTTCTCGTTGCTATCTTACTATCTATGGTCGTTGTGGCCCCATTCCGAGTTATTAATTAATGCGCGAGTATATACCTCGTTAAAGGTATAACATCGACATAAGCATCGAGGTTCCACTGTAGCTGCAACTAGTTCCACAGAGTCTTATCATTCACACAGAGTCTTGTCATGTACACATAGTTTTATCATGTACATAGAATCTTGTCATGTACACAGTGTCTTTTCATATACACAGTGTCTTGTCATGTATACAGTATCTTTTCATGTGAGCTGTCTCACTGTTCCCAAACAGATTTCCCCACCGTTAAGACAAGTCACCAGTCATGATTGGACAAAGAAAATTCATAGTAGGGTAACAGCTCGTATAAGCAGCAATCAACCCCGCTTCCTAACCTACCCCTTTATTCATTCCTACTCTCATACTTCTTCTTTTATCATTATGCCAAGAACTGGGAGTATCTGGAAGAAGGTCGAGACGAAGGTCAACGCCTCTGATATACTTGCGGCGAGTATCAAGCTTTGGTTCAAGAACACTGTGGACAAACCTCGGCCACCAGAACCTACAGTTTATCAGCAAGCACGGCGGGGTACATCTGGAGGCTCTCCACGGTTCGGTCACCTCCATATAAATCTCCAAAGACTCTTGAAAAAGGAGGTTCGCGATCAATACCCTACACTACCCTCGGATAGCGAAACGGAGCAGCTTATTGAGAGTGCTTTCGATTCAGTATTTAAAGGAAAGTATCAGTATGATATGGAAAAGGAAAGGAAGGGACAAGCGAAGGCAGGAAATACGACGGGTGATGAGCCTGTATCTAAGCAACCTGACTCCCGTGAGTATATATCCATGTAGTACACCTTAAATGTTCTCAAACCCTCACTAAAATTTATTATACAAGCATCCGGGAACACTCTGAGTCTTAGAGATATACTGAATTAGTTTGGTTTGACTATTATCTGGGTGTAACGGAGCTTGGGCTTGTGTTTCATTTGTTTTTATAATATTTTGCTTGGACTTGGGATTTGGTTTCACTATAAAATAAAATCGCCTTATAAGAGTATGAAATTGAGGTAGGATAGTAGTCTTACTGGGCAGATATCCTTATATGAAGTGACCACTAGGTACAAATAATTCTTGTCGGGGTACAGCGAAATCGCCCTGTAAGGGATCGGGTTATAAGAATAATCGCCTTATCCCATGGTCTGTAACCAGTTCGCACCTCCAGTGATAGGAATTTTTGAACTATTGTAAACCCACTCTAAAAACGTAGAGAAGCCTTTAAAATTCAGTTATAAGCTTCATTTATAATGCATGCTAAATATTCATGGATGATTCTGGGGGGGTCGCTACTAAAACTAAGTCTCACGTGCATCTGATTTCTATATCTACATATGCTAATTGGCTAAAGCTAGTCCCATAGACACCACGTCCACTGATATGAATATATTACACTATCTTGTTTCATTTAGTATCTGTGAGATACTAAGCGTGCCCCCACTCCCACTCCCACCTTCACCTCTGCCTCTAGGTGGCGTGACTGCTGAGTGATGTTAGCGATGAGAGTTGAGATGGCTTAGGGTTACTCACGGGAGCTACTTTCGAGCTCATTGGTCTCCTGGTCACTGTAGTCACCACCTAAAAGGATTATAAGTACGTATAGCAAAAAATAATAATACGAACTTCAACGCACTTGGTTTCTCTTCTACGCGTGGCTTCCTGCTTGCCTTGAATATCCCATCAAAAGCCTCCTCGATTAAGACTAGCGCTGCCCTATTCCTGAAGCGAAGGGTACTGTGCGTACAGTTCGTCCATCATGGCTTCTTTCGTAGCCCTCGCAAGGTTGCTGAACCGTAGGCTAATACCCTCCTCCCTAAGCTTTTGTGATTCTAGCATTGCAGAGCGTCTTTTTGGGCCTCGCTTCCGCAGAGTGACTGCTCTAAAGAATGTGTGGATGTTACTGGCAACCTTTCTGCTATCATTAATCTCGGACGCTAGGTTTGCCCAGACACGTCCTGTTGAGGAGAGAAAATAGTACGAAAATAGTGTGAGGATAGTGCGATGTAGGAAGGTAGGGGGGGTATCGTGATCGCCAGTACATTACGTGTATTTCGTGTGTTGTGGGTTTTGCGTAGATTTGGATTTCGAATTGGCCTGTGTTTCTGGCCATAATTTCCTAATCCTCCACTAAAAAGCTTCTAGTAACCGCCCACTAGCTAGAACCTACCAATCGTAACTCATAAATGTCAAACAGTATGTACACTAGAAGAAAAACACTAGAAACAGCTTGATGTTTTTTTACGAAGTATTAGACTCATTGATGGCGGCGGCGGATCCTTTGAGAGGAAAGAACTTAGGGATTTTGCTTTATATACACTTCTACAAGAGCTATGAATGTGAAAATATGTATCCCTAACCCTTTCTTAGTTTGTCTTGGCGCTAGACGATTAAGATACCACCTACTTTACTATTTGTCGGCACTATATCACACTGCCTTTATCTACTCCTATCCTCAACATGAAAAGGGTTGGGCGTGTTTGTACAGGCCTGGAGTTTGGGGCTGGCGAGAGTGGAGAGATCTCTAAAAGCATTCGTATATTCTGTAGAGGGCCGTAGCGGGGCCTAGGAAAGTCATCCGGAATAACTAAAGCACCGGGGTTTAATTGGGGATGAGAGCATTAGCCCAGTGATTTTTTAGCAATATCCAGAGGGCTGCTTAAAGAGGCTTGTTAGAAAACTTATATACGCAATATCGCCCACTTCGGCGGGAAGTAGAACTGTAGTATGTTAATCCAGGAGAATTTCGATAGACTATTCAACGTAAGCAATAAGGGCATAGAGTAGAAAAATCATTTAGTTAAGATCTGTGTTATTCATTCTTTTTCACTACGATTATGACTACATGCAGAAGACAATCCTAGTTAGTAAAACACCCAGGCAGCCAATATGGACTAGACTACAAGACCCCTAGATTATTTATTTTTGGATTGGTCTAGCTTATGAATTAAGTGATCATGTAAGTAAAAGAAAAGAACTAAACCTCTTGAGATGTAAACCTTGGCGCCAAGGCTAAGCCCTTGAGTTCAAGAGGGGCTATTGCCTAAGGAGCAATCCTAACTACATGTATGGCACCTAAGGATCTCTAGGCCAACCATGTTACACTTTGTACCAATTACTATATAGATACGCGTTTTGAAATAAAGGCTTTAAACCGCCTTAAGAGAAACACCAGTAGCTACGCATTGAATGCTACTAATAGTACTACTACAAGTAGCTAAGCTTATGGTTTCTGTAAATTAATCGAGTGATAATTTGTGAATTATCATATTGAGAGACTAGATCTGAAAATAGCTAGCGAACGGCCTAAAGAGGTATAACAGTCGAATTAGAGTCACAGTCACAAGTCCGATGTGGTGTAACGGTTAGCATCGCTCGCTTTCACCGAGCAGATCGGGGTTCGATTCCCCGCATCGGAGTACAATTGTTTTTTTCTTCGGGCCCTATAGTTTTGGGCCTAGTAAGATAATGATATTAAGGCATACAGGAGAAGCTGGATATAAGAATATTTTTAATACGTGGAACGTTACTAGACCATATCTAGTAAGGTTCCTCTCGTGTTAGGCTGAGGGGTCTTTTTATAAGAATATTAAATTTACGGTAATTTTCGGTTCCGACCGTGTTCTTATAGCCAGCTTCTCCTGTTGTAGCAAGTAGGTAGTAGGAATTTTAATTGAGAAAAGGTTTGATTTATATATCCAGGGTTTATGTCTTTATACAGGGAAGAGGCTATTAGAATCCCGGCTGAGACTATGGAAACAGGAAGACGAACTATCGAAGAAGACTCCCAGGTATTGACGAGATTATCATTGGTTCAGGCCTCTTAGCAACCTATCTCGAGTGAAACTACAGGGGACCAAATTTAGTGAAGCGTTCGGGGCCATCCTATCTTCTTGAAGAGGTATTTCGTAATTCTACTACCCCACCAACACCCCCTTCCACTTATAACGGCAGATTTCTTATTCTATTTAAGGTTTAGTTTCACTCAGAATACAAAGCTAGAGGTTGGTTTGATCCGGGGTCTATATAGACCTGATTTGTACAGTTCTTGAATGATCTTATGCATAGATATAGGGCCTAATATCGTAACCTCATACCTGCCCTGATATGTCCGTTAGACTTTAGACTATGCCTTAATGCACCTGTTATAGCACGTATAGAAACTTGTATTACCCTAGATATAAGCTTTTGGGAGTTGTCTGAAAGTACTCGGATTGAGTGGTAATAAGATTGTGGGGCTATTTCAGAGACCTTTTATATAGCATGGCTAAGCACAGGCGACTATTGTGTTAAAAAATCTTTTCTTTAGATAGAAATTATCTCCATGGTTCAGCGCTCGAGTATGCAAGAAGGCTGTGAAGGCACAGGAAAGACGCAAAATCTAGTTAAATATGTGTGGCCTCTAAAGGGGGGCTAGAGCATTTAGAGAATGTATATATTTAAAGTACGTAAAATTATAACATACGCCAAAGAAAGAAGAAAAAAACAGTCTCAACATGTACAGTCCTTATACGGTCGTACAGATCTCGTCCTTCGTCATCAATATCATAACCGCCGTGAAACCGTAACTGGAGATAACAATCCCAATAATTATGTATGCATAATACAAGAACTTATAAAAAGTCGAGGAGAACCCATTCCCCTTCTTGTTGGAACTCGAGACGTTGTATTTCAGCCTAAAAGTTATCAAACTATAGACCTGACTGCTCACAAACCATATTATCACCCAAGTATTTGGAATATAGTCAATATACATAGTCGAAAAAGGTTTTGGGAAGTGGAAGGGGGAGGTGTATGGATTTTGGACGAGTTTAAATTTTGTCAGAACCCAAATTAGGAGGTAGGGTATAGCTATAGTGCATATTAGGAGAAGGTTGGCGAATATTGGTGGGGCCCACCCCACGAAAGATGCCTGGATTATATCAGTGATCAAATACTCCCTCAAAATTCAGGCAGTAACTCACCTTCGCCTTCCACCAGGGGTCCACTGGGTCTCTATATTCTAAATCACCATATACTATTCCAACTGCCCCACCTATTGCTGATTCAAGATTCTCTTGTTTTTTTTGTTTCTCTTGTTTCTCTTGTTTCTCTTTCACAGTCAATGTAGCATCTGACTTTTTTGCTGACTCTATTTGCTGGATTTCGGACGAGTCATGCTGCACGCCCGGCAATACTGGCTTTTCCTGCTGACCTTCCGGAGTACCGGAACCTTTCCGCCCTCCATATTTGACCAAAAGCATTGCGGGGTATTCAGGTTGGAAGAGAGCAGCAAACAGATTGACCAAAGACATCAATGTGTATGGTATAATTGACAACGGGTATGCAGCATAACCGAAGTTCTCGAGTTGTTGTGCACTATTTTTATAAAGCTGGAAAGAACCGAAACAAATCTGGGCGATAGCAGCGACAACCTTAACTATGCTGTAGTTACTAGAGATTTCGAAGGTACCATCTCCTTCAGCTACCAACGGTTCAACTGTAAAGTTCGACGGTACTATTACCAGGCAGGAGTTTGGATCAAGCTTCCGCCCACTATCGTGAAAATCGTATCGCGTAAGCTTACACTTTCCATACAGACTATGGATCCAGTTAAGCAACGAGCATTCTGACCCCGGATACTGGCCATTTATTGTTGTAGCTGCAGGCAATGGTTTTTTCCTAAAAGCAGTGATTTATCAGTGCTATAATTCATAATAGTAGTAGGATACGATACATACAGGCGCGAGTGGAGGTAACGGCCCCCAGGTTCATCAACTGGAATGATCATACAGAGTGCATTTGCTTTTAGGGCAACTTGCAAAGGCCCCCCCGCAAAACGCGCAGCGCGATATATTACTGGAATAGCCGTTACAGTTCCTAAGATTGGCATGAATATTGCAAAGAATATATCTCTAGCTTTAATAAACCAGGCCGTTCCGGGAGTTGATCCGACCGTTGCCGCATGGAGCAAATAGTTCAAGAGGATGAATTTTAGGATATCAATCCAATCCGTATTTCGGCAAACGGTTTGTCCTTTTGTTGCATAGATAACTTCTGTCGTTGAATTCATGAGAGAGAGGGTGCACGAAATTCACGTTTCAGGGGAACGAAGTGTACAGACTATGGAGTGGTGGGCGCCCAATATATATATAACTTATGATTTTTAGTAAACACCTAGACATATCGCATCTTGATCGAGTGGGGCGCCTATTATGCGGTAACAGGTCATATTTCCACCGTGAAAGTCTAGGATAACAGGGTGATGTAAAACCTCACTTGAAGATTTAGCCCATGCGATTGGAAGTATGTACGCCGAAACATATGTAGATATGGTAAGTGGCCATAGCATGAATAGTTCTGCAGTCGATCATGTGTAGTGCATCTAGGTAACACCAGAAAGCCACTACAAGGTATGATGGCCATAGCTTCTCTATCTTCAGCATTAACGTCTTAGAAGAACCCCCCAAAGATATTGAGCTTTAGGGCTAGTTAGTATTAATTTTTTTGACTTGGATTTTCTCAGTGGCATTTTACATCTCGGTGACATTCTGAACTTTTTATCTCTATTTGTCTCAAATGCGCCCCCCTACACCGCTAAGGGTATCGCTTCCTAGAGCTATAATAGCCGTCATGCGCGTGTCTATGTGATGCACCAGAACCATATTTAACCAATTAAAAGACTCAAGGCTGGTTTCTTTCTCACAAAATAGGTAGCATGCAGAAGGTCGAGGCTGCAGCAACTAGCCCTAATGACAGTGTCTCAAGGTAAAGTTTTCCCTTTTGACGCGTTTATGTAGGAACTAGTCTAGAACCACAGTCAACAACACCTATAAATCGTCGATCACAGTTTCCACCCCACTTAGGGTTTTGTGGGCCCAATAGGGAGGGTTCTATAGCCAATAATTTATGTCTCAGGGGGCACACATGATAGTAAGGGTAGGGGTGCGAAGATTGAACGACGGAGATCTCCAGTCTATGGGGCACCACAGAAAAATTATCAGGCCCTACCCCTGGCAGTAAAGGTATTTCACTACCTTGTATGTAGTCGCATGAAGTCTTCAGTATCGATAGTCTTTACTGACTTTGTGTCGCCCTCCACTCAAGAGAACCTCTAAGGCCAGCTTATTGCCTAACAATATAACTCAGTTGCGATGTAGAGATCTACTAGTACATGGCCTAAATCTAACAACCGAGTAGCCGGAATCCTCCAGATCGATCACAGTGCATGGTCAAGAGTGCAGCGTACGGTAAAAATAGGAAACCAGGGTGTGTTAACAGGGCCTTGTAGCCAATGGTGCGGTCTTGATGTGCTAGCCGAATCCGGGTGTGGAACAGCAAACCATACAATCTGGCTACGGCCAGGTCATGCGAAAAATAAATAATCCTATCAGCACACCAGTGTTTGTACTCCAATAGGGAGAAAAGATTGCTAATACATACATAATCCTAATAGAGTTTCACCTCCGCCCTATCCCTCCTTACTACTTGAGTACTTCTAGGAGTTGTCTTGTACCTTTCACAGCCAAAAATAAAATTTTATTCCACAACTACACATTCCCAAGCCTGATAAAAGATGTAGTACTTTATTGAAACTATAAAAAACCATATATCTTTTCGTTAGTGGTTTAGCTAGATATAAGGGCCGGGACATCGATTCAAGTGCTATAGCATATTTAAGACTATACATCATACTACCGCATTAACTGGGGAGAACGAAAATTGCACTTGAAGGCCCAAAGAAAGAGTGACTGGAAGATCTTACTAGGAGTAGCTTAGTACCTGCAGTTTTGACCACTTGATACACTGAGAAGACATTTTACTCGGGGGGGTTTTTGGTTGTCTTTTATGAGTAAATGTTTGGGTTTGTTTCGCCACTTCTTATTTCAGCCACTAAGCGCAAATTTCGTTCTCCCCAGTTAATACGGTAGAATACCTATTCGCTAAACATCTAAAGAACAAGTAAAAAGGCTAAATATCATGTCTCATATTTTCCGATCTTATTTGTCGTTCGCTATAGTCGAGTTGCCCATTCGTTCTGGTACCCCCTTACTAAGACTCGGCCCAGTCCCCCATATCTATAGCTTAAATAGAACCTAGTAACACTAAGCTGGGATTAGGGTGGCTTGTGGTGGCTTCTTGAGCGAAGTATTTTATATTAGAACACAGAAAAGGGAAGGATATCATATGCCTTATAGGCTTGGTCTATGTAGAATACAGGACGGCGACGATTATTACTAAGCTAATAGTAAGAGGAATAACCTAAGGTTAGGGATTTCCTCTGTCTATCTCCGCGCTGATATTAAAATACTATTCTTATTTCATAGAAATACTAAGAATACAGTCAACTGACATTTTATGATAAATCATGTGAGAGAACTATAGCTCAAAACATTTATTGCCATTTCCAGGCGTTATTTACAATCCGCTGTAGTATAATGATCTAGTATTTTCCATTGAGGCTGCTGAAAAAAGGACAATACCACTAAACCCTTTTAGTCGGTTATATGTACCAATTTTTTTATAGCTCTTTTAGAGAACCAGCCAGCGATTAGCATGCAAGCTCAGCTAAGAGATCGGGCTACATAGTACCCCACCTTATATCTTCGTTTAGGACTGAGTATTAGATATACATACCTTACTCGGGCTTACATTTTGGGCCGATATTCCGATTCCTATAGTGATCTAAGTTACTAAGCAAAGGATATGCGGCCTGGCATAACTTTGATAAAGCTTCATATATTTTTACTAAGCTAGAGCATGTATACGTAGAATAAAACATTGTTTTTTGGCTTGAATAGTAAGTACAGTACCGAACCGTTCTTAAGAGTACTTATTACATGATAAATGCGAGAGATGAGGAATAAGAGAGATGGGATAGACTAGGGGAACTAGAGAAAAAGTAGACGCAGGAAATACACGAAGGAATCGCTGTTTTATTGCTGCTTTTATTTTATGTCTTGCTGGATGCTTTTGCTCCGGTGCGGTACTGTTTCGCCCTTCCACCCGTGCCATAGCTATAGCTAAAAGCCTGTATATACTTGATGAGTAAAAAAAACATAAAAAAACAAGATGAATGATATTCATGGTATAATAACCACATAGTATGAAGGAATAGACTGGTAATATTGCTCTATTTGGGTGATATTGTTAGTACTTTCTCCCTAGCAGATAAGCAGTTGAGCTAATGGGGTTTTCACTTTTTTTTTTCGTGAGCCAGGTTGCTGGAATTTGGCGACTTGATGTGCACCCGGCCAAGGGTGCCCAAGTATGCCCAATTCTGTTGACTGCTTGCCCCTCAAGAATATAAACCCTTATATATCACTTCTAAAACACCTTCAATGACATAATAAGTGTACCTCATTAAAAAAAGTCCCCTAGGTATCATGAATGCATATAATAAAGAGTGGTTCCATATGGCACTTTTCACACCCAAAAGTAAGGGTTTAATCCACAACAACCATTTATAGCCCACAATGGTCTATGAAGACTTGTAGATCTTTAATAGTACATTATAAAGCTTTTCAAGTTTTATAGGAAATTCTATCTATTGGAATATCAGCTTAAGATATCGGCCCGGGTTTAGGACAACGGAGACTGGTGCGCACAGTCCTAAAGCAGGACCAATAAGAACTAGGCTCGGAACAACCCCGATTGTGCCTAACTCGAGACGACCCCCGCCGTGGGCTCTGCAGCGTGGTTGTCCGGTTGTGATCATTGCCCATTGCCCATTGCCCATTTCCCGATGCCATTTGGGGGTCGCATGCCCTGAACGAAGGGCCATATACTCTACTCTACCAAATGAACTGTCAAAAGGCCTCAGAGCTGGCCCTGATTGACTGGCCCTCCACTCGTGACTGCTGCGCGTCGCAGGTCCAGGCCCAGACCCCATTATAGCGAACTCGAGAATTGAACTCGAGAATTGTACGTAGGGTTACGGAAAGTGATGCACCACAGCATATACTTCAACAACAACAACACACATAGAAGACCCCATAAGCTATAAATAAGAAGTTAGAAGGCTCAGGTGGATGATTGAGAGGGTGGGTTGCTATTCGGGTTTATTTGTTGGATGTGGCCAACGAATCAAAAGCCCACTAGGCTCTTACACCCCATAACCCTTTCAATTTCACTTTGTTAACCCTTTCACTTACTCCAGGACAAAGAGCCAAAGTGCGCCTGCTCAAGCAACCCCTCTATTTTTGCACCTGCTCAATCAACCCCTCCATCGTGCACCTACTCGACTAGCCTCTCCATCGTTCACCTGCTCAACCAACCACTCCATCGTTCACCTGATCAAAATCATGCCCCCTTATCCAACCAAACACCACTGCCCGGTGTGCCGGAAGTCTACTAGGTCTATGGCTGTAATCGGATACTGTAAGAAACACCAGTGGGTATGCAGAGCTGAAGGACACCCCCCATGGGTCCAATGCAACAATGAAAAGTGCGAAAGATGTGATGCAGTAAAAGTGGATCAAATGTATGTATAGATATATTCACTGCCCTCATTGGAGGTGACGGTAGTGAAAAAGGCAATTTACTTACTGCGAGATAAGGTTAATACACATGATAGATGGAAATCATCAAGGCGAGAAATACTGGTATCGGAGTTCCTAGCTGTCACCACCGTTACTAGGTGCAGCCTGTATTACAATAAACCTAAGTTTCATTCTATATAATTTTAGAAATAAAATTGTGACTTTTTACTAAGTCTTGACGAGAGTTTTGTTGTAGAGTCCTTTTTAGATGTGTTGGAGCTTATTTTCTACCCTTTCTAAAATTTGACACTCCCAGCTTTGTCATACACCTACAAAAATAGAAGCCTCTTGTTGCATATATATATATGGATAGATCATGTGCAGAGTACGCGATTCTGTCTATGAATCTAGGCCAATAGACCAGGGTTATAGATTTTTCTCTCTTATGTTGGTAGCATGCTTTCACTTCTCTTTTAGACATCAACATCTTTTACTTTGGATTTGAGGTGTAGCTAGCTCCATACCCTTTGACACAATGCAATAGGTGAATTATTCTATGAAGGTTATATATGATAAAAATGGTGACATTGGTTGTGTATGAGGGCCGAAAATGTATTACGAAGCACTACTACCCTTACCAACCTCATCAAATCTATAATCTTCCTCTTGATACCACTCTGCCTCATAAGATTTCCTCCTCTCCTTCTCTAAGTCTTCTGAAAAATGCTTAACCAAAATCTCCCTCATCAATGCCCACTCCTTCTTCTCATTCTCATCCAAGGGCATTTCTAATGTCATAAAGACTGACACAAACCTATTAATGAAGTACGACTTCCCAGAAAAACACTCCTTCGCCACCGCCACTTGGCTATCGTCCTTCTCTCGTTCCTTAAGGTACTGCAATGTCGAACTCACTAGCTCGCGCCGCAGGGTTCTGTTGATGGCCCAATCATCTTTGTGGTATGGGTCATTCTGCAAAAATATAGGGAAATCATAGATGAAGTATCTCGGCGCGGTATGAGATTTATCCCAGTCAATTACAGCAGTCAATTTCGCATTAGGAGGCTGGGTGAAGAGGATGTTTTGAGTATCAAAGTCGGTATGTAATAATCCAAATGGAGGCTTAAGGCTTAGGTCATGTGGCCGGGACATGAGGAACATGCGGAGTTTGCTTCCGATATTTTCCAAGTGACTAGAGGACGTTGAGATAGTTTCGTCTATTATGAATGATGTCAGCCAGTCTTCGACAGTTGCCCAAGGGCCCTCCACCTTTCGACCACCCGGAGTAGTGCGGTTCTCTATTCCATGTAGAATCACTGCATCGCCAGTGTCTGATTCTGCTAATGTCCCGATCTGTTCGAATTCTAGTGAACCAAGCTCAGCAATAACCCCCGCAATCTGGCGAACTACTGAGAGCTTCTCGGTGATATCAACTGTGTTCCAGAACTTGTGGAGGGGCACGCCAGGCATGCGTTCCATAAATACGAATGGTACACCAACAGAAGTGCTCTCATGCTCGGTGGAGATATGGTAGATTTTGGGAACAGGTATTTTTGTCCGTTGGTCTACGTAACGCATGGTTGTGATGGTCGAGTGCGTTAAAGTAGGTGATTCAAGGTTCCGAGGAAAGCGAGCGATGCAAGCTGAGGGCTTGTCTAAAGAGGGAGATACATCTTTGTCGAAAGAAAGGAGAAAGATCTCATGATACCGGCCACGTGTAAGTTTCCTAATTACTGTGCACGGTAGACTGAATACTTCGGACGCTATGAGCTTGAGCTGGAGGAGATCTAGTTCGAGTTCAGGAGGCTCGTCGGAATCGTATGAATAATCAGCACTAGAGCAGCTAGCTGTAGAGGACATTGTGTGTTATTTGTGGGGGATGATATATATATTTGGGTGATAGAAGATAGTCTGCAGCGGAAGGAGACGTGACGTTGACAGTCCAGTTATTATATGCAGTCCCAAATGTGGCAGCGAAAGAAAAGACACAAAGGAAACCCTAGCCCTGGCCCTGGCCCTGTGCGACTACTAGTACATCTTCCACTACTTAGAATTAGCCACCTCTGACCCAGTGAAGTACAAAGGGAAAATAAAGAGTGAACTGAAATTACAATTATATCATGTATCTCTTGCTGGTATGTATCTCCTGCTAATCCCACACATGTATTCTGATTTAGATCTTCTTTTAGCCTTCTCCTAGTACCAGTACTAACTTCTATCTTATCCAGACTATCCCAACTAAGCCACCTCTTTTACCCTACCTTCCTGTGCCACTTCTCTCTCCACTAGTCTTCTTTCGAAAGCGATATTCCATTCATGCACCTCACATACTCGCTTAGTCAACATTGCGTGCCCTACCAGCCCTGGCACACCACTAAAACTCACCTAAAACCATGTCTTCGGCTCCTCCAGATACCCCGTGATAACTGTATAGCAGATACCTAAAACTTGGTGGCTCTAGCGATACCTATTCTTGATATATAGATGGAAAGACAGATAGATTCTTAGGAGCTCTATATATATACCGTATTGAGAAAATTTGTTTTGAAGCTAGTGATGAACTCCAATCCGGGACGTTTTATGATACATACCCATTGTGGTCTTAACACCTACTACATTAGAATTATAGGGCTGAATGGGTTATAGCATGTAGAAGATATGATGAGTGCTAAGCAGCTACGAGGAGATCAATCAAAATCCAAAACATAATTCTGTTGTGCTGATTAGAGGCACCCCTCTGTAATAATAAATACATCTAAAGAAAGAACACAAAAATAGTAAATAAATTGTAAGTGGAGGGTGATATAAACTACAATCACCCGCCTGCCTAGCACACAGTGCCCAATAAAGTAAAGAGCCGAGTCAAGTCATAAGGAAATAAAGTAACAAAAAAAATACACGTCTACTCATAACTCAACCAAGTCAGTCAGTCATTAAACCCTATTAACGGTCTGTACAGTTCCCTGTAGTCCTGTTTCCAAACTCGTGATTACACGCTTCAGTGTTGCTGCGCGGAGCTCAGATAGTCTGTCCTTTGGTACCCCAGAAGAGTCTATCGTTGGGAGTCTTTGTGGCTCTGGCGATCCTGATGATGCGGTTCGAATAGATTGTCGTGTTGTGCGTGATGTGAATGATGATGCACCAGATGTGCTGCGTGAGTGGGAAGATGGAACTGGTTTTCGGGGGACTTTATAGATGGGGCCGGCTGGTGCCCGAGGAGGAGTAGGTGTTACAGCAACAATAGTAGGTGCTGGTGCTGCTGTCTGAGTTGGTGCTGGTGCCGGTGCCGGTGCCGGTGCTGCAATGGGAGCGGCAATGGCATCTGAAGTGGATGTAGGAGAAGTGGTTGTAATTGTGGGTACAGGCGGGATTTCAATATGAGTTGCCCGGGTACTCCTGACCGTAGCGGCAGTAGCAGCCCTACTTAAATGGATACTAGGAATGATAGGAATAGGTGGTAATGCGACAAATGGAGCGATCGAGGGAGTCCCCGGGGCTGACTCGGGGGCTAACCCGGAGACTATTGTTTGGAAGTTGTGAAGTTTCTCGATGATAGAGACGAGGATTTCCACTAGTGCTGTTGCATCGGTTTCGCGGGTTTCAAACATATAAGTTACTTTTCCGCTGCCATCGTATTCATTTGTTTCTCCAACTTTACGAAGGGTGCTGAACTTGGGGCCTGCGAAGCAGTTTGCTGTTATCGAGCCGATAAATTTTACTGGCCCTGTTACTGTTTTATTTGTTAGTTCCTGCAAAATGATGCTTTTGAAATCGAGCACTTACCATATTGCCGTAGCACATATTCACCATTCCTACTCTGCAAAATCAAGTTTACACCATTTGACTCGTAACAGGGGACGAGGAATAATGTCGAATTCTTGAAATGGCTACTGAGACTCAATTTTGTTGATGGAATCTCGCCCTTTGCGCGAATAGAGAAATCAGGGTTCGTGACTACACGCTGAATATTCATCTGAAAGATCGCATCATCATCCAACTCATCCTCAAGTCCTAATGTATTCACACTAGTCAATTGCACCGTCTTCTTCAGAAGTGCAAGGACTTTCTCCGCCTCTGCTGCAGAATGTTTCCCGAACGAGTTGCGACGGAAGCTACTCCGACTCCGACTATCCTTTATGTCGGTGAATACTAACCTTACCTGCGTTCTGACAGGAGCTGAGACCTTTGTGCCTTCGCAAGTTCTCACTCGAACGCGATTCAGAGTCAGGATAGTAGAGGTCTTTGTGTAAATCAACTGAGGCTCAAAACTCTTCCCAACATCCAACACAGTCCGCTGGGTCTGTTCACCAAACCTCAAAGTCACCCGTGCAAAGCGCAGGTACGCATCATCCTTGAAACTGATCGCATCCAGGGTGCTAGCACCCAAGACCGCCGACTTTGGCGCACTCTTATAAGTCGCGAAGCCAATACGGTCCACCGAGTCATCCAGTCGCTTCCATTCACCATCAATCTGAACCTCAAACTCTACAGCCACGCGACGGAGGTATGGAGTCTGCTTTGCGCAGTTGGATATAATGTAGAGGCGTTCTTTCGACTTTTGTACTCCGCAATCAAACCCAATACCGAACGGGTGAACCTTCTCCTTCCGGGATGATTGGAGGAACCGTTTCGCAGCGAGAGCGTTGAGGAGCTCTACGAGTGACGCAAAAGACTGATCCTTGTCCTTTGTTGCGAATTTGATCCTGACGTAGTGCGCCTCGGCTCCCGTCTCCGGATTACAGCATACCCCGTAAATCTTCCATGAAAACTCTCGTTTAATATCGCGGACGCAGCGGGTAGAAACTGTAGTATGGAAGTGGGAACATCTCTTCTTCACTGTATCATAGTCAGCGATCACTCTATAGCTCGTGTTGGAGGGGATGGATGGAGGGGCAAATGACGTACACCATGAGCTCTCGGAACCACTTGAAGACTTTAGGAAATACGCTCCAGGTTCAAAGAGACATGAAGGCGTAATTGATGCGCTCTTTGTTCGACCCCTCTTCTCACCAGGTTCAGGCTTGGGTAAACTCCATGTCGCATATTCGAGTTCCCTAATTTTTTCGTTGATTCGGTTAGTTACAGTGCCTCTCACTATCACCCCTCATCCCCTCTTGACCGGGAAAACGGGGATCTTGATCGGACAGGGCCAAACTAACAAATCGCCAACAGCCTTCACCTTCTCCATCTCCAGTTCAGCGCCGCCCAGCGGATCACTGCTTGTGTTTGCCGTGCTTGGGCCTGTTACAGTCGCTGTCGCCTTTGCCCCGGTAGCACTAAGCCCCGCGTGAGCTGCTACTTGTGGTTGACCAGTCCTCATTATGTGTGTGTATGTTTGTGTAGAGTATATCCAAACTGTTCTGTCCAGCAGGTCGAAATGGAGAAGAATTATAAACGGCGAAAGAAAAGAAAAGAAGAGAAAAAAAACGATGAACTAACCACACCACCAAAAAAGTAACCCGGGGCCTTTAAATGTTTACCTGGTATACACGTCCGGTGAGCAGAGCTTATACCTTTAAGAGCAAGGTAATGTGTTTGAGGAGGACGGTGGCGGGATATTACCGAGGGGGGAGGCTCCTATGATATGAGAACCTATAATAACCGTAGTCCATTGTCCAAGCTGAGTTCATCTAGTTTCGCTGAGTTCTACAAATAACAAGCGAATCACAGCGAGGGATCCCCTGAATGAGGCGCGTAAGGTGATAACCTCAAAGGTGGAATTATCCTGAATAGCCCCCGCCCCCGCCTAAACTTGCATCCTCCCGCATGAAAATTAGATTACCTGCTTGAAAGGTCTGTCAACTCAGCCACAATAGATGAATTTTCTTTATCACTTCTTCCGTGAGGAAGTTTAGAATATTCAGCACCTGAAGATATCCCCCCTACCCCTCACCTAATAAACTTGAATCTTTCACTCGGCAAGAAACCCTAGCCCTGACCACTGGAAGCCTTGGAAACAATACACAGGGATGTTTGTCCGTTTCATGGAACAATACCCGACATGGGTTGGTGGGCAAGTTGGTGGATGCCGGCTTGCCTCATCGCGCGCGCGCGTGGCACAGCACAGAATCCTTCACAGCCATCTATTGATGATATCACAAACTATTTGTTTCTTATAAAAGAAGACTTAGACTATCCTGCATACATATATAACCACTGCCCTTCCACGGAAGGCACTTGCCGTTCAGACTCCCTCTTCTTTTTACGAGGCGACATCCACTCAAGTGGGTGTCTCGCTTTGAAACAGTAAAAGACGGGGAATCCCCCCGCACTAACACGATTCGACTATAGGATTAAAACGGACAAGAAAGTTAGCATTTCCAACAGCGAGCTTGTGTTTTAGATGTAGGAGGGTATGGGAAACGAATATGTAGTTGTTCCCGCTGCGATAAGCCTTTAGCCGTTTTCTGGTATGTTCAAACCCTATTACGTAAGCGCGATACTTAGAAGAAGAGTGAACCAGTATCTCCAAGCTCCAAACCTCAATATATTAAGGTACCATGTGAAAAGAATAGAGCTAGTATCAATCTCGTTAACTCATCGCTAGGATACGATTATTTACATCTCATTGAACACTTCCCACCACTGGGATTAGCTATCAGTGCCTGTAGTGCTATAAATATGTCCAGTCGAAAAGCTCTACTACACTATAAGCTTTATATTCACGGTAGTGGCTAGAACAGATCGACATTTGTGTCGATCTCTATTTTCCTCAAAAACCCCCAAGGGTCTTAACCCTTACGCCAATCTCATTAACACTAGTCTATACAGTCGAATTAGCTCTCTTCCGTTTTAAATAAACCCCTGGTATGTCGCCCAACGTAAAACATGTTTTATCCGAGATACCCGACCCCACATTCTTCGAAAAATTGCAGTCTTGAGATAGGATAAAGACGGATCAGAGGATCAAAAGCTTAATCCCCTCTGGGGGGCCCCTAGGGGGTATACATATATTATCCAGCCTAAAAATAAATCATCAGCCTTACACCCTGTTCAAAGTTTCATCTGTATATATAGTCTCTAAATAGCCTTAGACTACATGTATGTACTACACGTTAAGATTCCCCAAATTGCGAGTCGGCCGATCTCCAATACGGTAGATCGCCGTTTCGTAGTTAAGTCGTCTCTACCTTTTATGTCCTAACCTGGTATCATACAACGCAAGCCATCTATAATTATATACTCTGTATCTGTTTCCGTTAGTTTATATTTCTACCAAAAGTTTCCACCACATAACAACCATTAGTCTATACCTTGATTAATACCTAGTTTCCATTAAACGGCATATCTAACGCAATCGACTATGCGTACCACTTGTCTACACCTGCTAGCAGTTTCTTCGAATTTTCAGCATATATAACCACGGGTTTATTACAGCTTCCAGTTGCTTGAGAAGAAGGGTATTCTTTGTAGTAGTAGTGACTCGATCCTATTAAACCTCTACTCAAAATTTGAATTGAGGATCTTTATTAGCATGATGATTCTAATAAGGTACGTAGTTTGAAATTTTGATACCGAACCCACATCTATTTTATAGCTACAATATACGATTATCCCTCCGCTAGCTTCTAGCTAATAAACCATTTCTTTCATCATATACTCAGGTAAAGTTGCTGTGACGAATACTTCCCCTATCCCTGAAGGGACGCTTATTTTTGCCCCCTCGCTAATACTAGGCTCCCTTTAGTATGGCCGAGACCGGTTTACCTCCAATACCGGTAATGCTACTTCTTTCATAGGCCTATTATAACATAATATCAATAGGTACTAAACCAGATCATCAATATTCCTTAAGCATACCAGAAAACCCGTATTCCTCTCGGCGAAGAATAAATACGAGAGATCATACTCGTTTCTTGGGGCGTGAGTATTAGCTCACGTATATAGAAGCTGGCCAGTAACTTCATCTAATTCAGCGGAGAAGACACTACATACACACGTTAGCCCAGCCGACAACAGCGGGTATAGGTATTACAAACCTAATCAAGGAACACAAAGAAACACATTATTTAGATCATAGCTAATGAGCTACCAACCATATTTAGGAATCTACTGAGATGCTTCTAGTTTCCGCTGTTGAAAGGAACGATATAGGTTATTTCATTAGGACTCTCAGGTTTGGGTGTGAGACTCTTCTTGTTCTATAGTTATCTACGTCAGATAGAGAGCTCCACCTATATTCATTATCCCCTTAGAGGCAGTAGTGGTTCTTAAGCATAGCGGGGGCGAAGTGAAGGTACCCCAGCTGAGGGAATCTTCAATGGTTTTGTGGGATAGCTCTAGGACTATCCTACACCTTCATAGTTCGTCACTCGCTGAGTCATCCATCAGTACGTGTAGAGTACATGAGAGCAGCAAGCAGTGGGCAACAAAGCTTCATCCACTATGATGAGCGATAATCTTTTGGTCAAGACGCTTTTGTCTCCCCTCATAATTTTGCCCAACACAAAGTAGTCTTTTAGTCACGGGACACAAAGTTTGATATGTCTCAAAAAAATGCCTGAAAATAGTAGAGAAGCAATAGACATGATAGAAGATAGAAGTTCCAAATGGCAAAGGCCGCGCTAAAGAAATTCCAAGCCAATCCTCCTTATATAAAACCTGGCCTAATGCAGCTCCATAAAGTCCTAAAAATAACCCCGATCTTCGAGAAGGCTGTCTCAACCCCACTCCGGACTGCTCTACCCGCATTTGCTATACCATTTAATATTCCCGTTGTAATCTCGGTAATGATATCCCATACCCCCTTCAGAGCTCCCAAAACCGTATCTAAAAAGCGTTTCCAAAGGCCAGCTACTTCCTCCTGCAATTCTTTAGCAACGTTTTCTCTTACATGTGCTATCACTTTTCCCGACCCGTAGTCGAAAATAGCATTTACAGACGCCTTTGCCTCATCATTGTTCTGTCTAATTCTCCGCTCCCAATCATCCATGTTCGGTTTCTCTTCCTCGACAAATTGCACATAGAGGATGTGGGTCTCGGTGATTTTGGCCTCCACCTTTTGAACACATTCGACTCCGATCTTTTCCACAGGTTCGAACGCTTCAGAGATAAGCTTGTTAGTCAAAACACCAGGAGGGCGTGTAGATGGTTGAGGGGATCGGGCTCATCCACCAAGGCACTTTTAAAGCCAGATGCTAACGGATAACTTACAGGATTGAGAACACTGCCCGCTTCTCTGTTCTTTCGGTAGCCTCGACTGCAACAAAGACGAAACCATACTGTGGAATAGGCTGGCGGTTCAGAGGCTAAAGAACTTATGTGATTGTATACTTGAGAGAGAGATTATATAGCTAGGACCCGAAGAAAGCTTCCTTGGTGTTAGATATGTACTAAAGGGCCCCAAGTTTGGGAAGCCGAGGCTTTTATGTTAGTATTGCTGAGGCTGGGATGGTGTACCAGTCAGCGTTTTGCGCGATCCTACTGGACCGCCACCTTGGAAAAATCGGGGCTTAAAAAAACGCCTTCCGAGACATTCATTGATAGACTGGATCACCATAAATGACCTCCTATAATACAAAAAAAAACCAATCATACAAGCAACAGATGTGGGCGGCCTTAAAAACGAGCTCAGATTTATGCGGGGAACCGAGTTATGCGCTGCTCCCAGAGCTGTTCTAAGACCTCCTAAGCCCTCCCTACGTACTATTAGCTACACGTAGATAAACCCACAGCCTCGCTCCTCCCACAAAACCACAACACAACAGTACTATGTACTTCCATACCCCGTTACTGCTATCGTAATTATCAAACAGTATGAGTCCTCCTTCAATCACTTATAAGATTCACACAAGCTAAAAGAACACATCTTAGTACGATGACTTTAGTCCCTCTCAGTCAAAGGATAGCTACCGGCTTTGGCCTGTTTAGCGAGCCCGAAGACTCCCCAATAAACGGACCACTCCCCAATGAAGACCGCAAGCATCTAGAAGATATTTGCCATACCACTCTGGACCAGCAAAAATCCGTCATCGATGAGCTCATAGCAGGATCATACTGTACACTAGGGATCCCTTGGAGCAAAGATTATATCGTGGATTGGGTTATGGTTGCCAAAGATGATCTTAAAGAGAGGTTAGGGCGCATTACCGACAAAAACTCCGCATCCGCAATTAAGTTTATCAAAACCCTCCCAGAACACCACCGTGAAGAGGCCTCGGATTATTGGATTGCACTGTCCAAAAATGCTATCAGTGTGTTGGATTCACAAGTGGAAGTGGCTGTTTCAGCCATCATCGAGTTTCTTACAGAGCTCCATAAAATAGATGGATTGATAGATAAACCTGCATAAGATTGTAATGGGGCTACGGTTTTTATTTTATAGTAAAAAATACACTAGGGTTTTGAGTATTAAGGATGAAAACTGTTTTTCGAGGTCAATAGGTACACATCTAGTACTGAATATCCAAATATCAGTCCACATGTAGCATTGATCAAATGATTGTGGTTTTTTGTAACGGCGGTTTAAACAAGGCTAAAAATATCTAACCAATTTATTAGAATTCTATATACAAAATTTTAGGCTATTTATAAAGAGTAGCACATATGTAGTCTGGGCACAAGACTAGCACATATGTAGTTAGAGATTTCGTGAATAAGGGTTTTCTGTTTTCTCGCTCATTAATTAATTACACCCATGACTGGCTTGAGGCTTATTGACTGATTTGAATAAAAGAGTTTGTAATCAGAATTTAACAACGCCGGTAGACCAACCAGTTATGTGATTTTTTGAGTATATCAGTTTCTAAAAGCCCTGTTAATATAATTCCCGAGAGTCTTCATGGTTTGTGGTGGAAATGCTGCAGGTGTGTTTCAGTGATTTAGGCGTGGTATTATATAAAAATCACCATGGTAAGTGGTCTTTAGCAAAGTCACGCTATACTATAGCTGTAATGCATACTAGGCACCCAGTGTCTCCCTAAAGTGTTTTCAAAGTGTCTAGGTCAATGTATTATAGTAATAACGTTGCTAAGAAAATAGCCCCCGCAGTCCCCCACAGCCCCCTGCAGTCCCTCACAGTCCCTCACAGTTCCCTATAGCCTCCTACAGCCCTTGTAGTCCCCCACCGCCACCTATCAATCACTATAGTATTATTCACTAAATTAAAGCTATAAACAGGCACGATAGTTCATTGACAGATTAGGTCGGGGCCCCATGGGTATGACCATAGTCCATGGTCCTTCTTACTAGAGCCCTAGTCGGTCTAAAGCTACTTACTAGGACGGACTATGGCCATAGTCCTTCCGGTCATTAGGTACGGGACGGACGGACTGCCCCACTGGCTCTAACAACCACAGATATAGCAAGTTAGCTTCAACCGAGAGTGGAGACCAGGGTGTGAAATTGTTTGATGGAGATGTATTAAAGGTATATGCTTCAAGCTTGAGTGGAGTCTGGTATAAAAACTAACTTGTGTTAAAGGTATACGCTGCGAAGTTTAAGTAGAGTCTTACGCAAAAACTAATCCGTGTGACCAACGAAAAGAGAAAGTCACGGTTAGAGTTTAAAGATTAGAATGATGCGGTTGCAATAGTTGATATCCTACCATAACATTAAATATGGATTAGATAAAGTGCATACAAAAAGTGTCACGTTTTATATTTCTCTTCAACAACCCTGGCTCACAGTAACGCTCATCCACGTTCGTTACCCCCTCGGGAAACAACCATAATGGCTCCACTATTCCCGGAACCGTATCGACCCACCCTGGTACACTCTCTATGAATGGCCCGGGGTTCTCCCGTGTCTTCCTCCTCTCCTCTGGGTCAGTGTGCATGCGGTCCCGCCGGAGGCCGAGCCGGACGCGCTTGTTAGCAACCCCGACGAGACACTCGACCAGGCTTGCGACAAATGCATAGCGCACAGGATCTATATCATGCGGGTCTGGAATGCTACTAATTGTCCAGGAAGACTGGTAAATGAAGTAAGTCGTCTCCTCTACCAATCTACGCTCGTTTGTTTCGCAATACACATCGCCAACCAACTCCCACATGCGGTAGATGCTACTCAGTGGTGTATCACGGAGCCGAAATAGTACATTTACACGAAGGGCAGGGAGATGCTGTTGGCGAGCTGTGACAGTGTCTGTTGTGAGTGATGATCTGGCCAGCGGGGGCGGCAGCAAGAGCCGCCAAGGGAGTGGGCGAAGCAAGAGCACGAGTGTTGCAACGGTGGGGTCTGGACCGTGTGTAGTATTCAAGTTGTAGTAGGAAGACAAGAAGATGAAGAACAGGCGCCGGAGCCGCTGGAGCCTGTGTGAGATGGACCTAGGGTTGCTAGCGATGGCGGTTGTGGAGGAGTGTTCTATTGGTCACCAAAAGTGTTCACCGATCCAATAGATTATAGAGATAAAGCAGACGATTACAATTACCCCGAGCATCGTGGTGGGGCAAGAAGGAAGAGGTTCTATTAAGGTTCTACGAGGGTTGGGGGATGTGGAATATGGTAAGATTGATGATTTCTTAGTTATTGTCTTATCAGATTCCGGTCGGCCACACAGGGTGGCCTCCATAATATGCTTGTGCAACCACTTAACGCCCCATGGCAAAAAAGGTACATATTCACCCCACTAATTTAAGAGCCGTACTAGAGGGGAAAGATAATATTTGTCAACATTCCTTGAGTTCTGTTGCTAGAGTTCACTATTAGAGGATAAAAGTACATGAGTAAATCTTGCTACCCAATCATATCAGGGAAATCACTACTTTCTTGTAGCAATCCGTACTGGCTAAGTGGCGCAGCAATAGAATAAAAATGCTTAGAGTTCTATTAACCCCCTTAAACGAGAAAGAAATAAACCCAATACTAAAAGCTAATCTAACCTTCAAGATCCTAACAGTCGGTAAACCCCCACACTCATGGGTTGCATTAATTATTATACTTACCATCCAAGCGGCAACCCCTCTTTAATGTAGGGGGTTTTAATTCACCTGGGGAAGTTCTTGGGATGCTACCACGTGAAAAATCTACCCAGCTGAATTCGTGATCCCATCATTTCCTCCTACGTTTGATGTAAATAGTACTTATTTCGAAGTGTTATAATAACATTTGAATAGGAAAGTGAGTGAGTAATAAGTATGACCACTAAAGACACTGGAGAGTGTCATCTGTAAACTACACGTAGGTACTGAAATATTATCGCTTCCTTGAGCTTATTTGAAGTTTTATCTTATTGTTGTGATAAGCGGATATAATATATGCTATTAGCCCTTGTCAGTGTAGAAGCCAGGTTGGTGCCGGATTTTCAATGCTAAAGTCGAAGTTCCCAGCATGAGTAAGCCGTTCATTCAATAAGAGCCTCATCCTTGGGAGCTTATAATGAGATGAGGTTCTTGACCCCCACGTGTATCTCCCGTATATAAATTAAGAGAGCTCAGCAGATACGGTCATTTATTCCTATGAATTATACTTTTTACATGACGTCTTCTATTCGAGGGTAAAAGCCTTTTATTACTCAGTGCAGCACCGAGTCAGACAGTTATCCAAGAACGCGCGTAGAAAATACGGGAATCCATGAGTTGTCACAGCCCTAACCCTGGGGACCGACCGAACGCGGCCTTTGCATAAATCCCAAACCAGAAAGATGGAGTGATTAAGTTCAATATCCCGCATCGTACATATAGATGGGTAAAGCCACCACCATCTTGTGGTCAGTGTGGTCGAAACCCCCAAATTTGCCACACCTGGCGTTTGCAGGCCAGGTACCTGAACCAGAACCCTCCATTACGTCGCTAAATAGTTATATTTACATACCTGTTTTCCATGAACTAAATACAATCCCCAAACAGATGTTTCTCATAAGGTCCCAGATGTGAAGATCTCAATCCGGATGCTCCTGCGTTGACTCACCACCAACGCCAAAAGACGCATGATACAGTATCGTAAGCCGCGCGCGCAGAAGTCAGAGGGTCATGAACGCTCACTCGTGACACCCGTGACACCTGCCAACCCCTGGCAGGGATGGGGTAGATGAACTTAAGATAAGTCCCCCTTGATAAGGGGAGGCACCAAATAAATAACCTACCCACTCACCACCCACTCCTATCCAATCACACACCGCAACGAGAGAAAACAATTATGTATATTACATATGAAAGAGAAAGAGATTTATTTCATCATGAGTCGTGACACACATAGGGGGGGCGGATATTGCGCATCAAATTGCTCGTGTTGATCTCTGTTCCACCATTTCGCCATAATGCCCGAGCGCAGGTACTTACGTATCTACGGTCTAGCCAGACACATTGTGGAGAGACCCCCTCGATCGTACGTGAATAATAATAAATAGACAATAACGGTGATATCCGCTGGGGTGGGAGAAACTGGGCTGGCCTGGTCTAGGTTTGAATGAACTACTAAGTTGTAACCCCCTTTTCATCTCTTCCCTGTCCGAGGGGCATGCCAGCACTAGAACCATGAAATCAGTCGGGATCAGGACTTCTTCACGCGTGCGTTGATCCACTGGTCCACTGATCAATTTCCAGCCGTAGTCAAGTGTCGTAGAATATATGTAGTTTTGGGAGGTGATCAATCAGTCGCGGACAGAGCAGCTATATAGAGTACAGTGGCCCACGGACGCGCTTCCCCTTGGTGTCTTCTTCCTTCCTTCTTCTCTTCCTTCTCTTTCCCCTCTTCATATCGATTCTCCACCCCTTCATCGTTTGCAGTACTGTTCTTTTTTCCCGCACATAGCCGAAGTTTTAGAACAAAGACGGCGGGGTGCAGCAAGCAAGCAAGCAATTCGATTTAGTTGTGACGTTTCCGTCGCAGTACTTAGTGCTCCTATCGAACTATTCTTCTAGATAAAAACGACATCTGTCCCTCTTCACTTTCATTGCAATTGCCATCTTTACTACTAGCAACATCTCTCTAATCATCATCATCCATCATGTCGAACACAGAAGAACAGAGCTCTAGCAGGTTAAACTATAGACCAACCTCGTATGTTCCCCTCTGAAACTTCAACCCTCAGTGAACTCTCCCTCTTGCTAAATCCAAGGGAATAGTACAATTGCGCGATCCTTCTCAGACCAGCTGAACGACGCGTTCCTGATTGATGATAATCTAGACAAGCTCACATCAACCGTTGAGCAAAAGTAATTCTCCCTCGTTGTTCCCCGCTACCCCTGAACGCAGATCTCTAACCCTCACCAGGAAACAATCAGTCACATTCCAGTCCAGTGAGCTCAAGCTCCTCGAAGAGTCCATCCGCCGCGCAGAAGCCCTCCTCGAGGAGAGAAAAAACCGTCTCTCACAGCAATACCCTGGTAGTGTCCCTTCCAACGGTAATAGCCCGGCCAGCCCAAGAAGAACCAGACCACCACTACCGAGCTACGACAGCAAGGGCAACGAGAATAATAGTACCGGCAATGAAGCGCCGAAGAGAGCTGCCCCCAAGCCTCCAGGTGCTGATGGGTACGTTGTGGTACAGAAGACACCGAGCATGTTGAGCGCAGCGGAGGAGAACAGGAGGTTCGAGGAGCAGTATAAGGGAAGGCCTCCACCACCTGTACCAGCTGAGAGTTAAGTGAGCTGTGGTTAATATTTTCTATTTCTCTTTTCTTTGAGTTGGAGGCGTGGTGCGGTGCGCGCCTATAACTAGATTTCCCACTTGTTTGCTTATTCTGGTGTTCCTTTACTTCGGGTTGTATTTTCTTACTGGTAGTCCGTGGGTGGTGTTGATTGCATGTTCGAGGATGCATATGGGGGTTTTAGATTGACGGGCTGGCGTAGTCAAATAGGATAAATGGTGGGGGTGGGGTAGGTAGAAGCTTCCTTTTGAACTAGCGATTTTTAACTTTGTTTCTGGGGGCTTCCTCTATTCTTTTCCTTCTTCGCCTACCATTATATCACCACACCACTCTATTTCCTAGGCGATATCACAGAATTACTACAATGAAATGTGATCTCGGCTTGTTAAACTTGGCGTTCAAATTGATGTCCAACTGAATACAGAAAAAGGCAAATAAATGTAGGACAAGTGAATATTTCCCACCGAACTAACCCCACTGAAAGGAAGTGCCGGAACTATGCATAAAATGTCCATCGTTCTCTCCCCTGTTGATCAACTTAATGAACAACTCCATATAGTCCGTCAAGTGATTTAGGACAATATGGAGGACGTGGGGAGATGAATGCGTCTAGCGACGTCGGTAATAGAATGAATTAATGAAAGAAAATAATCTTACCCTCTTATTTTTCTCTCGTGGATATGAATCGGCATAACCGTAGTAAAGAAAACGCCCAAAAGCACGTTCGGAACTGGCCATGCTCTTCGGTTCGGACCCCCGATCACTAATCAACCCGTACTCCTGATCTCTCCATCTATTGTTCCACCCCTCTTTTTTGCTTTATTTGGCCTGTTTCGTTGGGAGCCAGGAGGGCGTTGGCGGCAGATCTACTTGCCATAAGATCGAGGGAGGAAGATATGGAGATCAGGAGTTTAGGCTGAATGGACGTAGCCTGGGTCCGAGCAAACATGGGGAGCCCAGAACTGCTGTAGAGGAGTTTTTTTCACTCAAGGGGGATGAAGAATGAAGAAAAATAAGTAATCCTCCGTATCCTACTGTAATACAGTGTCATTACAAGACATATGCAGGAGTCTCGAGAGACGGGAGTAAAAGGAGTAACAGGAGGGCAAAGTGACAATCATCAGTATGAATCAGATGGCTGAGGGTGATAGAAGAAAAGGCGGTGGACAGAAAAAATATTCCCCTCACATGAACGGAAAGCCAAGCCATCAGCCACCATCCCTCACAAAGCCTCGCTTCAAGCCACTTCAGCAGTCACCTTAGGGCATAGAACTAGGGTATCACGCCCACCAACGCACACAGCCTTCCTCCCCAATACGACTGATACTCACAGAAAGGAAATCAATCCGCGATATTCAACCCCACCAACGCCAAATTCACCCAACACCCAACACCCATCGACATCATCATGGTATGCTCCAAGTAAACATCTTGAATTTAACATCAATTCCCTCACTAATACAAAATCCCATGTTTATAGCCGTTCACCAAGGTTGTCAAGTCCCGTGCCTACTACTCGCGTTACCAGACAAAGTACCGTCGTCGCCGTGAGGGAAAGACCGATTACTATGCCCGTAAGCGATTGATCACCCAGGCAAAGAACAAGTACAATGCGCCCAAGTACAGGCTCGTAGTCCGCTTCACAAACAAGGACGTATGTGATTTTTCCTTTTCCTAAGAGGGAGATATCTATTCTTCTAGATAAAT
Organism: Verpa bohemica; assembly: GCA_033030345.1. Lineage (NCBI taxonomy): Eukaryota > Fungi > Ascomycota > Pezizomycetes > Pezizales > Morchellaceae > Verpa > Verpa bohemica. The sequence goes on along the minus strand of JAUFSE010000010.1, from coordinate 1,511,121 downwards.
TAGCTAAGGTTATATCTAAAATCTAGATTGTCACCCAAATCATCTCCTCCGAGATCAACGGTGACAAGGTCCTCTGCGCTGCCTACTCCCACGAGCTCGCCCGCTACGGAATCAAGCACGGTCTCACCAACTGGGCTGCTGCCTATGCTACCGGTCTCCTCCTTGCCCGCCGTACCCTCACTAAGCTCGGCCTCAACGAAGAATTCGAGGGTGTTGCCGAAGCTGATGGTGAATACAAACTTACTGAGGCATCTGAGGAGGGTCGTCGTCCTTTCAAGGCTGTTCTTGATGTTGGTCTTAAGAGAACTTCTACTGGTGCCCGTGTCTTCGGTGCGATGAAGGGTGCTAGTGACGGTGGAATCCTTATTCCTCACTCTGAGAGCCGATTCCCCGGTTTCGATATTGAGACTAAGGAGCTCGATGCTGAGGTTCTGAGGAAGTATATTTTCGGTGGACATATCGCTGAGTACATGGAGACTCTTGCCGATGATGATGAGGAGAGGTACAAGTCACAGTTCCAGCAATACTTGGATGATGGTATTGAAGGTATGCTTGTTCCCAATTAAGCTCACTTGCTCCCCCGGGTGGGGTTTCCCCTCGTTAAACTAACTTTATTCCCTAGCCGACGGTCTTGAGGAGATGTACCAGGAGGCCCACAACAAGATCCGCGAGAACCCGACCCTCGAGGACCCCGATAACAAGGACTCAAAGGGCAAGGACTACTGGAAGGGAGAGAGCAACAAATTCCGCCTACGTAAGCTTACCCGCGAGCAGAGGCGACAGAACGTCCAGAAGAAGATTGCCGAGAAGCAATCATAGGTTTTCTTCTGGAGTGTTATGGTGTATGTGGGGTAAAAAAAGTCGGGTTCTTTCTTTTTCTTTTTCTTTTCCTGTGTCTTAGGTACCATTTTACGAATGATGTTGGCGTCTATATGGACGACATTCAAAATACGACTATGGATACACAAAAGGAATGGGCATATGGATCACCACCAGTTCATAGTAAAAACATCTTTGCGGTGCATACGTCTTTGTTCGCTCACCCTGACTGCTAGTTTTGGGGAAGAGATAGGGCAGTTGTGCGATATATGTTGGTTTTTTCTATTTTATCTCTCTTGCTTGTTTATCTCTCTTGCTTGTGACTTGTGTGGCGTTTGGGGATGCTGCGTCGTAATAATTTGCATCTTTATCATGCATGGTTTGTGGTGTTGCGGGTTCGTAGCTACCTACGAATACGACTTTGAAACTTGCCAAGACTCCGAGGACGAAGCGAAAGAAGATATTCAGATGATCCTAAGACTATTTCAATGTCGGTATCTTTCTTTATCATTAATAGTAACTGTGACCTTCAACTGCCCTAATTGTGTTTTCCCGTGTTGCGAGTTCGTAGCTGCAGATTGCCAGATTGTCGCTGTTAGCCCAGAAAGAGGGGTAAAAAATATATAAAAAAGAATATCTAAAGAGAGATGAAGCCTTCATCATATATAAGGCTCGCTTTACGCATTATTCCATATTTTTGTGGGAGGCCATGGAATAGACAATTGGGACGCATACCTCTGGCTATGGGCAAAATTCATGAAACCCTAGTCGTTGTATGCGGGGATCTTAGGTACTACAACAGGGTGTCCATACCTACGGTGGGTCAAGACCAACTAAAAAAGAAATTATTAGAAAGCTCTAGGCCGAACCTCAACACAATTAGACGGGTAGGAGATATAAATTCAAATGGTTAGGATTAGCTACCGGTAGTGCCTAGTCCCTACAATTGTGGGGCGGGACTATGATATCTTAGGATACTAGCATAGTAAAGCACTGCTATGTACATGCAGTATTTAAGTAACGAGTATATAAGAGGAGGGCAGCATGGAAAGGAAATATACGTAGTTATTAGTGTAATTAAGAATAGAATTGAGTTTTATTTTAAATATTTGCTTTTTATAAATAAGTGGGACGAAAAGAACTTATAAAACCTACCAATGACAGGACTGGACTATATGATCCGAGGAATGTGGGTGCAGGTCATGGTAGATCACTCGAAACTTATACCTGTTACTGCTGGAAGGACCTGCTAAGATAGGTTAGCGCTGGTATGGGTATTCCCTACTGATTTCAAAGCCTAATAGCGCGTGAGTGTGGGCTAGGGTTTGGAGATACCTCTCGAAACAACAATAGATATAAGTAGGTTTGTGCGATCTCCTCTATATTTTTTCCTAGTTAGATACTGAAAGCTTACGTACCAACACCATACCGTTTGAAAATTACTCTATAGCGACCTACATATAACTACATGTATGTATATGTATCGAGGGGTACACAAAAGAAATGCGACGCTACCAATTTCTCAACCGTAAAAAGGTAATTCAATGATAGATTGATTAGGGCGTTAGGATCTCTAGTACATTAGGGAAGCCAAATAGGGTTTTATAAATCTTGTGTTGGCGAGCTATATCAAAAATAAATGTCTGGGTGTTGATAGGCTAATGATCTGATGCGTAGGTGGGTACATATAGGCAAGGAAGCAATGGATAACAGAATATATTTAGGCATAAGATCTGGGCATATGCAGTATGGGGTTTATGTTGTTTTCGTAGGCGACTTTGTCTTGCCTATGGCGTTTGGGATAAGCCTGCTATCATTAAGTGCTGTGCTCCTGTAGTTCAAAAACTAGTATTGTATTGCAGCAACAAATGAAAAAGATAATACCAATACCGCCACAAAGGCAACTCAGGGGATAATGCTGCATATACTGTATAATATTAATTGGCTGCTGTGTCTGTTTTTGAGTTGTGATACTCAGTTTCAATGGGTTTGTTGCCGATGTGCGAATAATATTGATCAGGCTCGGTTGACCGTCAATCGAGCCTGAGACATACATTTAGGGGCTTGCAACTCTTACCGGCACTCGAGATAAAGTACCCGTACATCCCCCACCCTCATTATAAGGAAGTTTTCGACTCTCTCTGCTTCTTACGCCACAAAATTCTTTCAGCTCGCTTAAACTTGCTCAACAACTTATAACACGTGTGGTTTTATATATACAGCCCCAATCATGAGTGTTCCAGAATGGACCTATGATGGGCAGCTGTGCCGGTAGTTTTTTTTTTTGGGGGGGGGGGTTTTGCTGAAATAATAGTGCCTATTACGCCAATGGTCAGTTACCCAAGATTAAGCCTCAACCCTCCTCCCTCAGCCTATCAGCAACTCTAAATCGCATAGCAGAAGAACGGGACCAACACCAACCATCATACGCCGATGCATTCTACAGTGTTACCGGTGGTACCCTCAGATCTATAGATCTACCTGAAGAAAATGGGGGATCTAACCAATCCGGGCCACAAACACAAATCCTTAGCGAACATATCGCAGCTCTTGTGGACATTGACACCTTCTTGACTGAGAGTTTGTTCGAAGTTGATGATTGGTTCAACCAACCCGGACCACAAACACAAAGCTTTAGTGAGGATTTCGCAGCCTTTTTGGACAATGACAGCTTCGGGCCCGGGAGTCCTTCCGGAGTGGGTGAGGGATCTAGTCAACCCGAACCACAAACACAAGATCTTAGCGAAGATATTGTAGCTCTCGTGGAGGGTGACGAAGCCGCTCTCCTAATTGAGGTTGACAGACCATCCCAAGATTTTAAGTGCGGGATGCCTTGCCGTGGAAAGTTCAAGTAAGTCCTGCATCATACATAGCACTCTCCTCACCTAAACTAACAAACTATAGCGGTTCTCATAAATGCGTCCGTCAAGGAAGAACATTGTCGGTGTCATGTCTCTGGGGTGACAACTGTTCTTCGGTCTTCAAAACTAGGAATGAATTCAACCGACATTTCAAGACCCACTTAAAGGCTAGTCCCGGAGCTATTGCAGTTGTCCTACTTGACTGCCCCGTTCCCTTCTGTCCACGTGTAGGCGAGAGGGGTTTTATTCGCAACGACAATCTGGTCCAGCATAGGAGACGTGTCCACCGAGAATACATTCCTGTTCAGAAGTACAGGTTTGGTCCGGGCACTGATGATAGTGAAGTCCAGCGTACGGGGCCTAGAGATGTCAGGCAGGAATAAGTTGAGGTCTACTGTGTTGGGGGGGGAGGTTAGTGTTTGGTTATTTTGGGGGGAATTTGAGTTTGATGTTCTAACACGCGGGAGTGCCATATACTATTCTCACGATTCCTGTCTTTATTTCTATTTCTGTTCCATCCCACAGCTTCATTCAAGTTATCTCTTTTTAGTTTCCTCTTTATGCAGTACCTGTCATATGGATCAATCTCTTGTATTTTTCTTTTTTGATTGTTGTTATCTGATATGTGGGGTTTGGTTTCTCTAGATACCCTCATCAATTGTTCGATATTATATTTCGTCTCATTTGGTGTGGGCTATGATTATATCATGGAGTGCTAGGGATTGGGAGCAATTCTTTTTTTATTTCCTTTGTTTCTGCCTTTTTTCTGCATTGATATTGGTATCATGTGCATGGTCCTGTAGTCCGCCGAGTCTTGTTTTTGTTGCTGTTTTATGTGTGTTTTAGTGCGGTGGTACTATAGCTGTAGCTACATGCTATCTCCTAGTTGTCATCTATAAAATGGAACCATGGTTCAAAGAAAAGTCTGATATTGAGTGTGTATCTCCAACGAATAATCATCCGTGGCTGCATATAAGTTATAAATGCACCTCAATATAACCAATAGGATTCGGTCATATAACCTTTCTGCGTATTACGGCTTCACTGATAAATAATCCAAGTATTATAACGAACAAGTGAATAATTCAGTCTTGGCGATTCCTAAAGATACTCTCAGATTACTTATCCCCACCAACCAAGCTCCATACAGCAACCCCACCCAACCCACACACAGCCACGCGAGTGATTCGTCCTGCATGAGGGGCACCACGGGGAATCAGGGCGTGCTGTGCCGAGCCCTCACCGTTAGAACCTTCGTCAGGAACCTATAAAAACCTTAAATCTCGTGTCACTCTTCTAAGCACAAGCCTATCAAGAGTAATAGGGACCTTACTGAGCCTTGGCATTAGCTTTAATTTTAGGGGTTATCTTTCTCATGTTGGGTATTGTAGTAGAGTGTTAATTCAGTACTAGCGCGTTCGGTTTCCCGGGGGGGGGGGGGTTAATTGTTCTAGATGCATGTTTTGTAATTTATCCACTAGACTAATGAAAAAGCCTGAATCTTTTTTAAAGGAAGCTAAATATTCCTAATAAACTAAAGAGCGACGAGGAACTTGAACGCTCGCTATCAAATTCCTTTTTTTGGCTCATATGTACATTACTCGTAAACGCCTAACCTAACCGTTCCTAATATCCCTTAAGAAGAAAAAAAACAAAGAAAAAAAAACAAGAACCATTAGTTTAGAAATCTTCGCTACATAAAAAAGGTATTTCATAGATCTATCAGTTGAAGAGGCGCGCGAGGGCCCGGTGATTACAGCTGTTGATAAGGATAAAAAAAAAGTGCCCACCCCTAACCCTGACCAGCCCCTTTTACAAGAGGAGTCAGGAGTGAGTTTTTAAAAAAATATCCGAGAAGAACCTGGTTGATAGGCAACAATATATATATATATGCAGTATCAAGATCGTGTCCGTATGTTTGCAATATATATATTGAATAGTAGAGTCGTCTTGACTGTAAAGTGTATGAGTGATGATGTATGATCCCTCTCTCGACCCGAAGAAGAAGAAGAACATAAACATACCAATGTACATACGGCGGACTCAACAATCGCACTTCCCACAAGCCTGGCAGCAGTCTGCACACCCGCCGATGCACTTTCCGCAACAACCGAAGCAATCAGTGAACGCGGCTACGCATTCTGCCATGAAGACGACGATGCTGTTGCAGCAGGTGTTGCAAAGGTTATGGCAGTCAGCGTTGTTTGCGGCCGGAGCCGCGGAGGTTATGGCAACATTCTGGAAGTAGGCCTGCTGTTGTTTTTGTTCCTCGTTTTCGTAGCCGTCGTTCGCGTCCATTTGGGGTTGGCTGGTGTAGCCTGCGGTAAAGTTTGTGGTTGACATTGTGGGGGGTGAAGTGAGTGAGTGAGATCGCCGTTTGTTAATAGAGGTGAGAGATTGAAAATAGATGTATAGTGATGGTGGTCCTATGGTTGTTTAAATCATTTTATCCACTGTCTTCCCTTGAGACATGGATCACGACTTGCCTTGCATACAGCAGCAGTATCATGGGGAAATTGTCTCAGCTAAAATAAAGTGAAGATGAGGCTGTGCAGAGGGAACTGAACCTCATAGACAAAGATTAACTGCAAAAGCATGATTGCGCCCGGGCTCGAACCGGGGACCACTTGCGTGTGAGGCAAGTGTGATAACCAACTACACCACGCAACCCTGATTTCTGCTAACACAATAATTATTTTGAACACAAAAAGTTACTAAAGGAGAGTATCCAACCCTTGTTTGGTTAGCTCCTGTTAGAAAAGTCTCCTCTTCCTGCCTCTTGCTTAGTGACACCTTCCCTACCTCTCTCCCAACATATCGCTAGAAGAAAAGCACCGCTACAACATCCCATCATATTCTTCTCCCGGAGTGCGTATTATGGCGGAGTCTATCTACGACCAGATCGAGATCGAGGATATGACCTTTGATCCTGCTATGCAGATATACCACTACCCTTGTCCATGTGGCGACCGTTTCGAGATCTCTATTGACGACCTGAGGGATGGAGAGAACATTGCCGTCTGTCCTAGTTGCTCACTAATGATTGAGGTTATTTTTGAGCCTGTATGTTCCCCTCTATATGGCTCACTTGTGGCGGGGTAAGAGGCTGATGATGACTTGCGTTTAGGAGGATTTGCCAAGTGCGACAAAGGGAATGATGGAAGCCGCCGCAACAACCGTTACAGTTACGGCCTAAGCGAATCTCGGTTTATTATTTGGGAGGTTTGCTTCTTTTCAGTCCTTCGGGCGGCGAATCACACGACTGGCTGTAGAAGTGCGAAGTTCAGGCTTGGGGGAGTAACTGGCTAGGAGTGCATTAGTGCTTATCATAGGTCGTCTTCTGGTAGGAGCATTAGGTGGGGAGTCAAAGGGCTGTTTTATATGCGGAGTTTTGGAGAAAAAAAGACATCTTTTTGGTTTTGTATAATACGCAGCTTTTAATAGCTGAGTCATAACTGGAGTTTTTTTGACGGTTTCACACTACCGGTTTCACTTCAACTTCATCTCTAACTAACCGGCCAGTCTTCTTGCGCGGTTGATAGTAGTGAGAGGTAGCTCTTACTATCTGCTTCTACCTAATCATCAGCTTGGGATTTAGATAAGTTGCACAAGGCAGTCACCGTGGAACGCGAAGAAGTATAAAAGAACACCCGGACTCCAGTCCGGAAGCACTATACTAGCCATCAGCTCTAGCCCGCTCTTCATCAACATGAGACTTTTCTAACAGAAGGGTTCTCAGAAATCCTCATATGAGTATTGGGCACCAGGTTTGGAGATTAGTTATAAAATTCAACAGGGTTCTAGGTCGGGCTATTTGGGATAACTTGAAAGAGACTATATATGGTTGAATATGTACTAAGGGGATTGCTTAAAATCTTATATGACTATGGTGGGCTGTGCTTTTCTGGAACATATCTTTTCTCACGTTTCTAAATATAGACAGACCTGTATAATGAGTGAAACTATATACGGTATGATGATAATATCTAAGAAAATAAAAGTTTATACTACAACTTCTATCTAAAATAGATTTCCTAATATAAAAAACCCTCATATATTCGCTACTATGATCAATTTTGTAGGGGCTGTTTCTGGCTAGAGAGGTAGTATTGTAATGAATTCAGATGGTTAATCTTGATTTGGTATAGCCACGGCTATGTCAGTAATAAGAGGGAAAGGGAGAGCTCTGCGATTATAGTATCCTATGGGCCGTTACCGTGACAAGTACATCATATCATGCTATTTAGTGTGTACCTCTCCGACCTCCCCAAGTATAAACCGAGCCATTCTACAATATCCTCCTAGGATAAAACTAAATTTAAAACCACTCCCTGTATTTGAGATTAGCTTAAAGATAGGATCTTTGTTCGTATCGAGGTTGGGAATATTATATGTAGCTTTCTACTAAGAGCCGTACCCTAAGAAGCTCTAACTCTAATAAATAGTGTTCATGGGGGGGGGGGGCGGTCCCTCGAAGAATCTAGGAACCGTGCCAAGAAACCGTGCCAATCCGTGCCAAGAAGCCCCGGCCATCCCCCCGGGGCGTGCTTTCTCTTTAAAAATCCCTCATTAATTAAATTTTAACCTGACCGACTGCTAGCTATTTCCCTATTAGGGCCTTTTTTTGTTCAAACTTAGGCCCCGAACTGCTCCAAGACGAACGCTACTAATAAATAGCTCTGAATTGCTATAAGCAACTATAGGTTTAATTATATATATTCCACCCCCAAAGGGAATGGATTGAATTGCTCCTATCTCTCCCTTACAGTTCCATATTAATCACATATAGGCTAGAATTTACATTGTGAGTAGTTGCCAAGAGCCTCAAACATCTATGTACATCACTTCCTGATATAGAAGTCTAGTTGTAACTATTCTTCAGCGGGTACATAGCGATTTGGCCTCAAATACTCTATGCACTCTAGGAGGAAGTTTAGTTTTATTTTTGAGATATCTCTTTTAAGTAGCCCCTAGTATAATTATAATCTAGCTAACCTCAAATTTTCAACTCATTGTGGAGATTGAGGCAGAGGTATAAAAGAGTACTAGATCCTAAAAAGGCCCCAAGCCTATGGAAGCGCAAATCGGTCAAAACTTAATTTACCACCGGTGGTAAATCATAAAATAATAATTTCCCACTGGTGGTAAAATATAATATTAATAAGCAACTCTTGGCGAATATTTTTTTTCTTACAAGAATTAGTAAATTTAAGTTCTAGTATGCTGACCTCAACGCAACTTGCACGCACAAGCGCTGACCTCCAGCATTAATGTACTGTATTATATATTTTAATTTACCACCGGCGGTAAATTGTGTTTTGACCGATTTGCGCTTCCATACCAAGCCCAGAATTAATATCTCATATGATTACCTTCTAAAATTGGGCTATATGACGATGATGATAATGATGAAATTCATAACGTACATGTAGCCAGAGGCTATGGTACTCGAAATAAACTATAAAATGCAAACAAAAGAAAAGCGCACTAAGTAACATGACCTCAAGCCCCTGACCTCTTCTCCCTCCTGTTTTCCTTTCTTTGCCTGTTTTTCTCTCTCTCTCTTTCCTTCCTTTGCTCTCCCTTCTCCTCTATTATCTCCTTCCAAATTTCTAATGCAGCCTTCTGCAGGAGTGCTGAGTTGTCGTAGATGCGTCCCTCTTCCTTCATTCACTTGTGATACCTATCCGTCGTCCTACTGCATCAAATTAGGCTATATGTATAGTGGTATTTTTTTTTGTTTTTGGAGGTTGATATTTGTGAGTTTTTAGCTTGTTAAAAGCCGGGACATATTTGTCTTCTGAACGGGCAAAGGTGTATAGGATAGAATGGATTAGAAAAGCGTAAGCCATAAAGGTTTTTGCATAAGTTTTATTAGAAATCGTATGTTAAAGTATGGGGATTTGGTATCTTGACATAACTCCCAAGTTTTTTTAATTAAGCCTTCTTATTTTTGCAAACTTTAGTGCAAGAATAATAGTTTAAATTTAGAGGCTATTTATATATGCTACTCTAGAGGGGTACCTCCTACCTTAATTTACCCGGGAGGGCTGATAGATATCTTGAGGTGGACCACTCTATGCATACTTTAGATTAGTTATTGTTGCGTCGCTCAGATCACCTAGTGGTAAAGATTTCAAACGCCAAGAGAGAGGCGTTTAGGAAACTGGGGTCCACATGTAGGTTTGTTGGCATTAAAAAGCTTCGTTTTTCTCAGCCTTGTTTTGGTAACCCTATGAGCGGATGGGGGCTATTTCATACCAAAATCAAAGTATTTTAACGTGTATTCAACTACTTAGTAGAGGAGATAGACTGTATAACTTGTATAAGGCCAGTTTCGTTTCTAGCCACTCCTGCTATATACCCCCCTTTGGACTATTAAATCGTGTTTGGTTACATTGTGGTCTGAGGCATTTTTTGACCTCGCTAGCTTCTCAGCTGCACAAATAGCTAAAAAGTCAAGAGCCAAATCCCAGAGGCATCCCACTATTGGATATAACTAGGGTGATTATTGTGTCACAAAACTTTAGCGTAGGATATGCAATATTTTGTATGAATAGTCCCTGACCACTCATTAGTTAGCTACCGCTGTATTAGAATTACACCGATGAACTCTAGATCGAATTTAAGTGATAGCATCGGTGTTAATTTTATATGTCACCCTTAGATATAGGAGGAGCGTCTAGTAGCTGCTTGTTTTATCGTGGCGTGTCTGCAACCGCGTTGTCAAATGTCACAAAAGTGCGTATCTCAGAAACGACTGATAACTGCGCATATTTTGTCTGATCCTATCTATCTAACCAATTCGGATAAATTTCAGCGTTGTGCTTCAGGTTGGAGGGGCACCGCAGTATTTGGCGGGTATGTATGCCCATGGGCTTATAGCAAAGTGACTTTATTCAGATCTAGTCAAACTTGCTAGGTTGCCCAAGAACCTCTTATATTAGGAAGGCGCTGTTGGAGATCTACCTAGCCCTGGCCTCCCGCTAATCAAACCTATGGATTCTGAAGCCTCGTTCTCTCTATGGGCGTACTCGCCAATTACTACGTTATTTATATGAGCTGTACAACTGGCAATAAGTACCTAGAAGTGCAAGTTTCAAGAAGCATCGATCAGTGAAATGGGGTTTGCCTGCGTTTAGCCTTCCAAAGGGTCCGTTCTACCCCTACCACCAACTTTGGCCAGCTGCTATTTATATTCAGCGGTATGTGCTAGATGTTATGGGGCTAAGAAATCTATTACCAACATCTAGAAAGTTTTCTCCCATTTCCTAATACCGAATCTTCTAAACTCCTGGCCTCCCTATAACAAGAGATTGACTGTATCCTGGCATAAACGAGGAAGCCGCATCTCGGACGAAACACCGCTCATTCTCAGGTCAATCTAGAAATAAATTCTTCAATCTTATAAAAGGGTTCACGGAGGTACAGGTTGGTAGGCCTTGGGTATACAGCTAGCAGGGGGCTATAGCTAACAGTTGCTATAACAGATTCTGCGCTTTGAGCATGCTGCAAAGACTTCGGGCAACTAAGGGACTAGGTGCTATGAGTCCCTCAGGAATTGGTAAGGGTATACCTTGGTATTAGAAGATAGTTATATTGGTAATATTGTGTCACTAATACCCCGCGGTTGGCTAGCCCAGGAGCAAACCACTACCCAAGGACTTTCTCCCAAAACCACCTATAATCGATCTGTATTTTCGGTTAACACAATGTCCTCGGCATGGGTATTGACGTTAAAAGAATGGCTCGCTTTCATGGAGAAGGCCTCTAAAGTGGTAGTCCTTTCTCTACTACGGTCTCTGCCGGTAGCATACGGAGCAGATGGTACCATAGAGAACGGCGACGAATTCTCGAACAACCTCTTCAGCGATTTAGCACCTTTGATGACACTTTTCGGTGAGCAAGTCACAAAGCAGTTCATCAGCCAATCTATGGGGTGGGCAGACAACATCTTGTTGGCTATGGCACCTCTTGGGATCCTTACGGTCATGGTCTCGGCTATCCGGGTCGGCGGAGAGCAATGGTTGAAAAATGTCATCGGGAGAGCCCGTGAAAGTGATGGCTTAGCTGAAGCTGAGCTAATGTCTTCAACATCTTCTGATGTATGTGAGCTTTGGGGTGGGCGTGGCGTTGTAAGAGTTCTAGGTTCACCAGATCTGGTAGAATTGGCGTATAGAGTGGATGATTCTGGGAGATTCATAGAAGAAAAAGATAGTGATAATTATCATCAAAAAAATACGGGAGGTATACATATCCTAGAGGGTGCAATTCAAGGGGGGCTTTATGGTCTCAAATACTCAAATGGCTCGGAAGAACCCACCACGCTCAAAGAACCACCGAATCTTGCCCTCAACGTTTGCGGCCCCGGTGTTGGGAAGTCGGAGCTATGGGTTTATGCAGTTCTGGGGTTTATTTTACAAGTTTCTGTGTGGGTATGGTGCGTCCTAACGGTCGTTTTCTTCAAGTATGAGAAAGGAGCAGTTACGATAAAACCATATGCGCTTCCGATGACGATTACCGGCTCTTTTCTAGTTTGTCTCGGTGTCCTATTATGCTCTCATGTCGTTGAAGCTAGGACTACCGAGTGTACCTATAGAAAATCAAAGAATGTCAGAACAGTATTTCTCCAGAGAGGTGGTCAAGTTGTTAATGATCAACGGTTCGAAGGGTACGCCATATTTGCTCATCCAGAGCAGATAGAAATCAAAACCTCGCGCAAGAACAAAGCAAGCTTCGGGGCACTTGTCAACATAGCAACAACTCTTGCTCTACTTGGCTTCATCGCTCAGTTTATCGGATTACGTGCAATGCATTGGTCTTGCACCATCGCTCAACTACTAGCCACACTTATTATCACCATACTTCGAGCTACTGCACGTCGGGGACTATCTACTTTATCAGATGCAACTCCTATTACTGAAGGCTATGAGCTTCGGTGGCTAGCAAAGCATTTGAGCAGCAATGACCGATGGGCTGTGGAAACCGGCTTCATCGGTCTTGGTCCTCGCAGCCTTATTGATAAAAGTGAGCAAAGTTCTGCAAGTGGAGTGGTCTCATTATTAGAGAAATTGCATGCCATTACGGATTGGGAAAGGCCTTCAAAAAGGCTTGCGATATCTACTGGACGGGCCATGGAAAACATTCTAAATATTATTACCGATGGGGTAGACATCACTACAACTCCAGAGTTTCTAGAGGTCGAGAAGATTACTTGCGGGCTCCCCATCAACTGCAATGGATCACACACTGTCATTGACTTCAGTGTCCACAGAGTAAAATCTGAGGCAGACGAATGGGGGCCTTGGGTTTCGGACATATCCAAGCTTGAAGCAATTTTGAGTCTTTGGGCGCTTAGTCAAGATGAGGCTGAAAACGATTATGATATCGCAGACAAAGCTGTGAAGTTATTCAACAGGGAGGAGACGGCTAGAATGAGAGAGAGTGATGGAAGGGAAGATAGTTATAGAAGGAGTCCGAGGAATATAAGCGAGGGAGAAGTGGATATATATCTCCTAAAATCCCGTGAGGCCGCCTCACCCCGGGAAGTTAAATACAGTCAATACCGTTTGAATAGACAACGGCACGGTTTTCTTAATGGAAGGCAGGAATATTTATCAGACGGGGGAGATTTCCCAGAGGGGCGAGATTTCTCGAGCGATAGAGATTTCCTACAGATTCTTGGAAGATTCGAAAAATGCAGAGAGCAGGACTACCAGACGTGGATGGAGCTTCGAAGAGCAGATGAGATGGTGGATGGGTTTGAGAGGCGGAGTAACCACGGAATATCGAAGGTATCTCTTTCGGAAGCGGTATCTGGGCCGGACAATCGCGAGAATCCCCCATTTCTGGATAAATCGCGTCAATGGCACACCAATTTTGGTTTCGCTTTCGACCCGTATAGCGGCGGAATACCGGATACTGAGGATACGGGCGAATACCTTACTACAACTACTAAGGCATCTAAAGATGATATATTAGGCCTAGATCTAGTAGCAAAATTCATGTGGGAAGTGGTAAAACATATCAATGGGATCCACGGAGTTACTCGGAGACGTATAATCAACCTCGAACGGAGTGGGAGTGCTCTCATTAATTCAGCGCTAAACAAGATGGCTCAGTCGATTGTAGAAGCCGGGTTGGGGGACCTGCAGGATGCCTACCATATTATTATACCCCCACTCAGCGCTGCAAAAAAACTACCATCGGGAAATATCAACGCGGCTGAGAAGGTTATAGAGGTGTAATGAAGAATTTTTTTGCAGATCCTAGGTTTCGGCACCCAAGAAGGTACTCCTAATGGTGTTTATTAAGTATAAACCTTTTCTAACAAGTCAGTTAGGAAGGAGCCACGGTGTACCCCGGAAGTTTTTATCCCAAAAACCGATTTTCCTCTTATGATCATAGTTTCTCACTCGTCATACTCTGTATACCCGTTTCTTATCTCTTTTTCTCTCCTTAACTCACTATGATCTTGCTTAGTTCATTGAGTATAGTTCATTGAGTATAAATAGCTTTCTAGTTATGATTTATGTCAATAGTATAGCTATATATATATTCTTTGCGATAGAGCAGGGGTGCGTAGCTATGAGGGTATTATTATATCTTAAGATATGTATGTCTATCTTAGTTAAAGTCCCTTTTGTTAAGCATTCAATCATATTTTTTTATTTAATCTACGAACTATATATACATCTCTAAGCGTGAACACTATACTCACTCCCCGTATTACAGCCGCACTCACATTTAAACTTCATATATTAGTCCCTAGTAATTGAGTGGTATTAAGAGCTAAAGTGGTATTGTTAATATGGTTCTCGTATCTTCCAAAAAAATCTATGGTGTTTAATCTACTAATTGTGGTTTAAACACATCTAGGTAATTCTTGAAATCACAAACGTACCCCAGTAGTTAATAAATAATAAATAGTCTTTGAAAATAGCATCAATAATAACTGTGTTGAAAAGACTAGTATTTTCTACCATATACTTAATAGCTATACAATATAGAATCATTCTCGCTTGTGTAGAGTATGATAACTAATAGAAAAATCGAATACTTGGTTTAGGTGAGAAACAAAAGTCCTATTATTATTTACCTGAGAACTAACTATCCTCGATTAGGAGGTGCTAGTAACTAACCAAATATAGTATTGTAGCCAGAAAAATCAATCCGTTGTGGTGTAATGGTTAGCATCAGTCGCTCTCACCGACTAGATCGGGGTTCAATTCCCCGCAACGGAAAAGATCATTTGGTTTTTTGGTTTTTTGGTTTTAACCCCAAAATTCCAGGCTAGCCCCTTAGAAAAAGCCTAGACTGAAACAGTACTAAATCTTGTCTTCGTCCCGCAAAAGCTAGTCCTCTATAGGGAGTAGATGTTACTAGTGCTCAACTAGGGTAGCGCAGTAGGAGTAGAAACCGTTAAATCGTATAGGGCTTGATAAGGTTTTCTATAGTAGAAATGAGGTTAACAATGTAGGAATGTCATGACTACTGTTTGCAATCATTTTCGTAATGAAACTTACTGATTCTCTTCAGTACCATTATTACTCTAGCTTTTAAACGAATTCCTGGTGATTTGATGGATGTTTAGGCTGTTTCTAGCTGTGAAAACAGCCTAACCTATTGCTCAAATAAAGTCTGAGAACTAAAATCGGGTTAAATATGTCTTAGTAATAGTTTTTAGGGTATTCTGGCACCATACCATTCAAGGTAACAAGACATACCGAGAGTATATGCGCAAATATGTCGTAAATTATTACTTCAACTGGTTTTATTACCCCTGCAGCATCGTAGGACCTGACGGACTATGGGGGTAATAGTCCGTCTAGGGAGAGTACAACTGGACTATAGGCGGAGACCTATGTAGTCCGTAGTCCTAGTCCCTTAGCCCTAGGGCATTTTAATGGAGGATAGGACGCCCTATAGAGCTATGGGCGTCCGATCCTAACCTTAGAACGGATAGACTGCCCCGTTGCGAATACTGTTTTACGTCTATATGAATTGTTAGTTGATCTAATATGCTCAAAGGGTAAGTCTCCTGTGTGGGAATATACTTAGAAGCCACCGTTCTATCAGTTCTCTTTTAGATTTATTTCCTATATAATAAATCTTTTAAGGTACTGTTTTCAAATCCTGCTCCTCTATCCTGCTCTTTCCATTTTTCTGGTAGTCAGGTGGGAATCTTCACGGATGTTGGGTGAAAGAGGGGTTTGGGAAGAGGTTGGAGTAGAAGTCTCACCTTAGGCGAAGTGAAGGCACGGGGTGAAAATTTTGCGTAAAGAGTCTAGCAGATTTTTCAGTAGCTAATTTCTGGGGGCTGCGATGTTCCGCTTGGTGAAGACCAGCCTAGCGCTAGTGGGTGTCGCCTAAAGTACATAATTTAAGACGTCAGCAGGTCATTGGATAACACACTACCTGACCAAAACATACATGTAGTTTATATCATAGGTGGGCCCAATCTGTATGAGAGGTATTCATTACTACATTTACACTATGGAGAAACAGGAGCTTTCCTCTAGAGGCTTCCTACCCCACCAACTAGCGAGACCGAGCTAGATTTATGAATCTGACTATATTTTCTCAGGTAAACCAAACTATACGGTTTATGGAGTAGCAAGTTAACAGATTCCAAGAATTATTGTTTTTTAAGAATTGACAACGAGGGAAATGTACGCATACCCTCGCCAATAGCATAGTATAGATTGAATGCTTATATAATCTAGTTGTAATTTCTAGTCAATTTAATTTTGAGATTCTGGACGAATGCGGCAAGGTTTTGGGATTTATCAAGCATATCTTGCTCTGCTGTGAGAAGTCCTCCCCGCCAAGCGCACCAAATACTTGAGGTATAGTGACTTCCAATATGAATCCACCACGATATTACCACCCAGTTGGAAAACCTAAATCCGGGAACCTCTTAAGATGCCTCGAGCCCCACTAATCTATTGTAGGAGTCACAGTTCACTATATCCTTGTCTTCCCTAGAGGACTTAAGACAAAAAGAACACACCAAAATACATATAAAAATACATGTGATAACTACTACTAGCCCTACAAAAAAAAACTTTGCAATATGACAAATACAAACATCTAGTCCGTTGTGGTGTAACGGTTAGCATCAGTCGCTTTCACCGACTAGATCGGGGTTCGATTCCCCGCAACGGAGAGAGTCATTCATTTTTTTGTATTCTATCCTGTCTGAGTCTAGCTTTCATATTTCACACCCCAGGCTAGCCTTTTATACCTAGATTCTTATTTCCCCCCTCTTCTTAGCTCTCTGAGTACTAAACCCTAAGTATGTTCCCTGAATTAACCCCTACTAGTGCTCCCTCTACCACTAGCTCTTTGGGATCTTGAATTTCCGGCCAGAAAAAAAAAGGATTTGAACTTTTCCGTTGCGGGGAATTGAACCCCGATCTAGTCGGTGAGAGCGACTGATGCTAACCATTACACCACAACGGACTGGATATTTTCCGGCAAAGGAAATCGATACTAGTTTCCTAATCTGGTTACTAACGATTACACAACGACGGATTGTTATGAAAAGATACCCACATTACCTCAATATATACAGAAGATTGAGCTGGGATTGAGTTCTGCAGGGCTTACAGAGTCTATTCAATAAAGACCCAGAAAAGAAGGTCCCCTGCTAGCACAAGGTCCATAAACTATTGCCTATAATACTTCCGTAACCTGTATATTTCATCACGTTTACGGTATTATCATGAACGACTCCATATTACACCTTTTTATACATGGAAATTGACTATTATGATAGGTCGCATCGACTTTAGCTAGAGGTTATTTATTTCAGCTCTAGGTGCCTGAATATCTTCTCAAAGTATAAATGAAAACAACTTCCTTCTCTATAAGACCTAATCCCCCTACAATGATCCTCTGTCACCTCCAATAGTCTCCCGGCCACCCTCGGTAATCTTCACCCCCCTTTTTGCTACTTTATCAATCAGCCTATAATCACTATTTACTTGAGCTACAATAGAATCTATAAATAACCCACAAACTTCTTTACCAGATGGAACCGAACCCATTTTGCGGGTGTTATTTTTAATTACCACACAAAGCGTAATTACTATGCCAATGTTTATATCACTAATCTTTGTCAATGATACAAGGGAAAAAACTCTTGAGGTGATATCTACGGACAAAGTATAAGCAAAAAGAAGGGATTTCTTGAAAATTTCTATAAAAATGGGATAACATCCGGCCCATACGGCGTCGACCAAGCTTTTTAGATCAATATTTTGGCACCCTTGATACACAAAACCTTCTATAATAGTATGGAACACGTTGATAAAGGTTCCCTACTTTTTTCTATGTCATGGGGTCTAGTGGTTTTTGTGAAATAAAGTTCATTTTTTAGGTGTAAAAAAAAGTATTATGCATTGTTCCTAGAAATACTACGGGTATGACTATATATACTGCTTCTTTAAAGAGAAATTAGTCTACGAACTAGCACATTTGGGACGCTCAGGCATACTTAGGAATAGTATAGGCACTCCACACCCAAATATAATTGGTCAATATTCAAGACCGTAGGCGCTATATATAACAAGTAGATTTGAGACTTGATTATAGATCTAGAGGCCAAAAAGAACCTTAAGAAATCTTTTATATGAGTTGAAGTATGTGAGTATATTATGACACGGCTAAATACTTTATGGACCGTTTCTCTACAGAACCCTATTTCATAAAAGAATGACCATGAACACAGTGAGCTTGAGTGTTCGGTATCGCCGGCTCCAGTTTGAGGTGCCTATCATACAGCTCGAGACAAGCAAGATTGTGGTTCCGGTTAAGGACACAAAAGGTTGCCCAAATCTTTCAACCAAGGGCGATGAACTACGAAAAGCTCGTGGGGTGGGGATTGGCGTACATCCTACACATCTACCAAGATTTATCTTACTGATGGTAGGAGTCTGGTAGCCGGGTTGCTCTGATTGGTTCAGATCGAAATTATGCAACTCAGAAACTGCTGTAGTACATCTCACTCTTATGATAGGTGGTCGCCGACATCTAGAAATATCAGCTAAATATAAAACACTGCTAGAGTCTAGAGCAGACCATGAAAAAGAAAGAATCTGCAGAGCGCTTAAAAGGGGAATCACTGAGATGGCGATCCTAAAAAACATACAAGACCTGTCATAAATACACTTTCTAGGTTGTACAGGCCTATAATGTACTCAATCGTGAGAACCCAGTACTGATATGTTCAGAAATACTGTACAATATATTAATGGATACTAAATTTATTATATAGCAGGATTAGAATATATAGGGAGAATACCTCTATTAAATTTTAGGGTAGTTGCGTAGAATATATACCAAATAACTTAAACACAGAGTTGCACTTTCTACCGATATGTATGTACTACACACCTTTCTAGTTCAAGTTTCGATTCCTACAATATCCCCAGATCAACATTGATTATCCAGCGGTGGACACCACACCCACAAAGTCTTTTTTACTTCCCCACTAGTAGCTGGGGAAGGAAATAAGTACCAAGCCCAGTCTTCTTATCTTTCGTTAGGCCAAGCGAGAATAGCACCTAAATTTCCTAAGCACCTCTTCTCTTCCGAAAACCTAACTCCAAACCATCACAAGATGACCACCGAAACTCTCACGCAAATCTGGTCTATAGACAAACCAGCCCCCACCCCCGACGTTCCTACCCCTCCCAATGCAGATTTTTTATTCTATAACGATATTCTTATAGACAGATGGCTCGCCAGCCACGTAGCCCACGTTATTACCACCGTCCCATCCTCTGAGACCCGACTCCGCAATGATGGACTTATCCCCATATACAAATGTATCCGGGGAACCGTCAACATATCCATGGCTTTAGCCCATAAACGAGGGATAACTCTACCGTCTTTTCCAGAGATATCGGCAGACTGGAAAGAAGAAGCTAAACTCGACCAGGAAACTTTGGACGCAGCGCTGTTGCCCCACATGGCAGACCCAGTGAAGGAGTACGTCAATTTCGTGGCTACAACGGGAAACAATCATTGGACATCACTAGTCACGCCGATCTCAACGACGCTTGATATGTTTCTTAGTGCATCAGAAACGCCCAAGACCTTGACGGAACCAATCGGAGTGTTGGGAATGGTGGGGATGGCGGGAGAGGTCCGGGAAACTTATGCAGAGACACTACTGGGGGATAAAGAACTTGAACCACGTACGGAGGCCATGATGGATAGTGAGTTGAGAGAGTGTGCGAGAGTGACGAGGGAGGAGATGATGAGGGTGAGGAGTGAGGCTGCAGTGACGGGGTGGAAGGAAGAAGAAACGAAGGAGGTAGCGGTGGAACATCTAAGGTTGTTGAGGAAGTTCTTTAAGGTTTGATCCATCACAGAGTTTGAAAATTATTTATAGGGCGTGGCTTTACTTTGTATCGAAACGAAAGTGTGAGAACGAACTAGGAGTCTTAATTTTAGCTTTTTCATACGTTTTATAGGAATCCAAGAGATATTCTTATCTGCCAAGTATTGCGTGTGCTACCTCAGACATCGACCCATCAAATAAATATAAACTCATTAAATACTATCAACTAATTGAACCTCACCCTATTTGACCTTCACTAATCCCCTTAGTCAACTTTTCTCCTTATCCTTTAGACACAGAAATCCTTATAAAGTGCTGAGAGCAAATCCTCTAGCTATTATTCGATATTAGAATAAGGGGCCTTTCGAGGACAGCAAATACTAGCAATATATAATTTGCCTATACTGAAATCCGGAGAGACGACCAATATTAAAGGCATATTTTCTAGAAAGGTGGAGGAAAGATGGAAAGGTTGTATGGAGGAAACCCGGCCTCTGAAGTTGTTCTGATGCGTTTGTTAGGCTTTAACAATCAACCGAGAAGAAAATTAGTATATTCCTCAAAGAGTACATGATTTTCACCCATAATCAAGTCATGTATTGGATGAAATATTATAGCTAATAGGAACACACTATCCAGCCCTTGATTCCCAAACCCCACATTGCTTGTTATAAGATCCAGTTTATCAATCGATAGCTCAAACCACTAGAGATATCCGAGTGGGAGCGAAACAGAAAACTCAATCCCCACTTCCTTTTGCATTACCCCACCCAGCGTACTTTTATCTCTAGTAGACACCCATATCATATTAACTGGGTCCCAATCAAACCGGTTCGGCCCTGAGATTGGTGAAGAGATCCAGATCTGACGATTAGGAGGTTGTTTATTGATTACGTAGGTTCCTTGAGGGGTGGTGAGTGTTAAGACACCTGACTTTTTAAAAACAGTTAGCAGATAACTCATTAGATAAGGCGGGAGAGACGGACGCTATACTCAACATCTACATCTGTACGCTTCTCTGAGAGTTCTTCTAAACTCTCAAATATCCCCTCTAGTGTTCCTTCTGAAATTGCCTCGTATTGCTCTTTGGTAAAACCGTCCTTATTATACCCAAGAGACGAACTTTGTGAAAAGTCTCTCCCGGAAACCCGAACGGCTAGAGGAGACAGGAGAGATCTTTTCGACGAGAGTGATGGAGAGCCCCGCGCTACAGAGGAAAATTTGCATATCCATGAGGATACCGGTGGTGATGCAATTCGAGACTGCCGGATTAGGTGGCGGAGGGATGGGCGAAACATGGCAAATATGTTCAATTGGTGGTGAGGTTTGCTGGTTGATGTTGGATCATGGTGTAGCCTTCTCGCCTAAAGGCTTGGCGTAGTAGATTTGAGCCGCATCATCTAGGTGGGATATGCCGCCATATGTGGGTATTGTTTCCCTAACCCTGAGTGTGAATACATAGATTGGATGTAAAATTTCTTCTATCTTATTACTTTATTTAATGCTATTTTGAGTCAGCGGCGGTATATGTAGTTTGTGCGTATTAGTGGTCAAGATACACATGTAATTATCCAAAACTACACACCTGTACATATATTCCGACTGGAGTTCAAGGGCAGTAGCCGAGTTAAAAGTTTTGCAAGAGCTTCAAGCTTACTTATTGAAGTATAAATACCCTATTTTAGAGGTGCTACAGAAACGTGCTTAGATAAGTGGCCAAGCTTATCAGAGTAGCTCCCCTGTCTTCTAAGACCCTTAAATATTAGTTGTAGCACCTTGGTCCTTTATCCGATTCCTAGAATCTATTTCGGGTACATAATGCCAAGTGAGAAACCCCTAACCCATACCGGCCTATCAACCTCTCAAAAACGCTACGATGATAAAATCTATATACAGTACAGGAAAGCTGGGTATTTTTGGTATGGCATTGATGGGGCATTCTGGAGAATGATAGATTAAGTCGGCCGTGGTACAGAACCTTTTGGTCAACTCGGTAGCACTTCTAACTTGAATCCGTATTTCCTGCCGGTGCGGTAGTGAAAACACCCCCATTTCCGCCATTGTAGTCATGACCACTACGTTAGAGATATTACGGTATGTAATGATTAAAAGGTAGGTTTGAGGGAAATACCACCCTTCTCTATCTCAAGTTTACATCTTAACTCTTAGCGTAAGTCGCCATTAATTCACCCACATACCCAATACATTTCAAAATGTAGTACAAGAGAATCAGATACAATCCTCCAAAAATTCTTGGTACAGACTTAATTATTCACATGACCCTCCCTAGTCTCGTGCCCAGACTTATAATTATATTGCTGCGCAGCTATCGTACACTATACAGCAATATAATCGTAATTCCGGGCATGAGACAACCCCCCCCTATTCTCCTAACTAAACGAGTAAGTTATGTATTACTACACTCTAGAGTAGCCACAAACCATGATACAAATTCTTTAAAATCCCCCAAACTAAATCTCTTACCAAATACCGTTACTCAGCCATAGACAACCCGAGCCGAGGCTATACGCACAGGAATTTCTGGATCTTATTATTAGCTTCAATGAATTAAGTAAGTTCTATATCGTACAGGAGTACTTAATACCCTCTCGGTTCCATAGAATGTCAATGCATTGTTATTCGGTATGAATAAACAACACGCCATCTATTCCTTTGTCTGTTGAGTCGTGTTACGGTCCCTAACACCCTAGCTAGGGTGTCTATCTAAATAGGTAACGTGAGGTATATCTAAAGCCTAAGCTATAGAATACCTTTGATCATTGTGAGTACTTACGAGCGTATTAGAATGTAGGCTTGACTTACTGCTATTTCCACCTATCAGGAACTAGAGCACACCGCGATCTAATTGGTTGCTATCGCCATTGACATCGTATGTTCCTAATTCAACCAACCACAATGCCCGAATCTCCTCCTCGACGACGGGGGTAGAGTTTTCACCAGCTAAAGCAACAATAAACAGACCCCCAAGCAAATTCAATGGCAATAGGTTCATCAATGGCTATTGAAATACATCTAGAGACAAAGGCCCCCAGTAAAAAGCAGGTAAAAGTCCAATTAAAAAATGCCGAGATGTAAAGAAGAAAAAAACTCACCCTCATAATACTTTTCCTTTCCTCACCTTCATCTACTACTTCCTCCAACCCCCCCCCCAAAAAAAAAACCGTTTCTGGGAAACGAACTCACTGTCTGATACTGTGTTTTGAGCTTTTGCTTTCACCTCACTCACTCATCCCCTTCCCTCCTCTAAAAATCCGTTCTTAAAAAGAAACCCCACCCCTCGAAAACCCTCCTATACTCATCCCCCCCCCCCCCTTTTTCAAAATCCGTTCTTAAAAAAGAAAACCCACCCCAAAACCTCCTACACTCATCCGCAATATTAAGAACGTCTACGCATATCTCCACCGAAACAACATGAACATGACTGCAGGTAACACCTGGCAAGTTGTCAGTACAATTCAAAGCGATACATGGGATGAAGACAACATTGATACCACCAGGCAAGTACTCCACACATATTTTTCTAAAAATAAAAAAAATCATACACTAACCAATATATTATAGCGCACTCTGTGGCCCCGTCATGACCATATACGTGGGACCCACTCGTCTCCCCTTCATGGTCCACATGAAAGTAATGTGCTCACAATCTTTATTTTTCTTCACCCGCTTCGAGAACTTCAATCCCATACCCGGGAAAGACTTGATGTTACATTTCCCCTTGATCGACTCAGGGGATATGGCACTCTTTACCGACTGCGCCTACAGTCTATACTGGAAAGACTATGAATACGAACCCAATACCGCCGCCGGCGAAGAGCTCGTCAGTCATGTGAGACTGTATTTGATCGCTGTAGCATTCAAGGCAGAAGCCATGCAGAAAAGAACCTTGCGTACGGTTGGGGCACAGCTTCGTAAAGAAAATGATTCGTGGATTAGGTCTTTGGAAAAAGAGGAGTTTGTGGAGCATTTTAGTATAAGGATGGGTCTGATTAAGTTGTTGTATGATTCAACTAAGCCGGAAAGGGATAGGATGAGGGTTCTGTTTGTGGAAAGTATGGCGGTTCATTGTGATGAGTATTATGTCTGCTCTGCGAAGTGTGAGTTCCAGATTGATGTGGAGTTGGATATTTTTTTCGCGGCGGTCCCGGCATACGCAGATGATATGAGCGAGTTTCTTCGTGAGAGGAAGGAGCAGAGGGCGCTTACGTTACGTATCTTGACTGGTGGGAATGATAAAAGTGATGACAGTGAAGATCTTGAGAAAGATGCTTGTAGTCACGAAGGAATATCGGAGGTGAGTCTCTCTCTCCCCCCCCCGGTACTTTGTGTTGGTGATCTTGACTAATTTTTGATAGTAAATTTTGTGCATATTTCACTACAATGGGGGCCCATGTTGGTTGAATTATTCAATGCGTGGGTTGGGTGGCTATATTATGTACTGTAACGCTTTATTTCTGCAGATATGTACATGCACTTCTGTAGTTTATTAAGTTGCTTTATATAAACCCCTGTCTTGATTTATGAAGATGCTCTAATATCTCTCTGTATTATTATAAAAATGAAGCACTATTAGATCTACTAATTGTATGACTTCCCCCATGACGTAAACATAACCGAAAAAAGAACAGAAACCCTATTAATACATGAACCTCAAAAAGTCACACCGACCCCTAGGCTCATACCTCTGGGTGTAAGCGTGGGAATAAAGAATGAAGTGTTTATCCACAAATGGCGTACCAAGGCAATTTCTTGCCCGACGATACGATATTCTAATACAACCATCCATGTGACACCGGATACGTTTCACGAGCCCCCCTGTAGTACGACTAGCGATAAGCATAGCCATCCTGAGATCCATTCGTGACACCGAATCATCAAATGCCCCCCTCCCAAAATTATCCTCGATATCGATATCCGTTTTCCCCTTGAGCAGCGTCTTCACAAACTGATACTGCGAACGCAACACAGCCCTCCGAATTGGTGTATCGCCAAACCTCCCCTGACTATTGACATCAGCACCCCTCGATATCAACACCTTAGCTACCTCCGCTCCATGTTCCTCATTATAACTAGCAATGTGTAACATGCTATATTCATCATGATAATAGTTGATATCTGCCCCCTTATCCAAGAGGAGCCGAACCACGTCTGCGCTGGCAACTCGTACTGCAGACTGTAGGGGTGATATCCCATCTACAATACCATTAATTTCTGCCCCGTTTTCAAGCAAAAGCGAAATCATCGGTATGTCCGAATTTTCTACCGCGGTATGAAGAGGCGAAAGGTCGAAACCACCAAAACTTGGTTCCGCGGTGATACCTATCGAAACACCCTTCTCCAAAAACATCTTCACAATCTCAAGATTCCCGGAATACACTGCGCGGTTGATACCATGAATGCCATTGCTGGGTAAATTAATATCGCACCCGGCGTCAAATATTATCTTGACTATTCCAGGATGTCCCATATTGATCGCCTTTTGTATTGGAGGACTCCTGCCAAATCTCGGGTCGTCGTAGCCATCCACATCCGCGCCATTATCCAAAAGAAGCTTAACCATTGCCTCGTCCCCTTCATGTATAGCCCACGTTAACGGTGAATAACCAAAGTGTTTCGTGTCGATTCCTGCACCATATTCAAGAAATAACTTCAATATAGTTGCGTTCCCCCCGCGAGCAGCATAGTAGACCGCTGACTCTCCCACATATGAAGATTGAGGATAACACAACAGTTTAGGTGATGCTCCCTTCGCTAGAAAGCTTCGGACAAGCTTTTCATTTCCTTGGAGAGCTGCCCATGATAGAGCTATAGGAGGGAAGCGCTCGATGGTGACAAATTTGAATATATTCCAAGAATGTAGATCTAGATGGGAACAGTCTTTGAAGGTCTCCTGGGCTCCAGCAGTGTGCAGATTTTGGAGGAGGAGGTTGTAGAGGCGACGGTTTACGGAAATGAACGCGAAGAGGTCGTCTTTCCTAGGGATGTTTTCTGCAATCTTGATGAAGATCTCGCCTGGGAGGGAGAGAAGTGGCATGGTGAGGTGTTGATTGATGTGATTGAGTTATGAGATATTGAAGATCTTAGGACGGTATGCGGTATATATGTGTCTGGCATATATGTGCGCACATTACAATAACACTAACCAATATACGTAAGTTTTGTGCGTTCTTAGCAATTTTGTTGAGTAGCTGAACAAGCCACTAAGAAATTATACCAGAACCCGTTAGTAAACACTGCCCTGTCTCCTTTTAAGAGGCTGTGTATTTTAAATGAACAGAAAAAAAGGGGGTTTACGAGTTTGCTTAAATGGGCAAGCCACAGTTATGCATTCAGCTGAACAGTTGGTGTAGTGGGTCTTGTCTCAGTCTCAGCCTCATCCTCCAATATTACTACATGTAGTACCACCAGAATCATATCGTCTCACTCGTATAGTCATGCGACTGCAGCACCTGTAGATGCTGTCCTCACAGCAGAAATTACGTTTAGGTGCATAATAAATGTAGAAAAATAGGTAATTGTTTGAATGCATTTAAATTCTCGATGTATATACACACCTAGAGCCATCAATATCGGGTTGACTCACAATTCGTAGTTTAGACATGGTCACATATTTTTTTTTTCTTTTTCCAACAATTTATTATTTCTTGTACAAAGCAGTGGCATGCAGTTATAAACTATGGCCTAAAAACACCCCATGTTACCTAAATACCCCCCTTCTTATAATATCATGTTTCTCTCTTAATACTATCCACGTTCAAGGCACAATCTTACGCGGATCTATCATTAGCCGCTAGCGCTTCGTTTCATCGCTACATGCCAGCTCATCAGTCACTTTCACAGTCTAACGGGAAGCAGATAGAGGAGCTAAACTTAATTAGGTTCATCAATAGAAATGTCTCCACAAAATACATGTATCCATACAATTACACTTTCAAAGACTTCAGTTTCAGCTAAAGAAATTTCTTCAACGATGGAGTTACGTTCAATACATTTTCGATACTTACTTGTACTTGTCCTCCTCTTTAGAAAAATAGTCTTTTCCAGTACATATCTTCAAAGTTCCCTTGTCCTCCGTGAACGTCAGCACTATTGGATGCGATCTAGAACTCAACACTACGAGTGTGGTGACTCACGGATTGTAGAGCTACAGGATTTCTTTGCCCCTTTTAGCTTCCCCAAGCCCCGCCTTCTTAAGAACCCCCACTACCGCGAGGCCTCGTTCAGTACTCGAGAGATCATTGGTTGAAGTGACACCGGTTTGATCTAACGCAGCTTTGAGCTGGGCGAGAACTCCAACCCGGGATTTCTCTTTTTCTTCAGCTCTGATACTGATATTAGTAATAGTAGAACCACAATAGAAGCGTCTAGTGGTCTTACCGAATATGACGATGGTCATTGTGGATACGCATGACATCATCAAGCGCCCGTAGACATAGATGATAGGGCGATGCTCGGTTTCTATGGGCCAGGAGGAGGTTTGCTGTGTGTCAAATAGGTAGCCAATCACTACTCCGATATCAAATGGTTTTGGGTGAGTTGATAATGGATAAAGTGATTATACCTTTGATGCTCCCATTGTCCCTACGGAGATATTTAGTCTATGAAGGTACGAGTAATACGAGAAGCAGTACTCTAAATTACAAGAATGGTGTTGTTAGGTAGATATGTCTCGGGATTACCACGGATACCCTTAAAAAATTCGAAGATTTGTAGCCGGGACGATTAGTGGGTGAAGGCTTAGGTGGATGAAGACTACATGTAGCAATATGTGTGGATGTATGACTTATTAGAATTCATTTCCAGTAAAAAAAACGGCGCTAGGTTACCCCATACAGCTAGACTTCATATCGATATTGGGAAACACTGGAAAGGGAAATATGACAATTACAAGTGCACAGTCCGTGACGCAATAAAACAGTAAAAAACAGCAGTAAAACAGTGAAGCACAGTGATAGCAACAGAGAAATATTTTGACCGCTCAGACCCGTGACAGTCTAATCTATCCCAATACTTCACCGGCCCTTGGGATGAGTATATCTATATTCTCCTCCGGTTCTGTGTGACTTGAACCAATAAGATTCATCGTGTTAGATAATCATGTCACGTGATTAATGAATAATATTTAGTGTGATCTCATGACTTTTTTCTTCTATTTTCTTTTTCTCTCTTTTCTTTTCTCTTCATCCTGTATCATCATTATAATTCATCTATTTAATCCTTCACATTACTCATTTAATTAGTCAAGCCGACGTTTTCAGGTATGCACATTATATTTCCTCATAATCTATAGAACTATGGGCACTTCCAGTGGCCTTCGGTTCTCTAATATCTTTAGTTTCCCTCGGTGTCTATCTTAGGGCAGCCTAGGGTAGCCCCTAAGCTGATAGATTCGCCTCGCCCAGGGCGGTTCCCATTAGGGCCCCGGTACCCCGCAATATATTTTAGCGGGATCAGTACACGAGGCCCCAATAAGGACCACATCCGGCGTTCAGTTATGTACATTTATCTACGAGTCAGCAACATCCCTAGTCTAAATTTCTATGTTTGTACTGTAATACATACACGGAAACTACGCCTAAAGGATACAATCCTACCAGTGCCCCATTAGGACCAACTCCCCATAAGGAACACTAGTTTCTCTACTGTCTTCCCCGAGTCTCCACACAGGCAGTGACCTTCGGCTTCTCTATCTCCCCAAGCTTTCAGCTCTCGATTTCTCCAGTATGAGCGAAAAACTGTTGGCCAGGAGCTAATAAGCATAATTTTAAGCGATAAAAATTCAATATAGACCACCCCGGTGGTAATAATATATCGGAAGACCAACTCAGGAGGTCATGTCGCCGGAGCTGTCAGGGTAGAAGACGGTCGCGCCGGATTGAACTACTACTATCGATTGAGCTGCTTAGCGCGGAGGGGCCAGGGGGGCCCTGTGGAGCCCACTGCTGGTTGGGTGAAGATACAGTCGGCCTGAGTCAGTTGGAGAGAATCTACGATGGGGTCTGCAGTGATGAGTGCGGTAGGGGAGTGTTTACCATCTGGTATTTCTCACAAATACATAAGGTTAGTTAAAACAGCTATTCTCACATCTCAGGCTTACTTCGAAAACACTTACTAGTTTATCGATTGTATATAGGCACTCATACACTTCGCAGCCTTTGTGTAACTGGCGAAAAGCTGAGTGCAGCCAGGATATCAGTCCTAATTGATAAACCATATACATCTACTACTCCTAACCAGGATGTACTAGTAACTTATTAATGGTGTCGGTGTTTTTCCTGTGTTTCCTATCTGGAATACTACGGAATAGATGCTTTACCTTCGGCTTAATATCACGATGTCAAATGCGTTTGCTATAAATATAAAGAGGCCCTTCAAAGATCTAGCGCTTAATCTCTAGTGCCTCTGCCGTTGCTCTCCAAGTTATCATTCTCAATGTACGTACTCCATCGCAAGAGAAATTTCGATTTATCCTAATAAATAGTAATAGGTCATACAAGGATAGATTTAGTCAGCACCCTAGATATAACACATATACTGTGCCACATGCAAAGAGTTTTAAGCCCCAGTAAAATTCCTCTTTTTCTCAGCATCCAACAATCAGGGTTAACGTATTTGATGTAGTTACGGGTCAGACCACCTTTTTAGTCAACTAACGCAGTAAAATCACAAAGTTCCCCACCACCCTCATATATTTTAAACTATGATAAAGTAAGTATATTTTTTTATTTCCTTAGACGGTATATTTAAAAGGAATATTTAGGCTCCAACGGTCCGGAGGGGAAATACCTAAACCTAATTATTCCAAATTGTTCCTTGGACTCTCCATAAAAAAGATTTGTAATTATTTCCTAAGCTAATAGTATTTCTCATTAATCCACAGGCCAAGGGTTTCCCTAGAGATTAATTGAAGATCCTCTAGGGCAAAATAAATTAGCTATTAGGTTAGAGTGGTTGGGGGCGCTCTATATACTTTATAAGTGTTGCGAGCTTTGTAATTTTACTAATTCTACCACATCGCTAGGTAGTCCAAATAAGGTCGGTCTAGCACACAGCCCCATCGAATGTTATGGCTCCACAATCCGAAATTCACCATAAACGAGCCTGCGCCAGAACTGGTAGCGACCCTAGGGCCGAAAACTTGTTAGCTGTTCTGGCAGCGCAAGAAATATTAATTAGGCTGGATATTTTCTCCACAATAAGTATCAGATATATAAAACCCCTACTATAATGTGGGGATGTAACTGACTTTTGCCTTATCCTCGCCGCAGAGCCGCGCAGAGCCTCATGCATGATAAGCTGCTGTGATTGCACGACAGCTTCGTATGGGCTCACATATCATTGGCGCATCACCTGAGGAAGATATGACGACTGAAGTGAAGCCAAGGACTCCCTCACGGAAGCAAGTTTATCTGACTGCCGAGCATAGATTTCATTGGTATCTGAATTTTATAAAAGACGTCACGATGCCTCCCTCTTGCTGGGGAAATCAACAATTGACTTTGTGCTTCTCTACGTACTCGAGTTCAAATGTTTTTCTCAAAAATAAGCGTTGTGTTTGTGGGCTTGGCTGTTAGTGGGGCCAAGGCCGCAGCCGTTGAACCCCTTTGCAAAGCCTACCCTGGGACGTCTTCATGGCCGAGCACACAGAAATGGGAAGCTTTAAACGAAACTGTCTCTGGGAAGTTGGTGGCAGTTATCCCTCCTGCTGCTGCTTGTCATAATTCCTTCAGAGGTATCTCTACATACAACTCAGCCCAATGTAATGCGGTACTGGCTGGTTGGCCAACACAGGAATTTTTGTATGTTTCTGATACCCCCCTCTCCTCCTCCTGCTACTCCTCCTCCTCCTCCTCCTCTCTCCTGGCTCTTAGACTATTATACTCAATTAAACTATTAGCTACCCAAACCCTGTAGCGGTGCTATGGGACTTCTGGACAAACCGAACTTGTATCCCTACCGAGGATCCCACCCTACCATGCACAATTGGGACATACCCTGAATATGTGATCAAAGCAACATCGGTACAGGATGTGCAAGCTGGCGTAAACTTTGCGCGGGAGAATAACGTGCGACTGTATGTTTATTTTACCCCCGGAATACTAAGATAGATAGTGCTGACTTCCGAGGGGCATAGCATAATCAAAAATACAGGGTATGGTTATTCCCTGTTTGTGGGTACCTTAATTACTAATCTATTATAGGCACGACTTTATGGGGAAGTCGATCGGTGCAGGATCACTCAGTATCTGGACCCACAACTTTAAGGAAATAGACGTAATTGACTCTTATTCTGATGCATCCACTTCCTACACTGGTAGTGCTGTTACCCTCGGATCCGGATGGCAGTCCGCGGGCATTTATAATACCCTCAATGCTGTCGGGAAGGTGATTGTTGCTGGGGAGTGTCCAGTAAGTCTTGGATTCTATACCCACCCAATGCACAATACTAATATCTTATAGGGTGTAGGATTCTCCGGCGGTTACATCCAAGGTGGAGGCCACGGCCCACTCTCCACGCTCCTCGGAATGGGTGCTGACCACGTCCTCCAATACAAACTTGTTACCGCAAATGGTAACTATATCACTGCCGATGCCAAAACCAACACCGATCTCTTCTGGGCTCTCCGAGGAGGCGGAGGTGCGTCATGGGGTGTAGTAACCTCAGTAACAGGTATTCCCCTCCTCCCCCCCATAAACCAACCTATCAACCTACCTAACACACACACCCCAGTGAAAACATTCGATACACCCAAAGTCTCTGGTGCCGTCATTAGATTCACATACGACCCCACCACCTTCTGGCCCGCCATTGACGTCTTCCACTCCTTTGCCAACCACTTTGTCGAGTTCGGCATCTTCGGATACTATGAACTCACTGCACAATCATTCTTTGCAAAACCACTCTTAGCACCAAACAAGAGCGCCTCGGAGCTCTCCACAATCTTAGCCCCACTATTTGCCGGATTCGACGCTACAGGAATCTCATACACCGCTGAAATCACAGAACACCCTACATTCCTCGACGGCTATAATGCACTATTCGACGGTGAAGCCGCGGGGGTATCTATGTTCACAAGCTCCCGATTGATCCTCAAAGACCAAGTCGCAGAAAACCATACAGCCGTCACAAACGCATTCCGTCTAGCTGCGGATAGCGGTATGTTGATCATAGGACATATCATCTCGCCAGGTCAATTCGGCGGTGTCGGGAGTGATACATCTGTTAATCCCATCTGGAAGCAGGGGCTATTACTACCATTGTATAATAGGTTCTTTACCGGGAGTGAGACAGATGAGCAGAAGTGGGGTTTAATTCGTGATGTTTTGGAAATCTATGATAAAGCTTTCAAAGATGTGTCACCTGGGTCGGGAACTTATGTGAATGAGGTTTGTGTAGCCCTAAGAGAGTTTTTATAGTAATGTATGCTAACTAGTGGGTTTTAGGCGAATGTTTATGAGCCGGATTGGGCGAATGATTTCTATGGTGCTTCGTATCCTCGGTTGATCTCGATTAAGAAGGAGGTTGACCCCAGTGGTGTGTTTTATGCAAAGACGGCAGTGGGGAGTGAGTTCTGGGAGGAGGTTGATGGTAGATTGTGTAAGACGTGATCTGTCGGGTTTATGACTTTCCTGTTTCCTGTTTCTGTTACCAGAATAAGTCTAGGCTATTTTTTTCCTACACAAATAACATCTATTAAAGATACCTATTGTACGTTAACACATTAAACCGTACATGGCAACCAACCATGAATTTATGAGATATACCAACCACCAACTTAACACAAAGACACTTATAATAATAATAGAAAAGCAAATAAGTGCTTCTTTAGGAACCTCAGCTTCACATACACAAAAGAATAGTGAAGGAATTATGGAGGGAGTGTTTTAAATTAGCTGGGTAATAGTGAAGATAATTGTGGAATTCTGTACTTTAGCATGTATACGGAGGCCTGTATCACTGCAACCGTCATAACAACGCAATTGCGACAACGAAAAATAAAAATAAAAAGCCCAAAGAAGAATGACCCATGAGCTTATAATATAACTAGGCATATCAAAGGTTATGGCTGGTAGGTAGGTACCCCTAACTAAAGTCACAAAATGCAGCATTTACAATGTTAAATACATGTACCTGATAATACAAGATGCTTAATTAAAGTGCCATTATAATTAAATATATAAAAATGCGGAAAATAATAAAAAACACAAATTAAACCATATAGAAGGGTTACTTATTTATTTTACAAGGTGGGGGGTTTTTTTTGGGGGGGGGGGGTTCAATTTTCTATCTAGGGTTATGATGAGCTATAATTAAAGCTCTGCCTATCTCTTCACTATTTACCTTTTTTCTTATTTTCAAAATTAGTGGTAAGGCCTCCATAATAACTGCTATATTTATAGCAGTTATTAGCGCCTTTTAATATACTTATTGATATTATAAGCTCCTCATGGGTCTTTCTTCATTTGTGCTTTTTTGTTTTATTTTCCATTTTTCGTTGTCACAATTGCGTTGTTATGACGGTTGTAGTGATACAGGCCTCCATAGCATGTAGATAAAAATTGTTTTACAGTATGGTTGTAATCTATATGATCCTAAGCTTAGATCTTTGGCTAAAAATTCTTAAATATTTCATGTGTTGATCTGTTGTTGAGGAGCGTTTAGTTTTCGCATTTTTTACCCTCTGACAACATTAATTGTTCAGAGAGGCTAAATGACCACCTAGCCTCATAGACTCTGTAGATTGTATCACTGTATACTAACTTCCTATTCCATACTTTATTCCAGGGTTTTTTCTCTTTTTTGTGGTTATTATAGGCTTAGTTCTATTCAGTAGTGTTGTTGCAGCCGATGTACGGTTTAATTTTTTAACATACAATACAGGAATCTATCGTTAGCATCAATAAAAATCTGCTTCTTCAATCTGTCCCACTCTCTAATACCGTATTAATACCCATAATCTACAGGTATGTTTAACAATTTGAAATTTTAACTCTATCTCCGAGGCCATGAGTAATCTCCAGGTATGATCAAAAAATGACATTAAAGTACTTTTTAAATCT
Source organism: Verpa bohemica (assembly GCA_033030345.1). NCBI lineage: Eukaryota > Fungi > Ascomycota > Pezizomycetes > Pezizales > Morchellaceae > Verpa > Verpa bohemica. The sequence goes on along the minus strand of JAUFSE010000010.1, from coordinate 1,477,008 downwards.
CCACTAAAGTATAGCTAATAGCAGTCAATCCATATGATGTCATAGGGTACATGGATACGGGCTTGCAATATCCTTCTAGGCATACTATTAGAATATCATTGTATTTTCACGGTTCCTAGTCCATAATCTTCCCATTACAGTCAACAAAGTGTAGTTCTAGCTTTTAATCAACTCATTTCCTAGAATTATGAGGGCCTTCACTATTGATACAAGCAGAACCTCCCGCTTATTCTTAGGATTCGTTCTTAGTTGAGGTAGATACTGTTAAATTAGGGTCTCTCATAAGAGGGAAATACCACTGTATGTGTAATGGAGGAATAAGATGAATTTGTCTGTGGCAATGTGTAGATTATATCTTGGCAATGCACAAAGGGAGGGATAGTGGATCAGAATAGTATAGAGCTACTTTATATTATACAAACGGGCAGTTAGTCTTTCTTTAGTTAATCATCAATTTACTTAGTTATTCTCTATCCAGTTACACTATTCACCGCTAACAGTCATATACCTTCTATCAGGTACATCTAGGACAATGCAAGGACCCTAGGCCCAAAAGCCTTCGGTCACAGACACATGAGATGCGCATTAACTAATTGCCTAGCAATATTTTCCTTAACGTTAATACACATAAATATCCTTAAACTCTCCAAGTACCTTCTGAAATAATTCCCAGTTGCAACATAAGAAAAGAAAAAATATAACAGCATTTTTATAACCTATAACCCCCCCCTCCCATATACGACCCCACCACAAATTCTCACCCAGAAATTTATCTCTTTAAAGGGGGAGGAACGGGAATTTTTATTCGACCCTAGGTATTTTCGTGGATAGCACAGATGGCTTTCCCTGGTCTAGAAACTCTGCTTCCCTCAACCGTTTTGTTCCGTTCTCGATACTAGAAGGGCTAGGGATTGGACACACTGTTTCCTTGTGACTTGCTTCCTTGAGTAGCTGGACAACTTTACCCTCTTGGTAGGATACAGCTAGGTCTAGCGCTGTCTCTCTATATAGATTGGTGATTGAGGGGTCTGACCCCCGATCAAGTAGTATACCAACTACTAAATCATACCCGCTCCATGCGGCAGTATGGAGTGGTGTCTCCAGCTCTTTTGTCTGTGCTGAGATATCAGCACCTCTTGCAAGGAGTAGCTCTACTACCGAAAGTCCCCCCCTATATGCCGCCTTGTGAAGTACAGTCTCCCCAAATGAATCCGATGCTGAAATATCAGCACCTCTTGCAAGGAGTAGCTCTACTACCGAAGGTTCTTCTCCATATGCCGCCTTGTGAAGTACAGTCTCCCCATATGAATCCGATGCTGAAATATCAGCACCTCTTGCAAGGAGTAGCTCTACTACCGAAAGTACCCCGCTAGATGCCGCCTTGTGAAGTACAGTCTGCCCATTTACATTCAAAACTGAGATATCAGCACCTCTTGCAAGGAGTAGCTCTACTACCGAAGGTTCTCCCCTATATGCCGCCTTGTGAAGTACAGTCTCCCCATCTGAATCCAATGCTGAGATATCAGCACCTCTTGCAAGGAGTAGCTCTACTAACAAAGGTTCTCCCCTATATGCCGCCTTGTGAAGTACAGTCTCCCCATATGAATCCAATGCTGAGATATCAGCACCTCTTTCAAGCAGTAGCTCCACCACCAAATAATGCCCCCTTGATGACGCTCTATGAAGTGCTACACACTTATGAATGCCTAAAAATGAATCACTAAAGTCTTCATCAAGTAGCCGGCAAACTGCTTTGTAGTGTCCTATATAACATGCCATATACAATGGGTGTCCTAGTTTTACACGCCTATATTTGTAAAGACCATAGGGGGTTTCTAGGTGAAAACATATTCTTTCGTAAAAGAAAAGAGCTTTTGAGTTCTTAAGAAAATTTAGTAGACCGTCCACTGATAAGCTTTCATCACAATTCTTTAGATGGGAAGATAGGTATAGTGCTGCATAGCGTATGAAAGGATGTAATCTGATCAGATCAGGGTAGGGGGAGCAAAGGTCCCATGGTGGATATGACTTCACTAAATATTCAGGTTCGCGATCGACGTAGTAGTAGTCTTGAGAAAAGACATCGAGTGATAGGAATGCAATGCACCTCAGCACTAATTGGGACCCATATTCACCGGAGATGATGCCATTTCTTCGCAAGTACTCTTGAACGGTATAGTGAGCTAGTCCCATAGTATCACTGTGCTCATCATGTGTAACTAAGCTAGCACATACATCGAGCAATGTTTTCCTGTCTGGTAAATCGTATTCCTCAAGGCTGTGCTGGTATAGCTCTATAGACACAGCTTCTCGCAGTTCATCGACTGTAAGTGTTCGTTTAGCCTCCACAAGCCATGACAAAGTCCTTAAAGCCAATTCAGTGCAGTTTTTAGGCTGTTTGCGAATAGTATCCATGACTCTATCATAGGTTGGATCCAAAGGCGTCTCTTCAGAGGATACATTTTTTAGGTTTTCCAGTTCGGATAGTATTTGTCTGACGGTAGTCTGTTGACATATGTGGTTGATATGGAAATGTACAAGTATGAACCTAAACAGCGTTGAAAATTAGTTGAGAAATTAAGAAACCATTTTATTGTCTCACTTACATCCCCTTCGCACAATCAACAAGATCAGACACAATTTTGTCTTCGCATTTTCCGAGCCCCACTAGGCGCTTCGCCCGGGGGTTCTCCTCGATCTTCTGCCGGATGTATACCCCAATATCTTCTTCCTGTGCTGAAATTTTGATCTTTGTCACACTTTCGAATGAATTTTGAATATCTTCTGGATGCGGCCTACTTGTTAAGAACATGCTGATACCGCATCCGTCAAGACGGTGAAAGAAAGGTAATAGATCCTTCCGCTGAGCATTTTGGTCACATTCGTCTAATGCATCAAAGATAAGGAACACCCGATCGAACAGCCTAGAAATTGTAACGAGAGTTGTGCATAGTTCCTCGAATGTCGGACTTTTCTGCGCGTCGTAGAGCTTCTGAACTTCTCTAGGTAACTCGACTACTTGACCAGCGAGTTGTTTGACGAGGCTAGCGAGAACAGGTGTTGGTCTCTGCTGGTCCCTTTCGATATAGTCGAAATACATATAGGCCATTCCATAGTTTTTGGTTTGTTGTTTGGTTTTAAGGTAGTCGATGACTGAAGAACTAGAGGAATGAGAAAACATCCAGTTAGTTAGACATTGCACAATTTAGAATAAAAGATCCTAGAATTCAACCTCAGATATATAGTATAATCACACAAGTAGAATAACTGGTAGATATTGAGGCTATAATAGGGGGCTTCAAATGTTGTGTCAAACAACCTAGGAAACTCCCTACAGCAAATCTTTAACAGACTACATATCTATACCGGTTCCTCTACTGGTGTTCATAACACCGTATATTTAATTTATTCAGAGGATCTGAGGTATCTACCATCGACTTAAATAAAAAGTCTAAAATAAAAATAAACGGCGAATACCTTATAAATGTCTTTCCTACACCAGCTATTAGAGAGTTTATAGTTAGTCTCAACCTTGAGCGAAAAAAATAACCTTAGTGCACATACGAATTCCACAACCCCAGAGCATCCGGAAGTCTGGTTGATCTTTAATCCAGTTCTTAAATTCCGGCGTTTCAAAAACCCAACCCGTAGTATTCTCTTGTCTTCTACCGCTGATTTCGGTGTGTTTCTTGTCGAAACTTTCTGGGTATAGCCAGTTTAGTACCTTCTTTCGATTTTCAGCTAAGTAATAGACTGATTAGCCCCTGTCTATTGATATTTTATGACACCACTTCCCTAGGCAGTACAAAAGTCAGTTCTACGGAAATAGCTTAGGGGAGACGCTAGCCCCAGTAGAAACACACCTCAGTTTGGTTGAGAACCCCGGTATAGAATAAAGCAGGAACAGTTCAAAGCCTTCCATTGAGACTTCCGGGATAAATACTAAGGAAAAGAGAATATCTTTATATTTACCTATCTTTAACGCTTCTTCATTTTGTCTATGAGAGGCTTGTGCTTGAGATTCACTCTGAATTGTGCGTACGATATGACTAGTGTCCCGAACGCATCCATCAATTGACTTTGATAAGGCACTTCACTATATATCAGTCCAGCTCTATGAGCAATTTGGACACAGGTCAACATGCAGCTGATCTGCCGCCAACGCCAGGTTGAAAAGGCTTTTGTGACGTTCTATCTGTGCAATATGACTGAAGGTTTCCTTCTCTTTAAGCGGCCACACAAGGGCCTTCATTTTTCCCTTCATTCCCTGCTTAGGTTCCAACTTCAGCTGCAGTCTTTTCAAATCCAGTTCACATCCCTGGAGTGGTCCATTTTGGCCGTTGAGCGTCTGTAGGGCTGTTGACTGAAGCGTCTTGTCGTCCCGGGCGTAGTCTTGCAAGATGAGAAGGACTTTCCCAAGAGAGTGTAGCTCATCTACAAGCTGCCGCAGGTCCTTCGATGCCTCTTTACCCCCCCAATATACTCATATCCCAAAGAGACAAGCTTCCCGGTGAGCTGGAGTACACCGATAATACTCGCTACAATACCTAAAGCGTCTGCCATCGATTTTTGTAACGACTCTGGAGCTTGGAGATTTCGATAGTACTGGTTTCGATAAGTGATATATAACCGGAGAAGGAGCTGTTGTTGAGTTTATGGATGTAATCTGGGAGCCTTGTTATTCAACTCTAGCCTGTGTGTTCCACATATGCTCAGCCACACACACAATGAAAACAACAAATTTGAGCGCAATTATAGACAATGCAGACAACTAATTAAAAAGGCAATTTAAGAGAAAGATAATTAAATATCTAAAATTATAACTACCAGTTCATGAATTTTAAATAGTAAAAAGCACCAGCGGAAAACGGTATCTAATAGGCGCGGTTGGTTGGTTGTCATGCCAGTTTTGTCTGTGCTTGGTAATCTCTTACTAAGCAGATTCTACTATTTAGGCCCCTTAACACCTTAGCTGACGAGACCCGTGTTGGCACTGAGAGATTAAAAAAGTGTGGCTAGAAGATCTTACTGAGAACAGTTTGACAGCGTCGATTTTCACCACTCGCTACACTAAAGGAGATATTTTTCTTGACTTTTCTTACTCAGCGATAGAGGCTTCCCTTGTAAGTTAGACGCTACGCTACCTCTTATTTCAACTTCTTAGCCTAAAAACGGGTCTCGTCAGTTAATATAGTACGAAAAGACGAAAAAGGTTAGGGGTGGCGTCTAGTTATATGTACTTCTAAAAACTTGGCTTTCTCCAGACCTCAACGAGAGGTTTGTTCTGCCGTCGAGAAAAGACTATTTAACGAAACATATTACTTTGAATATTACACTTCACTTCCGTTATAAGAATACTGGCTATAAGCATAAGTACACTATAAGAATATTATTTCTTGGTCCCACTGTTTTTTAGTAGAGGATAAGAATATGTCTCTATAAGGATATCCTTATAGATTACACTCTCCCTATAAGAATACTACCTATAAGAATAATCACTCTATAAGAATATACATTCTCGGTCCCAACTAGATCCGGAAGGCCACATTTCCCCTATTTATAGCAATATTTATCTTATAGGGATACTGAGGTTCAGTCCCAAGCATATTTTTATTGGGAGAGTCTACTATATGGCTCAGGGTTAGGTTGGTTTTTTTAAATTATTTAAGGGGTTCTTGATATTTCAACAAAGCTTTCCCCTTTTTTTAGAGGCTTAGCTGGCTAGTAGAGGGAGTTGTTGGCGGCTCAATACTGCCGGTGTGAATCATCGAATATCACTCATATTCGTTATAAGAATATAAACTACTCTGTAAGAGTACCAATCTATGATACCAACCATATTATTATAGCAGAAGTATACTGTAGATATTTTACATCCCCCTTATAGACCAATTTTAGTTATATTAGAGGCATCGCTATTACAGGTACAGTTTATGGAAGTAAATCATCGTGCGCAACGTAAAATAGAGACCCTCCGATGCTTCCCCTGCCACAAATACCTAATATCACGGGGCAATTTCTAGATTTAATAAAAGATAAGATAAACTCAAAATGAGCATAACTGTACGTCCACAGGTAGTAATGATCTTTGTATAAAGATTTCTAACAATGCACAAAGACAATATTTGTATGGAAACTCAACAACTCCCACAACTACTCTATTATATTTCTAAGTTAATCCGACCCGCTACAACAGGGGTTTTCACGTGACCGAAGAAACTAGCACAAGAAAGGTAGGTACTTTTATTAATATGGATAAAATCTGCTGCATTCTTATTCTCTCCCCATGAATTACGCATATTACCCCGGTCGTAGCAGGTCGAATTAGCTCAGGAATACAGTACTGTTGGCAATCATAGCAACCTGAGACCCCAGAGGTAGCTAGGCGTGCTTGATAACTGCCGAACCTTAAGCAATTCCTACAAAACTATACTTAAGATATACCCAACATAACCTAAAGTATAATATACACCTTAATTCCATTACAGGCGCAGTCCAAAAGTTTCAATAACTTTGTATTCCCCATGGTTAGGTTATGGCCATATGGTACATAACAGCGTACAGTAAGCAAGATCGAGAAAGCAGGGTCTACTAACAAGGCCTTATGGCCAATCCTACCACAAGAACGAATAAAATCCCTGATTCCCGTGTCCTAAATTACTTGACCTTTTTTTACTATATACTATAGTTGCTTTGGCCACTACGTACCCCCGAACTAGAGCACGGGAGAGCTGGGTGTTTTTTTATAGCATTAATGCGGTATTCTGGAGAATGCTAGATTAAGTGGGTTGTGTTACAGAACTTTTTGATCAACCCTGTGGTACTTTTAACTTAAAACCGTGCCTCCCGCCGATGCTGTAGTGAAAACACCCCCCATTCCCGCCATTGTAGGTTCCGGACCGCCATTATCACCGACAATACACCTAGACAACATTCATATCTCCACAAAAGATACAGCTATGTAGCGTTCTATTTATGAAGATTTTAAAAGCCAATAAGCCTACCTAAAAGTCGCTATGTATTTTAGAGAATATCGTGAAAAAACGGAACTTTGGTGTAGTTTAGTGCCAGAACGATGACTTACGGCCAAGAACTACATGTATATAACATTAATATTTATGGCTATATGTTAACTCACGTTAAAGCAGCAGGTCGGCCTAAAAGAGGCGAATCACAATCACTTATCCGTAGGGCTATATAGACGGGTCCTAATCTACGAGAACTACACTTCAACTTATCATAGCTTACCCCCTCTATTATTCGACGGTGATGAAACAAAAAAAACCAATCCAAGCAAAAGAAAAAAAACAGCGAATCGAAACTAATCATAAAACGTATGTCAAAAAGATCAAAAAACCAGGGTCTACCGCATAATGTGGTTTAATCCGTTTTTACGCTAAGAGGTTGAAATAAGAAGCAGCTACATGTAATTAAGCACCTAACCCTTAAAGGCAGCTACTACCTTTAGTTAGACAAGTTGAAGGGATGAAAAACCGTAGGGTTAGCGAGCAAGTCTTACAGTTTCCAGCGAAAACAGGGGTTATCGAGGAACAGTATACAGCCAGTTATTACTACTATAATACTCCTTAAGAATGTTAGAGGCCAATCATAGTCCCCAATCCTATGTGGCACACTTTTGCATTAATCTTTCCGGACGATTAAAATCCTCATCGAGGACATTAAAAGCCCAATCAAACCCCAAAGTCCCAGGTGGCGCACCTCCGCATTAATTCCATGTACCAGAGACTACAGTAAGCCACAAAAATCACTGCACTTAAACCACAGTAAGATCCACAAGCCACACTTTTTTCCCACCTCCCATCGCATAACCGGGTTTACTCAGATTATACTTTATCAGCACCCAATCCTGTCCCCCAGAACCTCCACAAAAACCAATCTCGTGTCACGCTTCTCGAACCTTTCCCCCACCTAGGCTATAGTAACGTAACAAAACCCCAATAAGCAATATATACACTCGCAACAAGACAAGGCACCCAGAACTGCAAGTCTCAGATAGTGTAAACCCATATCTATCTGTAAGAAGTCACCATTCGGCTATTCAAACCCCTCGCTCACATCTCCAGGTACTATCTACTAGTACAAGCATATATATATAGCACGATAATACCGAAGCCGTAAGAGGTAAAAAAAGCCTAAATATGAATTTTATTGGGTAACAGGACTTGATTCGTTAATCAGCTAGCTAGTACATACTTTCATAGCTCAATCCATACGTTTGAGACCTGCACTTTTAAAGTTCCCTTTTTCTTTTTTGCCACGAGTACAGGAAGGAATCTAAAAAACAGGGATCGTAAGGAAAACGTGGGTTTTCTGACCAATACTATCGTCTCAAGTTCTTCTTTTCTCCACGTTTTTTTCTTTCTTTCCCGCTATACCAAGAATGTGCATATATCTTCTTGGCAATATCGATCCTGGAATCGAAACCACCCAATCCAATCATTTTCTACTACTCCTCATATTTCCAACATTCCAGAGAGAGAGAGAAACCATTCAATAATTTTCTACTACTCATATTTCCAACATTCCAGAGAGAAGATATCCACTCCAGAAAAAAAAAAAAGGAGCCATCTTATAACCAAGTTACTGAATGGCTAAAAACATAGAGTTACCGGATAAATAGTGCAACAAAGACTCCGGCTCCGGAGGGATCACTTAATAATAGATCGACTTATCAAAGTACTCCTCATATTCTAGCCAGCTGTGAGCAAGAAGACCACATACACCCACGTAGGTAGTACAAACCACCCAATCACCTGATCACGCGACAACTCACCGGAATGAACTACAAACAATTTTACACATTCACCATCGAATCATTATGCAACATAATACCCATATCTATCCCAAAAGAAGAAGAAAAAAACGAGCTCATGTGGGGAGAGAAAAAAAGCACTACTAGATACATCCGCCCTCTAGGCAGTTATAGTCACCCGGTGAATTCGCTATCTATCTATGTATTCTTAGGAGGAGGAGGAGGTGGTGGTATCTTCAGCTGCCCAGAGATTTATGCCACAAAACAACACAACTATCTGCGTAAAGTTACCAAAAAACTCTAGAAAAGAAAAAAAGAAAAGAAAAACTGAGGTATCTTCATAGTCTCAGTGCCACCAGAACCCAAGGACTCGGGACTGTGACCTACTTTACATGTAAGTATCGACTCACCACCACCACAATAGCTCGATCTACGAACGATGATGATCCCCACGATGCCAATCTGTCACCCAACTGTTTTCATAGGCAAGAGTAGATGATACCCAATAATTTATTACTCTACTCTCGCCACCTAGCTCTCTCTCTCTCGCATCGGATAGTTTACAGTCCGAATCTATCTGAAAAGAGAAAAGAAACTAACTCCTTCTTCCCATTGCGTGCATGAGAACGAATTCAACGTACATACATACATACGCATTTACGAGGGGGGGGGGGTTTGAAAGCCACAAAAAAGATCAATACGATAATACTAACCCCAAAACAGTTGATAAAGTGCACAACTTGTTGTTCACGCAAGATTTTAATCCCTACCTATCTGCAGCTGAACAAAAAAACACCAGATAGGTACTAACAAGGCCACGAGGAGTAAGTTGACACCTGGCTGTGGTGGTACCGATCTTGGACCTAATGGAATGTAGAGTACTCTACTCTACTTTGCATGAGCAGCGATCGACTGGCACGATTATGGTAAGTGCTTCTATTGGATGTATTCTCGGTGAAGATTTCTTAAGCAATGAGCATTGACCACTTGCCAACAAACCAATTATCTTACCAGGGGGGGGGGTGTAGAGCAGAATAGGACGAGGGACGGGTGTCTCGGAATTACAAATAAGGCTTTTTCGGCTGCGGTTCGCTTGCTCCAGATCGGCGGTTTAAGGCGACTCTTTTTTTTTCTTTCCTCTTATGACATATGGCATTTCCCTAAAAGGGGATGAAAGGTGGGCGCGGGCGGATATGGCGGACAATTTTCCAAAAGTCTTGGCGCAGATGGTATATCCTATAGATAGGGTAACATAATGGTAGGGGTTATTTATTGGTGGGGTAAAATAGAACCTTATAAACCATTTAAAAAAATGTAACTTTTTATAGAACTTGTAACCACCCCACCATGAATTATATCTGACTGTGCTATTTTAAAAAAAAAAACTGTTTTTTGGGAGTGGGAGTGGGAGTGGGAGAGGATTAGCGTTTTGTGGGTAAGGCTCTCTACTTCCCTTCCCCTCCACCCCCCACTCCTTCGGTGGGGTCGGGGTTTTTTCTCCTCCAGTTGCTCAAAGGGTTCATATGAATATAGAAACTTGCTCGATCTTCGGAGAAGATTATCGATCTATTATTCTTATTAGCCATGTCTACCCACGCGCAAATTCTGCTGTGCCGGAACTGCATTGCCAAGGGGCGGGCGGGGTTCGTGGTTCCAATTATCCAAACTGTTCAATGGATCGACACCTGGGCAGTAGAAACCCGTAAACAATACGGCCAGTGATAGCTAATGTCCAGAAACACCCCCATTGGTGGTAATATAAGTCTAAAAGACTTCTTAGGGAAACTCTATAGGCTAATTTAGTAGATCCACACGAGCCAATAGATAACCTCAAAGATATAATTTCTTGGTACTGCAAAAAAATTTCTAGTGATAGAACAGAATTTAAATTAATTTAACATTATGTAGTAATCTACCATTAAGAATCCAGTCCCAGTGTCAATACTGAAAGTAGGACACATCATTATAACAAAGACATGCAGAACAAAAGAAAGTTTCAAATCATACACATAAGCATAACCTAAGATTCATATCCCCGCCTTCCTACAAAGGAAATCCAAAACTTTTTAGCTTAGTACCTCAAACCAGCTGGTCCCAAATAACCCCAATCAAGCCTGACAGCCTCAATCATCTTGTAGCAGTTCAAGTCGACGTAGACATCAGCTCCTCCCAATACACCAACCCACTTCTCGTTCATTGGGGCGGCGCACTGTGCGGTCAACCATTCACCATATGCATTGGTAGCAGCCCATGAATTCTCTGGGTTTGCCTGGACAGCAGGGCCAACAATCTCCAAATAACGGGCAGTGCTGTTGAAGACAGCGTCGATACAGATCTGCTTGAGATCCATAACATACTCCTTCTGGATCTCAACATCCTTGCGGTCACCAAGACGGGAAACGTGTCCACCGATATAGTAGTCGAAGTCGTACTCGAGAATCTGGTCGTGGGCCTTGGTCCAGCCGGGAATGAACTCTGATGCACCGAGTTCACCGAAAGGAGCCCAACCGGGGAAAACAACGTCGATGAGAGCGAGAACCTTAGCTGCAGGGACATAGATGAAGATGTTGCCAACGGCGTGGTTGTCTCCCTTGTATGATAGCTCGATAGTCTGGTTTCCAACACAGAGATCCATGTGCTTCTCGAAGGTAATAGTTGGAACTGGTACTGGAATAGGACCTGCATTTACGACCTCGACGATCCTCTCCTTTGTCTGCTCTTGCGAAATGAAGATGACATCGGTGTCGTTCCAGAGGGATGCACCATGAGCATGATCGGCATGGGCATGGGAGTAGACGAAGTGAGTGACAGGAATGTCAGTCACGTTGCCAATTGCATACTGGCACTTGCGTCCGAGGAGAGGTGGGCAGTCCATCACGATGACACCCTTGTCAGAGACCACAAACCATGACTGGTACTCTCCACCGAGAATCGCGAAAACTCCCTTACCAAGATGCTGGGTAAGGTAACCGGGTCCAGCAGGAATCTCAGGACCGATAGCACCCTCCGGAATGGGAGCCCATTGTGTAGTTCCGTTTGTGGTTGGGAAGGTAGGGCAATGAGCGAGAGCAGTGGTGAAGACACCGAAAGCAGCGGAGAGAGTCGAGAAACGCATCTTTGCAGTAACTTCTAGGGATGTAGATAGATGGAGGACTAGTAGTAGATGGAATTGATGCTACTGTTGGTGGTGGTGCTGTGAGAAGGAAGAGGGCGAAGAGTGGTATCTATATATGATTTTCCGAATATCAGTATGCGCCCCGATTTGGATATATACTAGGGAGTACTCTCACTACCGTAAAAAGACAAGTCTTGGCAGACAGCCGCACAGGGCTCCCAAGCTGGAGAGACCCGCAGTACTCACACTTTGTCTTACATCATATCATACCTCTCAAGTACAACATGCAGGAAAGAATCTAAAAAAGAAAGAAGAAAAAGAAGAAAAAGAAAAGAAATGTGCTGCGGATGGTCACCCCTACGATTGTTGTGTTGTCCGATTATGGCGCTGCGGGATAATGTTATAACGGGACAATCCCAATCCCAATCCCCTGCCAAGGAAGGGTACATACACACCCACATACACACACCACACATACATTAACCCTTCCTAATAAAATACATCCTGATCCAGATGCGGTTGAGCTTTCTAAGACACGGTACGGGAAACCGGGAAACCGGGAAACACCGTGTTGTACTGGAAAAGAGAAGAGAGTAAGACTTGCATGGCAAGATTGATTGACTGCCCCTTGCAGTTGAAATGCCAGCCAGAGATAGAGCCGCATAACCTGTCCAATGCCCATCACCTCCCCCCCACCCTTCCCTCCCTCTCTCTCTCTCTCTCTCCAAATATAGCTTAGTGACCCACAGAAACATCTAAGACTAACAAGGCCTATTTACGATGGGGCTTGGTATAGATCTTGGCGGCTGAGCTCTAAAGCCACTGCAAATCTATACCTTTATCTAATTCGTTAACCGTTCGTGTCTTTGATTACACCCTAGTCGCTTAGCCCTAGTTTGCATACTTAGCAGGCAGTGTCAGTACAGAACTGTGACCCCCTGCTTTCTAGCTCTTATCCAGAAGGGCCTCTTCCATGACAGTGCGTCTGGGGGTTGATAGGCTTTCTAAGCGAAAGGTTCAGTCACAGACTCACAGCCCTACACCAAGCCACCACAGTAAGCAGGCGAATGCGAACAAACAAACTATTCGAGTCAAGTGAATTTGGAAAAAAGTAAAAATGTTGTCTCCGATGCGGGGAATCGAACCCCGATCTGCTCGGTGAAAGCGAGCGATGCTAACCGTTACACCACATCGGATTGTTGTAAACCTCTCGTTGCCACCACTAAAAGTCTTATGAGTTATGCACTAGCCCGCCCCACCTGAAAACCCGCACCCTCATAGGCTGTCACTCGGCTTCGCTCTGTAGCAACAACTCTACACCTATGTACTTTTTTCCCTCATTCACGCGCATACAACAGAAACTTTGAACGCCCATTTTCTTGTAAGTCGTATGAAAAGTCAATACGTGTATGCCAATATTATAATAATGTTTAGTGCCCAGTGTACTTATGGGTCTATTCCCAATAAAGTATCGCTCAAATTCATCAAAAAGGTTTAGAGAAGTTTTCCCCGATTCTGTGGCAATATACTAGGCTTGGTGTTTCCTGGAACTCTTTACTACGGCCCCCTGCTTTTCCACTCTATTGAAGGGCGGGTTATTGCTTGACTAACCAACCCTTGTAGGTGTTGATAACACCCCGCCCCATATATACTCATATTTCTTGATAAGTCTCTCATTAGTGATACGTATTATAACTATCTAATATGGTACACTATAGCTTTCTCTTTAATATACTCAAGATGGTACTAAGTGAGTGATATCTAGATTATGATTTTGGGTTAGTCTTGGGTTCCCACAGCAACCCAGAAGTCGTTATTGTCTAGCATTAACTATATAAGGCTGGTTGCTAGCCCTGAGTTGTGTCCACATAGCGGCGGATGGGTCGGAAAGCTTCTTTAGACTGGGGAGAGCGAAGATCGATATATTAGCGGCGCCACCTACAAGGTTAAACAACTAGTACAAACACACTTCCCCTTTAACGCGGTAAACAACTGAGCCGGTTTGCCGTATCTGATCTACATTCGTCATCTCGGGAACCTTTGGCCCCCTTCTCTAGCAAGTCCTCCGCAAGCCCGTGCGCGGGGGCGCGCTTCCCGCGATTTACCGTCCGCTGCCCTAAGCACCGAGCGGGTAGATATACCATGGAGGAGGATAGCGTTTAGGGTTTCAAGTTAGCCGTAGGTAGTAGGCTAGTGAGTGGAGATAGTAGATAGCACCGCGGGAATTTTTAGGGTGCTGACGCCAAATGTGAAAGGTTCAAAGTGCCGTCACAGGGGATAGCATGAAGTCGAGGGTCAGTAACATATCATCGGTGATGACTTATACCACTGTTCGTAAGCTACGGTCGGAGTTCATCAGTTGAATAGTAATCATATAGTGCAAAGCCGCCGGGGACACACTCCGGCGCGATAAAACGTGATCCCGCTTCCTCGTTTTGGTGGTCCTCCGGTGACCATACTGATTGAGCGTGAAGATCGCTGGTAGTAGTAGGTATCCTTGAATAGGGATGAACCGTGAAGGCCGGAGAGTCACAAAAACTATTATCTAGGTCAAGGGTAATAAAGGGGGAGTGATATCATAGGTGACCTTCCTGAAGGAAACATTCAGCCTAGTATTGAAATTTTTATCGTTAATCAAGGCTGTGACAGTAGGGGAATCAAATCTTAGGAGAGTCATACCAGTAAGCCTCCTAAAAAAAACTTGTTGAAATCAAATTATAGAGTCTGATGAGAGGGTGGGCTGTAAGCCCAGTAGATAGCTGAGAAGCGATGGCTCCATGGGGGACATGGCGGGGATCAAGAGCAGAGAGTTCCCCCATCGTGAGGGCAGGTGGGACTCCTTTACTGAGGAGGAAGGCGACGGCTCTCCCTTCAGCTTAGGGGATTCCCTTGGCGGCGATGGTGTTGTTGGCATCGTGGATCATGAAACGAATCAATTGTAGATACAGCGAATGAGAACGCAGTGCATGCGGCTAGGCAATACTGTGGCTTTGATGACCGCACTATAGCGTGGCGTTAAGCAGGTATAAAAAAAAGTGGCTTAATAGCTGCACTCGAGATTATTATTCTTTTTTCTTTTTCTTTTTGAAGCTGCATACTTGACACTATGACTACAGGCAGACCGTTACACTACATCGTATTTCTTTCAAGAATAAAAAAATTTACGGCTGAGAAATTATTTTAAGCACTTTATCACTTTGTACATTGTGGCTCGGCTACTACTATAAACGTATCAATCCCCCCGCTTTTTCCTGGGGAAAGTGCAGATTTATAAAAACTCACATGATAAATCCAAACGCGTGGGATTCGCTGGGTGGTTTCTATCGTAATCTAATCATAGATTAAGGTTAGTGGCAGTGCAACTATCCCCTCCCCCCCCCAGATCTACAAATGTCTAAATATTTACATGCATGCATGTATGTACCAATGGTGGTGGCTTGCAGTCTTTTTTAGTCAGCCCCAATTCAGATTCATTGTGGCACCTAGCGGTCTGTCTAGTCGATCGTAATCTCTCGACATCATCCTATGACACCTTGATCAACGATTGGTCTTATTTATTTATTTTTCCCATCAGACCCTCGAGGAACGGAGATATCCACAACGGCGTCCAGACGGATACAGAAGATTACGATGTTTTCATTACTGATACGATGTGCACGGCCCTAAAGGTGTGTGTGTACTGTCTAGATTTGGGTGCCGAATACCCCCTTCTCCCCTATCATGCCCCAAGCGTGGCCAAGTGCGTTAACTTTACCCTCTAAAGGTAATAGGATACGATACGATACACATTACACGTTGAAGTAAAAGCACTTTGATATTATTGGTGCGCGAAATAACCCTTTAATTGGGGAATTTCTGCCTACGCATAAGTATATTCAATCATGGATTGGGTACAATAGAGAATGTTTCATATACTGCAGGACCCTATTCCACAGCAACCATAGATAGCCCTTACTGGGGAGGTTTGAGATCTTCGATAACACAATATAAAACCTTCCAAGATTCTTGGGAGAAGGGTCTTGTTCATTATTTTATGTTGGAATATCGACTTAGAATGTTGGTGTGCTTAAAGGACGACACCGCACCAATATGTCTCACAACAGTCTAACTTGTTTTAATCCTAGTCTGGTGTAAGTTGCCGACAGTCTAGAGCTATAACAGTCTGAACAGTTCTGGAGCTCTCGAGGAACATCTAAGGTGCTCGGGAGCGGGGGGGGGGCCTGGGAGGTTGCAAACATGGGGATGGAGCGGGACTAGCTAGACTGCCGATCCCCCTGAGTTCATTACCGTAGGCATGGAGATCCTCGCTCGCTTGGTGTTATGGTTCCACAAAGCAAAGCAACCCACACACTTCAATGCCGTTAACACAGTCGGCATGAATTATATTGCTCTACGTGATATTGCAGTTTTCTTGGGCCCAAGAAAACGCATATTTACGTCCTAACTGTGTATTGGCGAGGAAAGTTCCATGAATTTGGCAAGGCGGTTTTTTGATACTTGTGTTACACGTATTTATTTTTTCTTACTTGGCTTTGAGGGGAAGGGTATTGGCATGATGTTTATAAAAAGTGTTTTTCTAGTATTTGAGTATGTATAGATCACATGTGACCTTTTTTTTCTTCCCTTCTATCCCATTTCGTTCAGCTACCTATGTGGCTGTAGAGTCAAAGCCCTTTTTTCATGGATAAGGAAAAAAAAGAACCCTCCCACCCTCTGTTTAACTTATTCTCATGCAGTCTTCCGGTAATTACGTGTGTAGGAAGGTACAGTCAATTGCTTTTTAGTGGCCGAGACCCCCCCCACTACCGGTTATTCTTAACTCGTTTTAATTATTTCAACTTGGAAGGATGGAAAGTTAGGGGGGCATTGCTATCACCTCGTATCAAACACACATCTCTGAGTGGTTCTGTAGTGAAGATATAATATTTCATTCATCGGTTATCCTTGCACTATACTAAATATCGGTTTATGGTGCAAATATACTCCATTCAAGTGGTGTCTATAAACGAGGGTTAGTGAAGAGATAGAGAGAGAGAAAAGCTATACGAAACTGTTACACCACGTACGTACGTCGTCAGAATTCTTGTGTGAAAAAAAACCCTCAACTGGGTCGCCCAGAGACCTTCCGTACTGATAATGCAATAACAATTCACTACTTCCATTTTAGTCTAAGACCAACAAATACCTTGTGTGTGTGTGGGTGTGTGTGACTTTGTAATACCCAAGAGAATTCGAAACGTTATGCTAACTAGCCCTTAATAGATTTATCGCAACAACAGCAACAACAACCGCGGAGGTATACAATTGAGCCGAATGTAACAATAATGCTCTAGAGGAGTCCTCCCGTGTGTGTGTGTATGTGTGCTAGTATGTGCATGCCCTTTTGGCAATGTACTCGAGGGTTTTGATAGGGGTCGAAGGCGGATTAGGTGAAGTAGATAAGGCAAATGTGTTGGCTGCCGAGGCGCCAGTGGCTTGACCTTGTGACTTTACTAAGCGTGGCTATTTTTGGTATGTACAATACTACCACTGACGTATCATGTATTGAGATCTCTTGGCGTGGTGATATGATTATTTCTGTCTGATAGATAGGATTAATCTTTAACCGGGGGACCAGCTATCTGTTCAAAATCTAGAGACTTTTTTGATGTGGGGGGTTTTTAGCCCATCTTTGATAGCTAAGGCTAAAAAGGCATAGACTATGTACACATGTAATATTAAGGTTATTATTCCACTAGACCGTGGAGCGGAATAAGGAGATGGGTATTTTACTTAACGAGAAGAGTTATGTACGGTAGTTTTACAGAAGTACGCATGTAGTTTCTAAAGTATAGAACTGAAATTAGAACGGTCGGATTCTATTCTGGAATAAGCTATAAAGAGCCCAAAACTAGACTTACAAGAGTCATAATCCATCACTCGTCTAGTGCCATATTGCACTGTTCGAGGGATACTTCCAAATATGGTACGGTAAGCCGAGGTAATCTGTGTGATATGGCTAAGGACTAGAGCTCTCTTTTGATGATTTTTATCCTCGATTTTACTCTCTCACACAAGAATCTCTCGGTCTTGCTTAAGAAAATTTTAATTAGCATCGTTTTATATTTACTCGGTTTTGTTCTTCGTAGAGGATGAGGAGGTGAATATATATAATATCTGCCTTGGAATAATACAAGAGTGGAATAATAGGGGTTCAGGAGAAAAACCTCTGTTGCTGAAAAAGATACTTAAATGTTAACCTCATTAACACAGATATCTTAGTAGGTCAGTGTTGGAGAGGGTCTCTGAAAAGTCAATAAATATATTTATTAATATGAAAAACCCTATTTACGTCTTATCCAATAGAAGTTGTGTGTTTCTATTTAGTTCTGGGAAATGTCTATATTGACCTTAAAAATGCTTGGTCCTGCATGCACCTGCCCCCCCCTTTTTCTGGGGGTTTCTGTTCGCTTAATAGGAGCTATATTACCTAATGTATAAGTTTTTGTAGCGGAATTATCTAAAACCTACTAACTATGGTAGGCGCAGCACGGACTTAAATAATGTGTAGGGAATGAGACTGCTTCAGGTACTAGAAACCACTCCGAGGCTAAAACAAGCTAGTAGGCATGTTTATAATTGTTGGTGGGTAAGCGAGTGAGAGCCTGTGAATCAGAGAGATCATATCAGGGTGACACTCGGTCGGTTTTGAAGATGTAATAGAGAGACGGATATAGGTAGATTTTGCTAGTACTAATGATCTCTAGGGTGCAAAGACACGGGGACAACAAAATGTCGTGAGATATTGGGTAGTAAAAGCTGTAATACAAAATGCGAAATAATTAATGAGTGACTGTAATCTGCCTGTCGAGTATGAGCTACCGGTGTTATGAACTCTCTGTATCACTTAGGTCGAGCTCGGAAGTAGATATTGTAGTTTCAGTAGGATCAGAAGACCGAATATGTGTGATAACTGGTGGAACACGGAAGGTTATCAAGTGACTTTTATATTACGCTAGATTACCTCTAAACGCGGCTGTAATAGGTTCTCCTTATCGGCCCGCTACTTAGTCCTCGGAGGTCTCTGCTCGGGGTGTTTCTCGGAGGTGCTGTCCTCTACAGCACCACCGAGGTTACCTCCGCCTCATGTAGCCTATTTAGGAAGTATCTCCCAAGACCGTTAGCCAAGACATTAATCGAGTGATAGCTTATGGAGTCGCCTGTTCAAGTATAAATAAGAGAAATGGTAAATCAAACAATATAATGATGAGAATAGGAAGAGGAAAGATGTATAAAGGTCTATGGTAGGCCTTAAGAAAGGGGGGAGTGTGTACGTTTTTTTTTTGAATGAAACATTATGTTTAGCATCAAATTGGGGGGGGGGAAAACGAATATTTGGGATATTGAGAACCGAAAAAATACGGAAATGGGTATAATGGAATGAGGATAGATGAAGGCTAGATTAAGAAAAACCTTCATATTAAGCAGTAGTGAATAAACGGTGCCTATTTTATAGGCTCCCTCCGATGCGCGTCTCGCAGCCTTTTAGCTGCTTGATGGAATAATGCACTAAAAATTCTATGACTTCCATTGGCGCTAGGCTTGCCTCTGAATAGATAACTGTAAAAGTCATCTGCCACTTATAGATAGGCTTCGTGTTCCGAGAACACTGTGTGGCTAGTACGTGGCTGAAACATTTGAATTGAAAACTGCTAGTGATGTAGACTGATTTATCAACCAAGGTATTAGAAACATTCTGTGCTGTAAAGCAAGCCAAAAGGTATGCTATCTGAGCATGTTTGGTGCTCGTATTTGAGATCATTCCTATAGTTAACTTATTAATTGTTCTAGACTTCGACCCATCGTTTTTACGAAGGAGCAAATGGCTCTCCGTTGAGCTTTGTGCATCGGAAAACCATGGCGGGCAAACCGGAAAGTATATTGTGATAGAATTTAGGACTACCGAGTAGTTCTAGCTCTTTCTCGCGAGCATATAAAAGGCTTTGACGGTTGGCGTGTATGAGGAAATAGCTCGATTTAGCGTATTCTGTATTGATTTGCGGGAATGACTACCGGTAGGATGAAGCAGTACTGTACCTAGTAGTCCTGCGTAGATCTGTAGAAACCTGGGTAGGGTGTTTGGGTTAGGCAAAGTATCTACTAGTAGTCTAATTCTGTTAAGATAGGTTTTACTGTCGTGTCCCTTCTGCCATAGAAAAATGGACTATCCTCTCATTTCTCCATACGTATGTAGAGAGGGCTTGCCATAAACAAGAGGTAATTCGCCTATCTACCCTTTAACTGGTTTGTAGCACCATGATGTAGAAGTCCTCTGGTCCCAATGGGCCTGATAATCATTATATCGCTTCGGGGGTTTTTTACTGTTTAAAATAATGGTTCAACCATCACTATCAAGTCTTTACAGTGATATTTGCGCTAGAATCTTTCATAGCCTAGAGGTTTCCGGATCAGAGCCAATATTTCGTCTACTTCTCGAGCTGCTTTGCACGTTGATTATGTGCTAGATGTGACTTCAGCCTCACCATATCTCTGTCTTGTATTATCCAAGAAAGAATTAAGCACGATGTGAAGGTGATCGAACTTTCTGGGTATTTCCGGATGCTTTAGTTGTAGACCCGATGAGCTACTCCTGTAGTCAATAGCGAGACCCATAATAAATTCTCGACTAAGTACTAGCAGTTTAAGGCGGTGGAGAGGTATCGTCTCCCACTTGGAAACCTATAGGGAATGTTTTAACTGCAATACGACTCATTATAAATTTAGGCCGTTGATACTCTTGGTAAGCTTTCTGTAATGACTTTGAGTTTAGTGAATAGCCTGATTCTTATTGGAGCTTGTAATGGGTGCTAGTTTGATTCTATCTCCTTTGTATGTAGGCTAATATCTATCAGTTATTACCCACTGATGACGGTTAAAGTCTTACTGATTTGATTGAGGGGTGGAGCGAAACTTTGTGCGGTAGACTGGATTGAAAGAGTCAGTCCCTTTGTCAATCCAATGGCATAGTCGCTTCGTGCATGCACATAAAGCTTCTATGTCATCAATAAGTTTTCCGCTTCTATTTTAGGGAATTCTTGGTTTCGGGCCTGGTGTTGCTACTTGCAGTTGGATGCCGTCTCTTAGGCGTGGAGAAATATCTGATTTAATAAAAATGGTTTGAAACATCAAGTATGACGGCTCCGGAGATAAGATTTTGTTCTGGCCTTATCACCTCGTGTTACTAAATATATGTTGGCGTATTTGGAAGTGAAGCCGATGCAGTACCCTCTGCTAAGCTTTCGGGGCCCAATCAAGGACCTTTTCCCTAGCCCGGCTTCTGCATGACGTTTAGCTGAGTAAAAAATAATCTTGTAATCCTTCAGATCTCAGGGCGGTGTTGACGTAGCAGGTTATCCAGATAGTAATCCTCTTCAGCCTCAGCCTATTGATCCTCGTGGCACCCGTTCGCCGCAACTTTATCGCTTAGATCGTGGATGTTTTGAAGTGGTGAGCAAGATCTTGGTACTGACGTAATTGCGAGTGTACTCTACCAGTGTGAAGGGGTACATGTAGTTCCTTGTCGTTGGTCTGGTAATGTCACTGGTCAACAGCACAATGGTACATGAGCTATGAGGCTCCTAGGTAAGGTAACACAACCTAAGAGTATAATTTGACTCTCATTTATACAGTATCCAGTATAAAATATCATGATAAAATTAATAATGTAATGAAGAGGTGTAGTTCAGTAGTTATTTTTTGCATTTTTCAGTATTTCTTCACTCATAAAGTTTATGCATATGGGAGGTAGGCACTAGTGGACTCCTTCCTATGTGGCGCCCGAAAATTCTCACCCATGGGATCTGGTTCTCGCCATCAAAGCGTATGAGCACAATACACCTGCATGTCTACGTGCCATCGAACAAATAACCTCTCATCTCCTCAGACGATAAAGAATCAAGGAATACCTACAGGAAATTATAACGTGGCACCCATAGAGCTAACCAAGACTGAGGCTGCAGAATAGGTCTCTAGTATTACTGGCTCGAGTTACCAGTAGCCAAGACGATAGAGTCATTTTGGCCTTGAATGCATATTTACTGGTTGGGATTGGGCCTTTATCTCTATTCGACTAGCTAAGACACGTATCTCAGTCAGCCTACATCATTACTTACGGGATATACGGTGCCTGGATTTCTTAGCGTGGATCGTTCTACACTGCCCGATAAAGAAACAAATGGAGCAGCATAGATGATCAAGTCACGTATAAAGGTTCTTATTTGAATAGTATATATTTGATAGATTATCCCCCTACTTCATTTTACATTAGATATCAACAATGGCTACCGTACACTTACTATCTACACTCCTCCCCCGCGAGTACGTTAAACTTGGGCGTCTCGTTAAAGATCCTGAAAGTCCCCATGAAGGGTATATCGATCCGCTCAGCGGCCGGCCCGGGCCGGATGAATGTCAAAAAACCCATCAGGTTAACTATAAAGAGACTCGGAAGTTCTCAGGTACTTCAAAACTCCGGACATACCTCAGCGATGATCTTTCCTTCTCCCTCGAAAGGCTAGATGGCAGTACCGCTACATTATGCGCCCCAAAAGCAACGAGGCATGACCTTCAACACTCCGAAGCATGGCTCACAAACGCATGCGACCAGGTGGCTACTCAGAAGTTCCTCCAGGAAGCACAATCTAAGGGACAAAAGATTTATCTGGTTGTTGGGTTTCGTACGGTTCAGGACCCGAAGGTCATGAGGGGGACTACCCAGGAAAGAGGCAATGGGATGAAGTGTGAAATACCAACCGGATTCGGGGCTACGGGTTTATTAGGGTCTACTCCGAGCACAGGGTCTATAAAAGAATTTGGAAACAACCAGGAGCTTTCTTTCCAGACACCAGACGAACAAGTCTTTGCGGTACTCTACCACAGGGTCAAGTTCACGTGGCTCTCTAAGCGGGCAATAGGAAGCGCGGGTCTAGAAGGAAGAAATCGATGGGTATCTTCTTGGGATCGGAAGAACGCAGGAGATGGTGCTGGTGAAGCTGAGGATGATGTCCTTGAGGCAAGCCTGACAGACTCAAGCGATATGAATAACTCGGACGACGAAGGTAGTCATAGAGAGCCAGATAGCCTCCTAGGAGGACTCTCGAGTGGTGTGGGTATTTTAGGAAGCTACGGGGGCGTCAATAAAATGATGGGAAACTACAAAGGGGGCACAAACCAGGACAAGACAGAGGTCACAGATGCGCATCTAAAGGGCCACGATGGAGGCGAAACCTCACCCTATAGTCTCTATGGTGGGTCTATACTTACAAAAGGTTCGAATCAGATCCTTAGTACTCCAGGGGTCGTTACAAAGGAACTATCAAGAGGCGTCACAGTCGTCGGTAATACAAGTCAAAACCTCAAGGATGTAGTTGTCGATAACACAAGTCGGGGCCTCAATGGTATATTTACCCTGGGGTTTTGCGGAATTCGGGATTTCATAGTTAACCTAGTAATGAGCGGAGTCTGGAAGATAATCTGGGGGATAATCTCAAAATATGTCATGTTCTTTGGTTTGGTTGTTATTCTTTTGGTTTTTGGATGGTTTTTGACATAATTATGGGAAGGATTAAACTGTGTCAAGAGGGTTTTATTGGTAAAGAGCGCTGTTATATTATTAGTGCCATTTTATCCCCTCTTTATAATATTGATTTGGATGGTTTTATATCTCTTTTATTTTCCTTTATATTTCTATGAAGATTTCTTATTTCCTTTAATTATTACTGGCGTTTGGAATCTTTCTGTTTCTATTTTATTTTTGGGTACTTTTAAGTTTTCTTTTCGTGTTTTTCTCTATATTTTGTCAAATTCAAAGGGTGGTTGATTAACAGGACCCTTAGAATGAGTGTAGGTATGGATTTAGGTATTGGTGGTTATCTTATCGGGAGATATAGTGGTTTATTTTCTTAGCTTGGTTTTTAGGGCTAGATAACAATATATCAGGGGGTGTCTTCGCCGAGTCATTTTCCTTGCATGTACTTATGCATATTATATTTTCACTTACTCCAGTTTGAGATATTGTCTATTAGAAGGGATCTTGAGAGCTTCTGGGCCACTGGTAATTATTTTTATATAAAAGGAATATTGAAGGAAGTTATTGAGTAGTGCCTAATGTGGTTTCGATGGGTTCTTATAGTTGAATAGGCTAAATTAGGCAATATATGTAGATATTGCATGGATTACGAAGGCCTATGTAGCAATCTACCAATTTGGAATAGTTGGGCCAGGGTTGGCATTAATAGTAGTCTATGGTGTATATCTGCGCGCTGGCTAGCCTTATGGGGAGTAATTATTACTTGATGCTTATATAAACGCGTCAACAGCATCGTCTACACCAACTCAAACTGTGGCTCTTGAATCCTTAAACACAGCTACTAAAACATTTCATGCAGCATTCCTTCGGAAACAATTGTTCTCTAAATATGTACTGTGATGACTTTATTATAACCCTAACCCTAACAGCGAGTGACTAGTGGTGACTAAAGCTTAGAATGCACTTGTGGATATAGCTAGTGGGAGTTTTTATCCTACTCAGGAACTTTAGCGGTGGAAGTTGAGTAAGTATTTTGATGCATGGATGTAGTGAAAATACGCTGAATTTATGCGGTGCACTGGCTGCGCGGCAGAATTCGGCAATAATAATAAGATAAATATTGCGATTGATTTCATATAGAAATATATATGATATTCATACTCCTGAATAAGAAACAATATGGAGAAGCAATATGAAGAGGCTATCTGTAGATCCCTCATCCCGTTCAAACCTTTATAAAATCTTTTGGTTCCAAGCAACCTAAGCCAACCTGCAAATGTGCTGTTCCCTTCGTATCAGTTTCCATTTCACTAACCCTTCCCCACTTCTTCTCCGTATCTTCCACTTCCTTTAGCATGCCAAATCTATACAATGAATGGATAAGTGCCCTCTCTGCAGAGTCTAAGGCCCCTACAATCCAGGCATGGTGCGCGCTACTAGCCTCTCCGACGAAATGTAGTTTTGCATCAGCAGTTGGCCTTGTTAGAAAAGGGTATAAATTACTAAACTGCCCCGGGCCAAATAGTGCGAACGCGCCTGACGTGTAAGGGTCGTGATACCAGTCAAAGGCGTGGTGGGTTTTATATTGGCCGCAGAGGAATTCATAAGTTATACCACTCCTTTCATGTAGCCTTGCGAGATCTCGTAGAATGAGTTCTTTGAGAGTGTCCTCCCCTTCCGGAGATCTTCGGTCGATTAAGCTAGCAACGCGTTGAGCATCTTGTGCCCAAGTATATGATGCCAACAGAATTGCTGGCTTGTCATGGTCGTCATGTAGGTTGTAGGATGGGTAGACACAGGTACGGAGTGGAAGATCGCTAGATGCTGTGCCTCCTTCAGTGATACCACACTGGGCAATCCACCAGGGGGTTTTGAATTGAATCCCGACTTTACAACTTGCATCGTAGTGTAGTGCACGAAGTGCATCTTTTTGAGCAGGGTGGAGTTCGGCATCAATGAGATCCATTCTTTGGGCACAGGCTAGGGTCGTGGTGTTGAAGACGGTGTCATATTCCCTAGTTTCTGGACCGTTTGGACCGACGAGGGTAATTGTGATTTTAGTGTTGGATTCATTCTCTTTCGTACGTTTTAGCGCGATTCTTGTGACAGTTGTGTTCGTCTCTGGCTGGGTTGTAATTTTCTTAAGCATGGCTTCTGTGACCTTGGTGGTACCACCTTCAATACACCACCATTTGACATCATCGGCATAGTCGAAGTCAAGAGAGTCGATGATGCTTTCAGCAAAGGCCTGGTCGAAGAGGCCGCTTGATCTGAAGGTACCGGAAGGCTTGTTAGTCTTTATAGACTATTTAGATTTATAGTAGACATACGTGTTGTTTGTTTCTAGCCACTGGATGGTATGAAAATCAAGACCGATCTTGCCTTCATACTCACTATAATCAAGTTAGCTGTGTGAGTAGAGAATATATCGTGATTGACTGACAATTGTGAACGCAAGTACTCTCTGGTGGAGAACATATCCACCGTCATAAGCTTTTGGAAGCCAGTCTCGAAGTCTTCCCTAAGGGCTTTTTTGTAGGGCTCAAATGCCAAGTCGAGGATACCACTCACTCCAGCTTTCACCATCCTGTCATTAGGTAAATTAGTATTATTGGTATCCTTTATCAATAGAGTTACTCACTTGTCCGGTACGACACCCCCATTACTTTCACTTATCCTATATGGATCAAACTTTTTAGGGTCTTCTGGTGGGCCTAAAATGTCATTGTACATTGCTGGAGTCTTAACCCCATCTAAGTAGTACTTAATAAGAGGGATCTCGAGGAGTTTGAAGAGATCAAATGTCCTGATAATTATTATTAGTATCCATGTCTTATCTATGGGGTAATTATCACTTACTTCTTCATCAATGGAATATCTGGATATCGCATTGCCCCGATATCATAGTAGTCATGCAATGTTTCAGAAAACTCATGTGTATACATTCTTCCACCAATTCTGTCAGACGCTTCTAGCAAGTCGTATGGGATACCGAGATCCGAGAGAATCATAGCAAGGTATAGTCCAGCAACACCTGCTCCGACAATACAGAACTTGAAGGTCCCTGGGTCAGTTAATCTAGGGCGACCGCCTGGAGCTTTCGGCATATGAGGAAGGTCATTAGGCCCCGTTGGAAGGGTCTCGTTGGGGTCTCCAAGGAACCCGCGACCCAAGGTAGGAGGTAGACGTCTATTAAGATCGCTTCGCTTGATAATTTCTCGGTAAATCTTTTCTCTTGTTAACCGACGAGCATACTGATCTCTGAAGGGTATCTGTGGTCTTGTGGCAGCTGAGGACATGATGAAGCTATGAGAGGTGGTAATGTAAATGGTTATCCTGAATGTATCTAAATATCTTCACTAGCCCTTTATAAGTGTTTGATATCGGAGCTCACGGTGGCCTATCGTGAGGGGTTTCATGGGTGCCTCCTAGATAGTCGAGATGTGATGTCGTTTTGCGGCTAGCGGTGGTGTAGAGCGGATATGACCACTGCCCATTCTAAACCGTGCATAAATCCTGACCGTGATACTGGTCCTGCAGAGTTTCCATGGAGATAATGCTGCCTGCATGAGCTTTTCAAAATTTTCAGCTGAGTGGCAATCAAATACTGCTACAAATACTGCAGCTGAGCTCAAAGTCACCCCACAAACGAGCGATTTATTTGTAATTTCTCGGACATTACACATCTAGTATTTTCTAGGCTCATGAGCAGGCGAAGGTTTTTGTTTTACCAAACACTGCAGCTAGATATAAAGCACTCATGATGCCCTGACGTTTCCGGAATCGACTGCTATTGCATACTATAAAAAATCGTAGACTTGGCACAGTTTTGTGTGGTATGCAATAGCAGTCCAGCCCAGAAACGTCAAGGCGTTACCAGTAAGCCGACTTCCCCAGATTATTTCAGATGCAGGCTATCGGGCGATGATTCTGGCTGCATCTTCCTACAGGTTTGGCATCCGAGTATATAAAACTCTGGTGTGGTGATACCGTTGAGACTTGTATCTCTTAGAGGCCAAACCCTATTTTTTTTCTCATCACTACATTTAGATATTTAAGCGATTTCTGGTTGATCTGAACCAATCGCTTGTTTTTTGGGTGGCAAAAAGCATATCCTCCCCCGCACCCGCACCCGCATGTAGGTTGTTCTACATTGGATCTGCATCATGCAACCTAGAGGGTATGAAGGAGCTGGAACGGATATATCGGGGATGGCCTAAGTTGAGCTGTCAAGTGATCTTTGGACATCAATAATCTAACATATCCATCAGTATAATTCGAAGAGCACCTCAATCGTTTCTTAGTTCAACCTTAACAAATTACTATCAAACCGCTAGCTATGAGTACTACCTCTTCAGATAGAATCTATGATGTCTTGGTTATTGGTGGAGGACCAGTTGGGCTCAATGCCGCTTATGAAGTTTCTAAAGATGGAAAAACAGTCGCAGTGCTCGAAAAGGGGAACTTTTTTAATCAGGCCGGCAGCTCTAATGATCTCGCTAGGATGTATCGAACTATGTTAGTGACCGAATCCTAAAATTCTACAATAACTAACATTCGGTACTGGTACCTGTAGGTATACAGAAGATTTCATGGCAGACTTAGCATATGAATCAATGGGTTTATGGGATAAACTCGAAAGGGATGCTGGAGAAGGTTCTATCAGATTAATGAGCGGGCTTCTTAATTTCGGTGATCCGAAATATGGTGAAGGTGGACCTGAAGGTAAAAGAATTGTTAATTATTTTTGCCCGATTAAAGCATATTTTCTGGGCTTCTTATCAATATTTTTATATTGACAAATTCGTATTTAGGCACTTTGGAGGGCCCAATCAAGAATCTTGATCGCCTTAAAATGTCTTATAGGAGGCGTAAGTACCCCCTTTAGAGTCCTATACTACTTAAGCTCACCTTTTACTAGTCACAAAACAACAAATCGAAGCCGAGTTTCCCTTCAAAAACCTCCCTTCAGATTTCATTGGCGTATTTGCCCCTGACAATGGCACAATCAACGTCCCACTCTTTGTCCGGACTCTCTACCGTCTGGCTCAATCCCATGGCGCCCATCTTCATCAAAACACCTCCGTCTCAAAGCTTGAACCCTGTGAAAAGGACTCTCGCAAGATTTGGAAGGTTTTATCGACAAATTTGAATGGCACCGAAACTACTCATTTTGCTGAAAAGCTTATCATAGCCTCTGGAGCGTACAGTAATCACATTCTTACACCCTCGTTCAATATCCATCTCGATTTATGTATATGGGAAATGACCGCCATGTACTTTGGGGTAAACTCCGGTCCGAGTGGCACTGTATTCCCATCTATGTGGTTCCAATTCGCCGAGGATGATGAAGAGAGTGGTCAGTCGCGCCTCTTCTACGGGTTCCCAGTAGTACCCTGGGGACCACCAAATCTTGCAAGAATCGCAGTTGATACCGCGACGAGACGGATTAAGGACCCATCTCAACGGGAGACTAATCTTGTCAACCCGACTGATGTTGCGAATGTTCAGAATTATATACATAAGCATATCAGTGGTGTCGATGGTACTGTTCCAGCTTATTCTTTGAGCTGTTTACAGACGAATGTATATGGTTAGTTTTCTCGTTATTCTCTTGGGCTTCCAATACAGCAATACTGATTTTATTATAAAAGACAATATGTTTGTACTAGACTTCATCCCTGAGCAGTACCTTCGCGGAGGGGCCAAAGATAGTGTTGCTATCTTCACAGCTGGATGGGGGATGAAGTTTGTCCCATTACTTGGTCTCGCTTTGAAGGAGATGGTATTGGATGGAAAATCCCATTTTGCGAGACCCGAGTTCTCGATTACCAGAAAAGACGGTGAGAATAAGATAATTGTTGATGGACCGGTTGTTCTAGATTCAGAACTGCCAAAGTGGTGTGGGGAGACGCCGAAGGGTGGTAGCTGCATGAGAATGGGACATTGAGAAGTTCCGGTTTGCCTAGATAGGATTAGTGTACCGATAATTTGATAGCGTCTGAGTTGAAGAAGCTGGTTATTAAAAATATAACTGAAATTTCTGGGCCTAAATTGTTTTAGCCTTTGTGTGTGTGCCAAAATTTGTTCTTTTCTCCGAGGCTTAAAGTATTGGTCTTGGCAAGACCACTGTGGTTTAGGGTTTTCTAGAGCAACCGAATCATGAAATATGACTCGAGTCTTGGCATTCTGATATCTCGCGTATTATGAGAACTTTTTTCCATTGTAATTTAGAGAGTTGCCAATCAATCATTAATAGAAGCCTCACCAAAGCTATAGGAATACATATGTTTAGAATGAAAGTGCTGTAATAACTTTTTATTAACTCAATTTTGGATGTGGAAGCTTGACGCATAGGCGTTACTGTATCTACAACTTAAACTTACATGTATGTACGTACGATAGATGAGTTTGAAGTGACATTTCTTATGAAGGTTACATTTATTTATGCTATAGTGCTGGTATCTCATGGTACGTAACAGTTAATCAGCTTGGTTAATGGAAGAGAGAATAATCCATTAAACTGTCATTATAGGATAACTCTCTCCAACCTTCGGCTTTGGTATCTTATAGTATTTTTTGCGGTCATAGCTTTATTTTGGTAAATCCGAGGAGTTTTCTAAACATCAAAGGTAATTTTCTGTCTAGGGGACTACGTCCGCGTACATGAATCTCAAGTTCTAAAGCTACAAATATCCTCAAAGTAGGGAAACCGATGGGTTCTCATCTATCATTTGTAAACCTCTACGCCGAGAAAAGAATAAATACTGCCACAGGTTTCTTTAGCGGGGGTCTAGAAACCTATGAGTACATGTACGCAGTGATACTGAAGATCCACCATCAAGGATCTTCATATCCGACCACTCGCATTCGGGGGGCTCTGAAGCTTCACGTCTCAAGATCAAACCCTACCCTAAGAGCGGCCAATTGAGCGGCGAAATTCCTCTTGGAAATTTTTCTCAGAAAGTATAAGTACAACTCCCTTCCTCCCCCCTTTTAGTTTTTTTTTTCTTCTTTTCTTTCCTCATACCGCATAAGAGAAGACAGAAATGTCCTACCAGAGGTATCCTCGAAACCCTTCCCTCTTCTTCTTTCATCTCTTTCGCTCTTTGAGTGGGGACATGGAGAAAAGTTTATTTTGCCTATGCAAAAGAAACTTTTCTCAAACGCCCTCTACGGTTGGAGCATTCTATGAATGTCTAACCTCATTGGGTTAGCGTGATAATTAGTTTTAGCCTCCTTCAGTAGTTTTTAGTATAGATTAGTAAGTTTTAAATAATGCGAGTCATCTACCATGATCTGAATCCACTAGAGTTTTTTTAGAGAATAGAACTTGTGCATAGATTTGACTAGGCTTTTGTGATTAAGTAAAATATGAATGTAGGCTTTTGACCTTTTGAACTTTTGACCTTTGTCGTTGAGTATCGCTATAACCCGTAGGAGTTCTTGTTCTTTCTAATAGATAAAAAGCTAGTGGGACCAAACTGATAGTGATCGTTGGTGATATACACTGCATACATTCACGAGATCCTTTCTTTTATCTCCCCCGTAATCAACCTGGCCACAGAATAAATAAAGAGTTAGAGATACCACGAGATTGTGATTTAGATATTGTTATCGGACATTTTAGAGAATCCCTTCATTATTTTCTTTGAGCACTGGGAATTTTAACAGACACGAAACACGTAGCTCGAGATGAGGCATAAAATTTACCCTAGCTGACCTCGTCGCCTAAGCTGGTTGAAGCTATAAAAACGCATGCATAATTACATGTACTTTTATCAATGGGAAATACATTGAATTAACAACACCTACTAGAGGTCTTCTTCTCCGGCCTGTCATGTTTTAGTTATCTACTTGTAATCGGCCGGCGTTTGGAAAACCGACTAAACTCGCGTACCAGCAAAACAAATAAATTTCAGTACGATCAGTATGGCCTGTGCAAGTCTCATCGCGACCGGTTTTTGAAACCTTACCCGATTACAAGCTTAAAGGGTTGAGGTCATGAATACCTGTGGATGGGAAGGTTCTCCACATTGAAAAATTCTCTGCGCATGTTTTAACATGATGTGGCACATTCAGGCTTCTTCTCCGCAATTAATTCCCGAAGAATACTAGTGCATGTATGTACCAAGATGCGAGAAAAGGGTTTCAATACTGGCCGGTAAAGTACAACAACCTAAGACACCATCTACTTTGAAGACATACCATCCACACCAACACCGGTCGTGACCCCCCTCCGTTGTCTATACAGTCAAATATGGTCGAACGGCGGGCTGGGGATTGACTTGGCGCGGACTATCGATGGGGTACGGGACTACAGGAAGGGTACCCAAAAAGGTTGCCTGAATAGGCTCATGTCTTTGAGAGTCAGCCAAAACACGGGAATCAATTTGTAGCACTTTTGACTCTTAGTCTGTTTTCCATTGAGTACCCCATCGATAGTCCGTGCCAAGTCCGCCATCCGACCATATTTGACTGTAGAGCTTAGGCCACCTGCAGTTTAAAATGTAGAATATATTTACTTTGAGTGAGAAAACCTTTTCAATGCCCGCGCTTTACCTGCACTAAGACAATACCCACACACGCCTCCCCTCTCCCTAGGGCATGCTTATGTGTATCCTCTATCCTGATGACGAAAAAAAAAAGATTTTGGGATAGTGGATACTAAATAAATAAGTAAAAACTAGCCAAAGCCTAGTACATGTATCTCTCTGTCTGCTATTAAAGTGTATAAAAATTTACTAGCTTCCCCCTTACCTCTCTCCCTATACCGCGTTTTTTTGGCGCTGACGCGTGACTTGTTTACCCCTATACAATTTAGGATTAAATTTAGGGTAAATTTATTTTTCTACTGTAAAACAGGTGTTTTACCCCAATGTCTCTTTGAGTTGAGGGTGTCTTTGGTGGTGGTGGGTATTGAAAAAATACTGTAGGAAAAGTGCAGGCATTGAAAAAGGGTTTCTCCACTTTGAGTAGAATAGATGATGAAAAGCAGAGGGATTTCCTGCATTTTCCAAAAGGGCTATTTAATTTTTTTCAGCGCTCTAGTGAATAGTTACAAAAGTAGTCTATTAAGTGGTTTGTTTTATTTTTATTTTTATTATTTTATTATTTTATTATTTAGTGTTTCTTAGGGCTTAAGGGGTGGAGGGGGACTCAGGGAGATGTCATTGCACTGGTGTGAATGGTATGTCTTCGAAGTAGATGGTGTCTTAGGTTGTTGCACTTTCGGCGCTGGCACTGCATAAATGTGGTAATTGTCTCGGACACGTAGGCATGTTAAAATGCTTGTGTGAGATAAGCGCGCTCTGAATGTTAGCAAAGGGGCCCCTCCGGAGATCATATCTCCAGTAAGTAAACGTGAAGTACCGTGGTTACGGCCTAGGGCTTAATACAAAGCGATCGGATTCATCTTCTGTGGGAAGAAACAAAACCTGTCGATGGATGTAGCTAGAGTCCATCGTTCTCTTTTGTACAGTCAGTCAGTCCAGACGTTATATCGAGTGCTTTGTAAGCAAAGGAAAAAAAAAGCCAAGCTAGGTACTTTACTGCCCATTGGCTCCAAACCCCCTTGTTCGTCACTCTTCACGACCAGGTGAACGACTGACATACCCTAGGAAACTGTTGGAAAGCACAACTCTGCTGTAACCGACAGATTACATCTCTTTCTACGAATGATTCCTCTGATTGGGTCTGACATCTTCTTTATGTACTACTTTATATTAAGCCTAGGGGATAATTGTGGCACCTACATTCACTAGGGGTAGGGGTATGACGATGGAACAGCGGAGATCTCCAGTCTATGGGTCACCATAGAAAAACTGTGAGACCCGTTCCATCTTCACGCCCCTGCCCCTAGTATGCATAAAGGACCTGGACATGAAAGTCTAACTCTTCAACTATAATTCGCTAGATGTATCACCTCCAACCAAGACTCTTGTTCGCAACAGCTGCATGTTCGAGTTCTTTATCACTACTGCAAGTAGGTATACCTACTCATAGTCTTCAAGCGTTACCGGAATACGGTAACTGGGGGCGCCATGTCTTGCTTATCATTATATTCTACTCGCAGGATGTGATACACCCCATAAGGGTACTTTACCTTGAGCAGACCTTAGCGATTCGTTGGATTATTTACTACCAAGCAATAAATCAGGATAGAAAGTGACATAGAAAGTGACCTCGTAGGAGAGACATGGCGCTCCCCGTTACCGTATTCCGGTAACGCTTGAAGACTACAAGTACACAGTATGAATATATTATAAGATGAACCCCCCCCCCCCCACAATGTGTACCGAACGCAAAATCAATGCTATTGCTCACAAGCTCACTCACTCATGAATTCAACCATATATCCCTTCGCACCCACAAAAGGAGACAGAATCTGTAGACCTACAGACTGGACCGATATTACCAAATTCGTCTTCTTTAATTTTTTGCTTCATGCGATAACTGTTGGATCCAGGCCAGGAAGCGGTATATTACTTAGGGTGGGTAATATATTTATCGCTATTGCTCTGCCACTCTTAGGTACAGCAAGGTCAATACCAGCGATATATCGTTTTGCATGTGGTGAGCGAAACCCTCTAGAAACTGCTCTTAGAGCAGGAGCATTATGTATGGTCCAGCCGATACCAGCCGGAGATACCGAAGACACGGGAAGGATGGAAGGCATCGAGCATTGTAGCCGCACCAGACGCACCGGATGCATCAGACGGATTTTCGGGTCGCATTCAGCTGACGAAGACGCTAAAAACACACATCTGTCTGATAGCCTAGCATCTTTAAAAGAATAGTAGTCAATACTAACAGACTATAGTGAGGAGATATCACCTACAATCACGGAAGTAAATGGCGAACACCCAGCTCCAAATTATGGACTACGCTACTGGATTAGGTCATCCATCTATCGGATTATCACTACGGAGGAAAAATACAAACAGGATCTTCTGAAAAAGCACTACAGGGGTCGGGCCACCGGCTACGAGAATCAGGAATTTCCCTGCCGTTTGGTAAGGGTACCACCATATTTCGATGTTCGTCCGTTGAAAAGTACCTATGTTCCTCCCGATTCCTCCAAGAGCCTAATCAAAAAGGTTTTCGATGCCATCTCTTGGAGAGGTATTAGCGACACCATCCTCTGTAGGAATAAGAGACCTCTGAAGAAGGAATCGAACCAGCCCAGGCTTTCCCTCAACCATAGCGTTATAAAGTGCCTCGCTGCTATCGCTCAAATCTTTTATGGTTGCTTTCAGATTTACAATACAAGTGAACAACAAATTGAAAGATTCGGACGCGCTGCCTATTCATTCACAACCATACCATATATATCAATGTCACTGATTAACCTGGTGGCGGCCATCTGCGAACCTGAATATCCCGCAATGTTTTTAGTATGTTACGGAGGTCCGAAGCCCCCACCGAACACCACCAGCGAGGGTGAAACGGAAGTGCCGACGCCAGAGCAAGGGGGCCCTGGTACGAGACCGGGACAAGAGGAAATCAGTTCAGCCCATGAGAACACGCCACAGACCACTGAAGGTCGCTCTGAGTCTCGGTCTGAGGGGGTGAGTAATAGCATTGCTCCACGTTCGGAGAGACTTCATGGCTGATTGGGGCTTAATAAAGGCCAACCAGAATCTCCATGCGTCCCAGTTAGGGGGAGTAAGTAATGAGATAGCCTTCCCGGGGAAATTTAATTTCTGATCTTGTGTAGTATTCCCAAGTAGAGGTCGAAGAGAAAATGAGTGGAGTGGTTGGAACGGTCTATGGGGACTTAACAAAATCTAATCAGAGTCTTCATAAATCTCGACTTGGGAAAGTGAGTTGCGAACCTTTTCGGAGAAGTTCCACCGCTAACCTAGTGTAGAATCCCTGGAAAGAGTGGTCCTTATTCACAGCTTCTACCCTTCTCTTACTATCCTCGATAGCCATACCATATATAATTATCGGGACGTTGACGAATTTTAAGCCCGGCAATGGCTCTAGCACCTTAGTCACTAGCTATAGTCTTGACTTCAATTCCGCCGACTTCAAGCCCACCATGAAGTTTGAGAAAATAACCTTACCCTCCATCCCTCACGATGCTTGGGTAATATTTTGGATTGCATATAGCCAGATTTTCAGTTTGGTGTTCTTCTTGAGCAAGAATATTGATATGAGTAGAATCTTGATTACGAATCTTGATATATCACCACGCTCTACTAGCTACAAGTATCATTTTATTTTTCTACGTGTATCTTCTTTCTTTTACTACTACCTTTCCGTATCATTCACATTTCTTTGGAGCTTCTACTGGCTTGTGGTATTGATGAATAAGGACGAAGTCTGTATTATCATATAGGGAGTATGGATTTAGGGGGTACCGCGAGGGATCTTTAATTTTTGTTTAATACTATTATTATTCAGAATCAATAGGCGCTTTACCATAAGAATTCAATCTCAATCCACTCCTGTATTTTGCACGTTAGCATTCATAGTCAATCCTCTAAAGTGCTATAAAGGCGAATCATGAGCTATTGATATGTAGTGGGTGTGAAAAAGGAGTAACTGGAGACTTTTGTTGAATCTTTTCAAAAACCTTACCCTCTACTCGTAACCAGCAATAGCGTTCTAGTGAATAGTCCTAAATACCTGTCAAAAATAACTAATATTAGGACCTCACACTATAAATACCTCGTAAACCTCTAGTAAATTTAGAATCTTAGGATCGTAACAGCTACTTACCCGGTCTATTACCATAGATGCGCACTATGATATTTTATTTCCTAAATGCATCACCGAGTGTAGTTCTAAGCTGCGCTGGGTCCCCTACGTCTTTGATATATGTACCGCTTCATGTTAGTGCTATTATCCATCCATCCACAGTTTGTAAGGTTCTAAAAAATAAAGTAATTCTTATCCCTATTACCCGCGGCTCAATAATCTAAGAGGATAGAAAAACTGAAAGCTATGGAAGTAGACTCCGTATATACATATGTACACCACGAGTGTTGTAGTTTGCTCTTATACGGTTATCACGTGCTCTCACGGACCTCTGTTTTTGAAGATCTAGCTGCTGGATCATTGAGTTGGCGCTGCTGTGTAGAATATCTGACTTCTCTCCGTCCAAGCCCTTTAGTCTAGAAATCAAACTTCTTCACTCCACAAGTCACCGAAACAACGAGTGATATCTTATGCTCGGATTCAATAATGTTATAACTCTGAGTAGATGCAAGAAAGAATGATTCTTTAGACATGTCATACTAATATGAGATAGGGTTGTTTTTCTGTAAATTGGTCAAAACCCAATTTACCACTGGCGAGTTAAGATACGTACGAAAACGCTGGGTTCTAGCACCTATACGTGTTGTTTTTCATTGAATCCAGCACTCTGGATTTGAGTCAAAACAGGTTTACTGAGATAGGGTGGCTTGGTATCTCTCTGGTATGTTTGGTTGGCCTATTTACTTTGCTGCCCAAGTACATAGTGCCTAAGTATGGCGTGCGTAGGCTTAAACGTGCTAGCCGAATCTGGGGGTGGAACGGCGGCTCACACCGAATCCCAGCAAAACTTCAAAGTATTCATCCAAGAGGGGGAAATGATGTCAATATATGACCCTAATAGAGCTTTACCTCTGGTAGGTATGTACATTCCTTATTATGTTATTATGCTATGTATAGTATCCATCATGTTTAAGTATTTCTAGCAACTATTCCACTTGAAGTGTTATTCCACAACGTTAACAACTACACACACTAAGGTCTAATAAAAGATATAAAGCTTTATTGAAGCTATAAAAAGCCACATGTCCTTTCGTTATTGTTTTGGCTAGCTATGGGAGCTGGGATATCGGCGTCACGTTTAAGACTGCGCGCCATACCTCTAGCCAGTAAACATGTCTACTAACTCGAAGATGACGCCCGCCAATGCCCAGGAGATCTTTTCCCAGTGGGGCGTCGCATACCCTTCACAAAGTTCGACCAATCAAAAACCCCCTAGGCCTTGGACCCCATAACCCTTTTATCACTTCGTTCAGGGCATTGGTGGGCGTAAGACCTGTAAAGCCCAATAAGACTTCTAAGCACCGAGTGACGCACCTCAGTGAAACATGCATATGTAGGATTATAATTAGCCGGAATGCAGCAGCTTGGCCGGTCATAGCATAAAATTTGCTTTACTCATGTCGCCGGATCGACATTGCGCTGCCTAACAAGGCAAGGACCAATAGACATACAATTTTTTTTTGGCTACATGTGTGCTTAGGACCCTCTGATCCTTCGCTTGGCATCTTTTTGATACCTTTTCAACATACGTTTTCCATCGATAAGACTTTGAAATTACTAGCTTTGAGTTATAAGATACCACCATTTTCTGACCTTTCATATGTAAAAACCCCTAGATTAAAAATATCTTGGAAGATTTTGGCAGAAGGATAGAAATTTTCCTAGTCAGACAACGCAATGTCGATCCGGCGACATGGGTAGATTGGTTGAAACTCTCAGTGCCAGTAAAAAGACAGATTTTGTCTCCTCCAGTGAGTTTGCCGTTCTACCCTGCAATCTCAGCCTAGCTTTCCCCGCTCGTTATCTCTCAGTTATAAGGCAACGTCCCCCCAGCCTCGTCTCTGCTTTGAAGCCTTAGTCTGTATCCTCCACAATACCTACCGATCACCTTAGAATTGAACGCAGATTCAAAAGTGTTATAGGCCTTCCTTTATGAATTCTACTATAGATCGCTCCACTCTGAGAAAGGGAGAAACTTTTTGCAGACCTACAGATTGGATCGATATTACCAAGTTCATCTTCTTTAATTTTGTGCTTCATGCAGTGACTATTGGATCTAGTCCAGGAAGTGGCATATTAACCAAGGTAAAAGACATATTGGTCGCCATTACTTTGCCAGTTCAAGGTACAGCAAGGTCAATCCCAGCAATATATCGTTTTGCGTGTGGTGAGCGAAACCCTCTAGAAACTGCTCTTAGGGCAGGAGCATTATGTATCATCCAGCCGGCTAGGGGCACTGGTGAGGATTGCGAGGCTGAAGATGGAGATAGCTTAAAATTGTCTAATAACCTACTTTGTTTTCAAAAAGCAGAATTGTCCGCTAACAGACTATAGGGATGAAATATCACCTACATTTACGAGAGTAAATGGTGAAAACCCGGTGCCAGATTATGGATTACGCTACTGGTTTCGATCGAGTATTTTTCTAAACAAACAGCGTTATCTGGCCGCGCACTATGAGGAACGAGATATTGACCTTGGGGAATCATTAATTGCCCATTGGAGCCCACCTCATTGCCGCTTGGTAAGGGTACCACCGTATTTCGAAGTCCGTCCATTGAAGAGCATCTACAAACCTCCATCCAAGAGTCGATTTGGTGATTTTTGTAGAAGCATCTTTTTTCGGCGTAAAGAATTGTTGGAGGTCGGATCGGGCCAGACTGAGCTCTCTCCCAACGCCTCCAGGCAATCACCCAATAGACTTCTGAAAGATAACTCGGAGCGACCTGACCTTCCCTCTAACTACAGCGTCGTAAAGTGCCTCGCCGCCATCGCTCAGATATTTTATGGTTGTTTCAATATCTATAGTACTAGTAGAAAACAAATTACGAAATTCGGATGCGCGGCCTATTCATTTATCATCATACCATATATATCAATGTCATTGATTAATCTATTTGCAGCCATCTGCGAACCTGAATATCCCGCAATGTTTTTAGTATACTACGGAGGTCCGGATCCCAGCGCTCAAGCCAATGCAGCAAATAATAGTCAAAGCTTACCAGGACGAGTTCTGGGGGGGGAGGTGGTGATAGGGGGGGGAGATCGTTCTAATATCGCGCAGGGACAAAGTGTGGGGGTGGTTGATGAGGCTAGCGTAGCTCCTACAGAAATCTCACAGACCTCCGAAGATTCCGAAGATCTTCAGTCTAAGAAGGTGAGTAATAGAATCTTATTCGAAGGGATTTCGTTGCTGAACCCTTTTAGTATTCTCAAAAAAGACTCGAGGAGGAAATGAGTGGGGTAATTGGAACGGTATATGGAGACTTAAAAACCCCTAATCAGAGTCTCCGTAAATATCGTCTTGAAAATGTGGGTAATAGTGCAGCCTATTCAAAATCGTTACACCACTAACATAGCACAGAGCCCTGCGAAAGAGTGGTCTCTGTTGATATGTTCCTCCATTCTCCTCCTATCAACACTAGCCGTACCATACATAATTATTGGGACATTGACGGGTTTTAAGACCGGCGAAAGCTCAAGTATTACCCCTCTTCCGCTAAGGCTCTCTAAATTAAGAAGGAATTTATCAATAAAAGATCTCTTTGCGGATGGTTGGGTAATTACATGGGTTGCATATAGTCAGTTGTATGGGCTGCTGTTCTTCTGGGCTAGCACTGGCGATGATATTAGAGTAGAGCGAACCGGCAGTGGTATAGTAGAATCGACCACTAGAAAATTTATACGATCAAGGATTTGGTTTTCTAAAGTGGTTTACAAGTTTTCATATATATTTTTTGGGTTTTATTTATTACTTTTTGGCTTCTCCTATTTGATTGTATTGATGAAAAATGATGAAGTCTGTGTGATGTTATAGGGGAGATTTCTTAGATTTTTTTTTAGTTTTCCCCTAGGACTAGTAGGTACTTTACAGCATATCATTCACTTTCAATTTATTCCTGTAAATCTTTCACATATTGAACTCATGATACTCAAGCTTCCGGATAGGTACTGCAGAGAGGAGTGATTAGTTTTTAGGGCATGTGATAAATACTTCTGTAAAAAACCCCCACCGGTAGCTGGGAAAATTAAAATAATCCTAACTTATAGAGATGTTCAAAAACGCCTAAAGCTACCTATATCCTTTTTTTGGTTTATTTTGTTCTCTTATCTATTTTAAGCTCCCTCAATATTCTACCGAAAGGTAAATTAAGATACTTAGTGGTGGTAATTAGCGGGAGCGGGGAAGCAATGATAGGTAAATCAGTGCCTAGAATAAATACTTATTGATTACATAATCAAAAAAGGGCTAAGGCAACTTGGCAGGAAGCAGAGAAGTTTGGTCGACTGGTACAAATAATGGAGCTATGGATAAGAATATTAAACATTAAATAACTAAATTGTAGACATAGGATTACATGATGGAAAAATTCTAGCTTAATGTACTCATTTGGAAGAAAATAAAGCTCTTGGTAGCCTTCTCGGTAATCGCTGAAAATATATGTCGAACTAAAACAAGTATGTAGCTTAAAGTATGTAGTATTAGAATACACCCCTTCAAATTTCTTTCATATACATAAACCTTTTTATTATTACTACTAGTGTACCCTTGAACCTGCAGAAACTCCATCATCAACATGACCTCACTTAACTATTACCTATTTTTTAGGAACCGCCATACATATCACGACATTTTGTAAACATAATCCTCTCTCCCATCCATCCAAACATTGATATTCCAAGTTGTATCCTCCCAAAACTTCTCATAGTTCCTGGTTTCAACATACCCGATATGCGGGGTTATTACCACTTTATCCCCTAGTTCCCTCCATTCACTATCTTCGGGCAACGGCTCCTCATTAAAAACATCAATCCCGACACCTCTAATCCTTCCAGTACGAATAACATCCAAAAGTGCCTCTTCATCGATAATAGGGCCACGAGAAGTATTGATCAAGATTGCAGACGGTTTCATCAATGCAAGGTCTTCCGCACCGATGATCCCCTGAGAACGAGGCGACAAGACAAGATGAATCGAGACAAAGTCAGCTGTCTCAAAAAGCTCACGCTTTGAAACGATCGAGACGTAGTCTTGTTGTTCACGCGAGAGTCGGTCCGCAGTGAGGTTCTGTGACCAGGCAATAACACTCATCCCAAACGCGTCTGCAATCTTCGCAACAGCAGCCCCAAGACGACCGAACCCAACAATACCAAGAGTTTTTCCCATGAGACCAATTGGGAGATTGATGGGGGGGCTAGGGCCAATGGACTGCCATGGGACCGTAGGATCCTTGAGACTACGGTCGTATTGTGGGATTTTTCGAGCAACGGCAAGAATTAAGGCCCAAATGTGCTCGAGAGTGGCATTTCCAGTAGCACCGGTCCCAGCAACGATGACCCCGTATCTCTCTGCTGCCTCAAGGTCAAGTGCACGGTTGACCGGACCGGTGGTCGTAAGAAGTTTCAGATTGGGGAGTGAAGAAATAAGTTTCGCATCGAAGACTGTCCTCTCACGCATGGTACAGATTATACTGTAAGGACGCAGAACGGTGGCGAGATCACAGGAGGGGATGGGTTCGGTGAAAGTGTCAATTGTGACATTTAACTGAGGGTGCGAGCGGACTTTTGTCCACCCCTGTTCTGCAGAAAGTAGAGCAACCGACTGATAGTCGTCCAAGATAGCGATTTTTAGGCCCCCCATGAATTACGTGGCTTGTGGTTATATATAGGAAAGTTTTGTTTCTAGCGAATTGATGAAGCGGTGATGAGTGAGTGAGTGTACATGTAGTCTTGTAAGACTGAAGTCGTCTAAGATGACGTCTCGGAAAGTGGGGCCCAACCCTAGCATAAACCCCGTCTCGTCACTCATCTCTCCAAACATCTCACCCACTACTTCATAATTGCTGTTTATCCATTAATTTCTTTAAAAATTCTATATTATCCTTGCTTTACAAAGGAGCTCTGGCCCATCTAACTATATCCTTACTGCCTTATATACTGATAATATCTGTTCGAGTTTTATAGCCCTTCAACTAAGCAATCATGACCAAAAACTTCTTTCCCGGTAGCATGGTTGTAATGCCTATTCGAAACCCTTTGGCTCTCTAAAACCTCTTGCAATGGCCTCAACCTGGACCACCGCCTCGTCTCCCTGATATCCTTAAAAATAGCCGTTCTCTACATCTTTCAAAAGTCTTGAGTGTTTGGGCTAGTAGAAACAGAACTGAGCCCTCGTTTGAGCATCAAGAGAGATCCAATTCCCATATCAATAACTTTGAAAGACAACGTAAGGGTAAACACTTTGAGTTATGTAACTATATACCTGATTCCCCAGATACAGGGAGAGGCTGAAGCAACGTACCTCTACTTAGTTGATCAACTTATAGAAGCGAGAAATGAATACGATTCTGTTTTAGAAGCCTTCAGTTTGAGACTTCAAGAATGGCGTAGTCAAGGGGGGGATACCAATAATATGTGTACTGGCATTTTACTCCCAGGGAGAACACTCCGGAGTCACAAGCCAGACTTTTATAATGGACCTGCTGGATATGGACGTGACACATA
The DNA here is from genome assembly GCA_033030345.1 of Verpa bohemica. Taxonomy (NCBI): domain Eukaryota; kingdom Fungi; phylum Ascomycota; class Pezizomycetes; order Pezizales; family Morchellaceae; genus Verpa; species Verpa bohemica. The sequence continues at coordinate 1,434,282 of JAUFSE010000010.1, read as the reverse complement.
TTCTTGGAAAGTACTTGATTTTAATAAGAATAAAGAGATGATTGAGGAACTGAAGAGGCTAGGTATGTAAAGAACCCACTTTATTGAATTCACTAATTAATTTAATTCAAAAAAAGCCTTTGAAAATGAGGAACCAAGCTACGATACCGAATTTATGTGCCTTGGCCCGCGAAAAGAGCCTCGAAATAACAGACTCCATGAAATACCACTAAATAGGGCAAAAGGGCTAAAAAAGAAGGCCCAAACCCCTATGATTGATTGATGAAGACTTGCTCGAAGAGGGCACAAACTTCAAAAATTTAGAGAGTACTTCTAGTAACTATGATACAATACTGGACACTTGGAAGTGCGTTGATAATAAAAATACTTCCTATAAAATAACATGTTGTGTAGATGAAGAAACAATGGGTGTAGAGCGTGCGTTATCACGACTCCTAGTAAGCAAAGAATGGAGATTCACCAGAGATGCTGATAAAGATTAAATTGGTGTGGAACCATGGAATATTCATCATCCAGAGGGTTAAAGAAAAACAGCTCTCTCCATCTATCAGAGGGGTTGTTAATGAGGGGAAATGGGAGATAGAAAGCATTCTTTTAGAGAGTGGATTCAAGGATAGAGCTTATTGCATCTAGAGCCTTTTCAGGCAGGGAGGGTCCCTACTTAGACCTCCGTTTTAGATACAGTTGTTTTATATCCTCAATTAGTCGGTTATTGTCGGAGTTATTACTGAGCAAAGAGGGTTGTCATAGGGTTGGAATGCTAGTTAATACTAAGAGCATTTTTTCTTGTTAGGTTATCAACAGTAGTACATGCAGATTCAGAAAATGAACAGCCTCCTCTAAAAGACACAGACTTCCATGTGATGCCGAGAAATTACAGAGTTCTCATACCATGAAATATAATTTTATGATTCTTTAGGCCTAGTCCCGACCGTAATTCTGACTCAAAGTTATTCCTACCTAGCCAAATATGTTGATAATAAAGATTTTTTCTAATTAAAAAAATACCGGGTAAATATTTACAGTTATATTTGATTAGTACAGTAGTCTTCATGTACGTTATGAATTCATCACCAGCGTTGTATCAGTGATATTCAGGTGCATCATGGCTTCTCACTCGAAGAGAAGAACCAAATCAACCGCATCACAAAAGCTTAATTAAAGATAGGAATTAATTCCAAATTCCCACATGTTAGAAAAAACAAAAGCATGTGTTTATGCCCTCGGCTTTGGACCGTAATCTAATTAGGTAGGCTTACACTGCATAACCGCACGTGTGTAACTTAATATTTCCCTTAGATTCAGTTTATATAACATTTTATATCAAGTATAATACCCAAGTACATCGTATTTCATGAATAATCACTCGAGAGAGGGAGGGGGCCACACGGGTGTAACCACACCTACATTATGTTGTATGTTGTACGCTCTTATAACCACAAGAGTGTACAAAGACAAAAATAAGTGCTCCCACAATTTCGGTGTGGTAAAGTAGCTCAGCTCAGAAATGTAGTTCTCACATGCTTAGTATCATGTTTCTCAACCCTGGCTTGATTCACACTCACGGAGGGATTCTCGACACTTCCGCGATGCTAGTTAGCTGATGGGTGTTGGCTGCTATGTACTATAAAATCCAATGGGGGTTGTGGTCACAAGTACCATAAATACTTTCACAATGCATAGAAGCACACAAGCTACGGTTAGATATTACTCCGTGTTTTTTTTGTCCATTGCGAGTTTCGGCCCACGGAGCGATTGCCGATAGATTTACTTCCTTAAGCGAGAGCCTTGCAGTGAATAATGCGATGCGACCTACTCTAATAACCCTGTTGACGGTTTTGATGGCAAAGTACATATTCAGCCGAAAAGGAGTGATGGAGGCGGTGCTGTTGGTAGGGAAATTACTCATGCTGATCTTCTAAATATCTAGAAGACAGTCCACAAGAGATTATTCTCGAAAGACAATTTTTGTTCTCGACATTTGGTTGAGTATTCGTTGTTGCTGTAAGGGAAAGTCACTAGTGCTTTTTCTTTTCGCCACATCTTATTTAGACGTCTTGTTGTCTTAGTTTCTGTTCCTGAGTGCATCATGTTCCTGTCGATCAACACCCTGCAGCCCACTCCACGATGCCTCGTGAACCTATGAATCAAGCTATTTTTCGATGTCTTTTGTTTTTTCCCTTCTGTCAGCCCGTCCCCCTGCAGTAACCGATGCACACAATCACCAAATACGCAGTCTCGTGTACCCGCAAAACGGCAAGTTCCTTCGGACATCCCGAATGGTATGAATATCGCTCCAAGTCCACCAAGAAGTTCTTCAGGCTGATGGGGCTAGTCTAAGATTGTACAAACCCTGTTATGTGGGGTTTCCCCGGATATCGGGGCAGTTTCCTTTTTAACCAGAATATTCCCCCACACGGTCCCTCCTTTATCCCTGCTGGCAACGGTCTTTGCTGCACTATTACGCACGACCAACGAACAGTAACACGAAAAGAAAAGGAAAAAAAAAAACGAGGGTGGGAAGAAAAGCAAAGAAGAAAAACCCCTCGCCGTTTATAAAGTCTACATCGGCATCCATTCGGCATCACAAGCCAGCAGAGACTTTCAAATGTCGAAATATCGAAACCTAACCCTGATATCAACACCGAGACGTGCTTCAAACTTCAGCTATACCAACAAGGTACCCCACAATTTTCTCTCCAGCTATACAACAATACCCTAGCGCTCCCCAGTATGCATCTGCAATATAAGTATATTACTCTAATCGCCGGAACCGTAGCCGTTCACCTGATCAAATACATGGAGTAGGGAATGTTTGGTACCAACTCCTTGCCTCTTTTTGTACCCCCGAACAACCCCTGATAAATTTTACTTGCGCGCATCAATCGCGCCGCGTTCAGGTCTGGAACGCATTGAGCCCTGAAGAGATGGAGTAAAAATACAACTCGCTAAGCAAGGCTGCCTCGTCTTCTCCTTCCCCCTTTCCCCTGGATTCGGTTCGGAATTCTCAATCCGAGAGCGAAATACTTTCCGCTACTCCGGCTTAGGTTTTAATCAATTAAGTTTATACCGCAAAGGAGGAGAAGGGGGAAAAAAACTCCGCAGAGCTCTTTTAGGTTACCCCGCAAGCAAAGGGCGAACGGAACACCCATGTGGTATCTGCGCGTTATGGAAGGAATTGTGGAAATTTCCTCAGGGTGGTTAATTGGCTATGAGAGAGATTGATGTGTATTTATGGATGGGTCTCTCCCATAGTAAATGGATTTAGAAAGACAAGCTTTGCTCAACATTCCCCCATAGGCACTCTTCTGTCTCCCTTGCCTCCTTCAAGATGCGTGGTGCACTTTTGTTTCTCGCGGGATTGTTGCCCAGTGTCCTTGCAGCTCCTTTATCTGTAGGACTTGCCTTTTCGACAACAGATGGATTGCCTACACTCACGCTGCCATATGCTACATATAAGGCGTATTCGTACGATGTTTCGGACGATGTAAGTATCCAATATTAATCTTGGAGTATTCTTCTTCAAAGTTCTAATTGAAGGCTTTTTTGAATATAGTATTACACCTTTAAGAACATTCGTTTCGCAGCGCCTCCCGTAGGCAAACTTCGTTGGGCGAAACCAGCAGCACCTCTGACTGAGACTGGAGTCCAAGACGGAACAGTTGGTTATCAATGTAATCAAGCAGCTCCACCGACGTTCTTTGGTATAGTAGACCCGAGTCCCAACAATATTTTATTATTATTTAAGCTAACCCTTTGTAGCTGGGTACCCACTCTTGCAATCACTTGAGCCCGCCTCGGAAGATTGTCTTTTCCTTGACATCCAGGTTCCTGGTAAAGCGGTTCGGGGAGAAGTCAAGGACCTTCCTGTTTTGTTCTGGATCTTTGGTGGTGGATATGGTATGGTTACCCTACTCTGGAATTGACCTACGGGTCTAATTTCACCGAGATTAAACAAAGTAACGGATTACTGATGTTTTGAAATAGTATTGGGTTCTAAATCGTTCCTTCTGTATGATGGAAATCCATTCTTGAATTCAAGTGGGAACAACATCATCTACGTAGCACCCAATTACAGAGTTAGTATCCACTAAAAGAAAATCCTTTGAAGAGCAATTACTAACGATATGCTTAATTTTATAGCTTGGAGCATTCGGATTTCTTAATGGACCAACAGTAGAGGCACAAGGAACAGCCAATGCTGCCTTTTGGGACCAGCGTGCAGCTTTCCAATGGGTTCAGGATTACATCTCTCTTGTTGGGGGCGACAAAAAAACAGTCACAGCTATGGGAGAATCTGCAGGTAAGCATCAGCCCTGTAACTATGATTGTTGCTCTCAAGGTTAACAAATTCCTCAATTCTACAGGGGCTGGTTCAATCATGCACCATCTGACCGCTCAAGGCGGAACGCTCACCCCCTTGTTTAAACGTGCGATCATGATGTCTCCCGCCTTTGAGCCTCAATACGACCCCGGCCGTCTCAATACTCAGTACCAGACATTTGAAGTTAAGGCTGGTTGCAAAGGCCTTGGACTTGCCTGTCTCCGTACAAAGTCTACAGATGTCCTCCAGGCAGCAAACCTATATACAGTTTTGCAATCACAATATGGAACGTTCGGGTTTGGGCCTGCAGTAGACCACGATTTCGTCCGTGACCTGCCAGGTATTGAGCTGGCAAAGGGGAATTACTTCAAGGATGTTTCAGTCATTCTTGGCCACACGAGTAACGAGGGATTCTTGTTTGCAGATCCTACAAAGATACTCAATAGCCAGATCGACGACCTCCTAGAAGATAACTTCCCGAACGCAACAGCTCAAGTCTTAAGTACTCTCGAGACACTTTACCCAGAACCCAATCTTTTCGGGGTTTACCAGTCGAACTTCGAGCGATTGAGTGAAATCATTGGGCAATGGGTCGTCACCTGCAACTTCCGCTTTCTCGCACAAGCATACCCAAATTCATGGGGCTACCAATTCTCAATCCCACCTGGCATCCATGGCTTGGATCTGATCCTTGCTTTCTGGCGTACAGACTTAAATATTGGACAGGTCTTACAAATCGATTTCGACATCGACTTCTTGACTAGTAAGAATCTTGCAACTGGATTCCAGTCGTACCTTACGAGCTTCGTGAGAAGTGGTGATCCGAATACTTATCGCGAATCTGGATCAACACCGTCAACAGTAGCTTTCCCACAAACGGCTACGGGTGATCAGGTTAAGGTTTTGGATGTAAATTGGTCTGGTTATAGTCCTGTTAATGATCCGGATATGGGGAAGGATAGGTGTGCGTTCTGGCAGAGTGGTGTTTGGACTGGAAGGTAGTTGGGAATTCCAACTTCTGGGTGGTAAACTTTGAGTGGTAGATATCCTTGATGGGTTCTTTTTGATGTATATAGTTACTGGAATATTATGATGTCGTTTATGAAATCGGCTTGGTGTTGTGGAAGTTGTGGGGTTCACTGGGCTGTTCTGAATTGAAAGTATCATCTCTTAAGATTATTTTTATTATTAAAGACGATAAGGTTATCTTATGCCAGCATTATAGGTGTATTGACCTCAAAATACTTCACAATATACCACTCATCCTTACTATATAAAACGTTGGCCACATGATTGTCGAACCAATCTAATTAAAATAAAGATAAAAAAATGACATATAGACAGCACGATAAACCCCTAAACCTACTTACATAGAAACCGCAAAAAGAAAAGAAAGAAAACACATTAAAACCTATAACCTATGCATACCTAATGCCGGGTGCCAGTGACTGTGCACCACCAAGCTTAATAATCCCTACATAATCCTTGCCAGATAATTCCGCAATCTCTTTCGCCTTCTCCGTCTCCGAATCGCCCACAATCCCCGAGATCTCTCTAGCTTGCCAGCACTCCCGGAGTTTAGTCGTGCCACACCCATCCATTTCCTTCTCCCACGCACGCCCAAGCCGGAACATCGCAAATGAGTCAAGAAACTCAGTCCATGTCGGAACGGACCATAGACGGATCGACCAATATGCGACAAATAGGACTGGGAGGAGAAGTATCACTGGACCGATTGCGATAGGGATTCCGCGGACGAGTTTGACGTCAGTTTGGTATGAGAAACCGGGTTTCATCGCCGTTTCGACAAAATTGGGGAGTGCGGATATGAATGAGGAGTTTGCGAGTGCGATGAAAGAGTTGTGGAGTATCTGTCCGTTGACACGTACCATGTTGTCGATCTTGTATTCGTCTCGGTCGGAAAATGCTTGTTTAGCGGTAGGTACGTAGTTGTATACTTTGGTTGTTTTGGCGGCTTCGTCGCCGGGTTTGTGGACACCGAACCAGACGGGAAGTGAGTTGTTGAGATTTGTGAATTTGGTGTTCCCGTAGTTGGAGGATTTGAAGTATTTATGGAGTAGTGTTAATGGCGGGGTGATGGTGATGTTCAGCATCTCAGTGAGGGATTGTGGTAGGTCTGCCATAGTCTCTGGATTCTCATGCGCAAGTCCTAGTCCGTATGGTATGAAATGCATAAATTTCTTGATCACCGAATCGACAATTCCTTCGCCGGGAATAATAGAGGCTTCGCAGCTGAGAATATCCACGTAGTGGCGATTACCTGAGATACTATCATTGGCCCGGAAAGAATACGCATTTTCTGGGATAGGGAAAATCTTAGAGCTGACGGATTCGTACGGTGGGTCAAATTTAATGGCGATTTCAATTGCGATCATTCTTGCTTGTTTGAGGACTTCTGGGTGTACGATTCCCGCCATCTCATTTATCTGTTGGGCGCAAGTTACAACCTGGTTTGACTGATTACTTTTAGGGTCTTTGATGCCGATTGAAGCCTGACTATGACACAAGTTAGGCTGTGTCGAGTTTGTGCAGTCATTGCGGCACCCCCATGCGTCCCCCGAAAGATCGATAAATCGTGGGGCTTCTCCCCTATGTAGTGTCCGACATGCCAAATTCTGCACGACGCCCATGGTATTTGCAACAACCAAGCGTGGCTCTGCGTCTAATGGCTGTAGGAACGTGACAAAATGCCCCATTGCGCTCCTAGGATCTGCTGGTGGGTAGAATGAGAATAGACTCTTCCCGTTTGCATCCTTCTGTTTTAAATCCTGCTGAAACATTGACATCCCTAACTCGCGCTGAGGAAAACGGTGCATCCATTCTCCAAGACTTGTTGTTACGTCTGACCGGATTGCTTCTACACTTTTGTTGAATCTTAGGGCGTCAATGCCGTTGAATTCGTATGTAGCCCAGAATTGATCGGATGTGGCGATATATCCCATAGTAACGAATGGAAACCCCGCAAAAGATGCAAGGACAATAAAAGTTAATCTGCTTAAGTGTGAGCTTTGACATTTGGATAAAGATTTTAGAACGTGGATAAAAAGCCACAAGCTAGAGAGCACACTAACGTACTTCCACCATTCCCAAGATAGCCGTCCTACTCTCAATGCTTCGTACCACCCCCCTGCACCTGCCCATGTCCGATCTGCTAATAGGAATAGTTGTTCTGCGTTTAATTTGGGTGGAGTCCTTCCACGGGTCTTCTGGGTCAGGATTGGGAGAGTCGTAGCCAGAGTTCCAGTAATTATTGGGACCTGTACCGGTAACCAAGTTAATACTTGCCCATTTAATATTTTTTGAGCCCTCTCAATGCACCAATTAGAGACCAAGAGTTAGGAACATACATGTACAGCAGTCAGAACTGTTCTCGCAAAACTAAATATTTGTACCGTCTCCTGTCGTCTCCGGGTCCCCCTCTCTCCAAACGATCTTCCAGCATCCACCGAAGCTTTATCTGTAGGACTCAGCTGGCTATGCGAATAGATAGCCTTTTCTATCGCCGCAATGTATGCGATAATACAGAGGACCCAGAAACATATGATTACTGTCTGTAAATGATGTCGCTGAAGTTTATTCCCTCTAGGATGGTCCCGTGGTAGTTTGGGTGATAACTGTACAGCCGGTACATCTTGAATTCTTCTGGTAGCCGGAGTCAAGTGAAGCGATCGGAGCATCTCCTAACTTTTAGGGGGGGGGACTTCCGATGAAAGGAGAAATTTTTCAAGAGGTGAGACAAAAGATTATGGAATCCAACACCACAAAAAGAATGGAAAACAAAGGAATGGAGAAAGTGACTCTCAAAAGGCACTGATGGTCCGGCCAGCAGTATCGATAGTCCTAGTTAAGGGCAATAGAAAGAAAAAAAATTAGATATATCACCAGAGAAGACAGCGGGAACATACCATGGCAAAGGGGCTCGCCTTATACATATTCCCATACTATCCGTATAGTGGCCCGGTGTTATCCCCGGGGTAAACGCTGGGCCTGTGCATAGGTAATGAGGGGCTACAAGCCATGTTTCTTCAGCTCCTTACAAACAAACCCCACGTTTCGAGGGCTGCTGATTGTCACAAAGCGTGGATATCTAGGCAGGTGGTTGGTTCAAGCGCCGGTTGTCCGAAACAGTCGCTTAAGCTGCAGCCCCTGCCAATGTTACTTCCACGTGCGGGGAGGGTCAAGGTTGCACCACTCAGATGGCACCTGCTACGCTGAAGCTTAATCGAACCCTGGGATCTTACTGATCTCAGAGAGCTTTCGATGAAGAGATAGGCTGTTCGCTAATTAAGGATAAACCCCCGTAGCTGGTTCGACAGCTGCCAATATTAGATGCCATATAGGCCCTTATCCCTGATAATATAACAGGTAAACGTACGAGTATGGCATTGGTAAATCTCGATGTGGGTAATGGGTAAAAAAAAAACTTACCCACTGCGTGTTTCACTATCGTAACCTATGAGAACAGCCCTTACCCTACCCGCCTTACGCAAAACGCACAACTGATTAATTAAGACAATTGAAGTTTGCTATGGGCCCCACACGTGAGACACTAAACTGCATGATAATAGCTCATGATAAAAATATATAAATAGTAATGTATACCCACACCCGTCTTTGAGTGGTACCAACTCTACAATATATACCCGTACTCGCAATTGAATACATCCCTTGATCAGTACCTAACACCAGCTTAGATCAAGTCACTACTATGCACATAACCCATTCCTCGCCTACATCTCACTTACTATCTTAATGAGATAGATTTAGGGAGCCGGAGTATACCATATCATACGGCAGCCTATAATTACAAAATGCCGGGTATGGTTTTGAGATCTTTTTTTTATTACTACTAGCTACCACGACAACCCACTTCTTAGTCAACTTAGTACTAGCCTATAAAGCCTCTAAGTGATAAACTAAAATATCCCTCTAGATTTCTTCCCTACTGGCACTCTTGCGTTTTCTATTTAGCAATGCAACTCTATGCGTTAGGCATTAGAACAATTGTGCTACCTATTCTATACTTAATTCTATAACCCTAGGTGTAGAGTTCTCCAAAGGTGGCTACGCCCTGGGCTAATATATAGGCTGTGGTTTTTACATTGGGTTAACCCCCCTCCAAAAAATAAAGGGAGGTAGAAGACGTGGTACTCTCAGTACTGATTAGATTAGAGGGCAATTCATATCACATTCACGGAATTTCTTGGGCCAGTAGATTTCAAATACTCTTACTTTATTGAATTTCTATAAAACCAAGAGAATGTGCCAGATAGGCTTGTGTTTATACAAATCTTAAACACAGAGTACAGGAAACCCCGTGTATAAATAGCAAAGGTGATAAAAGCATGAACCCCATTAAAGGGTGCGTTTAATGGGGAGAAAGAATGGGTGTCAAATATAACGAAATAAAACAACCGATAAGTCCAAAGGAAAAAATGACATAAAGTATGAAACTATAGGGCATAAGGAACCCAGACAAGATCATAGTAAGAAAAGCGACATGATGATAGAAAGTAAACCAAATACACGACCTTTTAAGGAAAACAAAATCTCTATCATAGGGAAAAAAAAGACACGAATTTACCAAAATCTAGACCTAAAGAGTATTATCATCGTACATACCACACACCAATGTCTTGACAAACAGCTCAGTAAGTGCATCTTCATGGGTCCCCTTTCAGTAACATCTCCATCTCCTTCATCATATTCTCCCCAGAATGACTAGGCTTGGGAAGTGTGTACGGGTCGAAGAATTGGTCTCCGTTCTCGTCAACGGGGCCACCAAACAGGAAACCATCATCCCAATCCATACCATCATTATAATCCTCATTCCTAGTAGTAACGTCAGAGTTATCGCCAAAGCTATTCACGCCGGAGTCCGTGGAAAATGGTAAGTCTTTCTGAAGGCTATCCGGATCGGAATCAAACTGCAAACCAAAGAGTCCGGGAGAGTTATAAGCCATTTCTTTTTCTCCTAGATTGCCACCTATACCCAGCATGAAGTTATTGCTAATGAATTCGATGTCTGGAGTTTTACGACCCTGATTAAACTTTTTATTATCGTTGGCATCATTAGATTCAGTCGCCTGCACGTTTTTACTCCAACCCGGAAGACTACTATGGGGAAAGTCTTTTACGGAGCTATTCAGGATTTGCGGCTGGTAGGTTTGTTCTTGGCGCTGCACTTGCTGGTAGGGTTCTTGGCGGTGCACTTGGCGAGTTCCATATTTCTGCATTCCAAGATTGGTTCTTTGAAGATACTGTTGGCCATTGTACCATTCCTGTGTGTGATAAATAGGTTCTTGTTGATCAAATCCTCGCTGGCTCATAGGTGCTTCAGCGCCCTGGTAATCCGCAATCTGGGGGTCTATGTCCAACATATTGCTACTGTATCCAGTGACCGGGGCCTGTTGCTGCTTGTAGTTGATTGGTGAATGTTCAAAGGGAGACGAGTCTAGACCATCAAGAAAGCTTTTTGGAACTGATTCCTCGTGTAAAGAAGAGTAAAGTGTAGTTGCAATCTGGTTGTCGATATCAAAATCAAGATCAGGTACAATAGATATACCAGTACCAACCGTTTCATCAATATCACCTCGGGTGATTCTTTTATCTCTCAGACGGAGTAGCTGTTCATGAAGGATAGACTTTTGCTGAGGTGGCTTGTACGGCTCAATACCAAACTGCTGTAAGCTAAATTGATGTTGCTGTTGCTGAGAAGCCCAGGACTGGTGCTCAGGTACGTTTTTTCCCCCTTCTAATGGGGGCACGCCTAAAAAAGGAGCGGAAGAACTAGATGGTTTGTAATCACTATCAAGAGCCAAACTACCTCTACCAGATTTAACAGGAGCAGCAGCAGCAGAAGCAACAGCTTTACCCCTACTCTTCCTTGGACTCGCCTTTCTCCTCTTCGGAGTAGCTTTTTGCGGTGGACTAGGTGATTCATCATCATCATCATCATCGTTGTCGTCTACAGTACGTTTAGCTGCTTTACCTTTAGCAGCACCCTTGAGAACACGCTCCTTTGGTGGAGGGAGACACCCGTGTAGGGCGAAGTATTCTTGAGCACGCCTGGCTGCGAGCTCGCGGTTGTCAACCTTCTTTTTCGCATTATTTTTCTGGTTGTCTGCGAATCTCTATGAGGGTATTTATTAGCAGCAGTTGCATATTGCATGATGTGAGATCCGGTCAAAGAGGGGACACAAACGAGTTCCATCATATGTGGATTCAGAAGAACGTCTTCGTAGGTTGATGGGCGGGACATGAAGTAGATAGTTCCTTTGCATTTCTATTCAAAACGTATCAGTAAGAGAATAGCTCTGGCTATAGGGGCTATTATATGATGGACTTACACGTAGAAGACTAATAAGATTCTGATATCTATTAACGTACTGGAATCCCTCGACATGGTCAATACCCTGATGCAGCTCGTTCATATGTTTCTGTACTCATGTATTAGTGATCATGTGATGCAGAGGGTAAAAAGCGAGTTTATTTTCCATACATGCAATGTAGTAGCAAGCCCATAAAAGTCATTATCATCCATCGCCCTCCAGTGGTCTTTATACGGCTTGGTATCATAATAATCTAAAACTTCCACATCGTTCCGCATTGCTTCAACCATCTCCAAAATCATCTCTTCAGCCTTTGGAACCTTATCCCTAACATCTACAGGAATTCCATGAGGTCCAGGGTTCTTGGCATCCTTGCTTTTTTGGATCATATTGCCAAGAACATGGACATAGCGACGGGACGGTGGCCTTTTTACTCTTGTTGGCGGCGGTGGGTACTGAATTTCTGGAGGAATCTCAGGAGTAGGAACGAGATTAAAGCAATTGGTAATTTGGCCCATTCCAATCACGAGGATGAGAAATTCCTGTATTCTGATATTAGCAAAAGATAAAGTATAGCGGATGCTATTAGGAGCTAGTGCGTTTAATAGAGACTTACATCAAGAACGTGACCAACGTGATCTTTCACTCGTTGATACCATTCTGGATCTGGTGCAGGGACTTTATGTTGTTCCCTGTGATTCAAGGCTTCTTGTAAAGTGTGATTCTCATAGACGGTTCTAAAGGTCTTGTACTCTGCTAAAAAGTCTTCCTGGGATCCACCTACTGGGATACGACCATGAAAATGCTGACGAAAGAGGTTGATGAGCAGGGGAGGGAAAACTGGGCTCTTCTCGGTAGGTGTAAGATAGTTGATAGCCATATCATGAGATGCCATTATGGCAAAAGCGAATAATCTGTGGGTAGTATCCAAAAAGATTTGGGTTTACACAAAATTCGTTAGAAAAATGACAGGAACAGCGACCAAAGAGTGGGTGTATATTCGAGAAATTGAATGGCTATTCAAAGGGGACAGCACGAAAGATTGTAGTGTTTGAAGACTCAAGGCAGAAGGAGAGGTAGTTGTTGATGGATGTTGTTTCTAGAATAGAAAAAGGAAGACTAGAAATGGGGTGCCAGGTGAAGTGGCTTTAAAGCAAACTGTGTCAGCCTGTCGGAAAATATTCAATGGGAACAAAATACCATTCAGTGTGGGGGGAGCCATTAATGGCGGCTGCACATTCTTGCTGTTTTTCTAGTCCCCTTTGGGGTCGGGGGGCTCTATTGTTGCAAGGGGAAAAATCTAACCAATCACTAGCAAGATTTATCCCGAAAGCTCTTATTTGGTGGGCATTGTTAAGATAGATTCCTCCAGATAGAATGGTAAACAAAACATTGGACGAGTGAGAAGTCATGATTGGTCTCCTTTTCGCCATTGTGATGGGATAGGAAGATCTATCCTTTAGATACTGTGACTCAGTGAAAACTATAAATCTAAGTCCCACGAAAGTCTACAAGGCCGTTGATCGTTTCTATCCTATTGATCTCCAACTCTATAATGGGTGTGCATGTGATCTTCAAAGGTTTATCAGGCCACAAACTCGAAGTTGGTGAGCATCATAGTATCTAAACGGTATTTTTCTAGCTACACACGAAACATAATACCCTGATCCGAAAAGACTCTCCATTAATTGTGATACACCAGATTTTAATACCCAGTCGATCTAACTTTAACATGTTACTAGTAGCATATAAACTACATGTAACCTGTTTAGAACCCGCTTCAACTAGAGTTAGGCTACTTATTTATTAATAAACTTAGTTCCCTCTACAATTAAATAGGTATAATCAATTATATTTAGTTAGATGGTTTGTATAGGTATCTTTATTCCGGGCGGGTGTTTAGTCTATATACATTACTAGGTTTATAGTCGTCCACTTTCTGTGAAAATGGCTATCCATATATGTTTGTACTCAATATAGGCCCTAAATCATTATTCAGTAAATATCGGCTTATTATAAGCAAGAATCAAGCTGTTAGTAGGCCTATATGCATGTGAAATAGTAGGCCCGGGGAAACAGTGTAAGACCCTTGCAGGGCTTTATTGGAACATGGATTACCTCCTAAATTAGTAAGCTACATGGGCTATTGTTTACATAGAGTAATTCTATAGCCTTGAGCCACAGATACACCCCTAATCAAATCTATGTCGATAAGCTTAGAGCAGCTGATGTTAGGGAGGGTTCTTTAGCTATAAACGAAGTATATATAGATTCAACAGTATCTGGAATAGACTTATACAAGTATAATTTATTAGATGTTTGTATACCTCTAAGTTTTTTATTTCCTAAAAGAGCTGTAGTAGCGGACGTAACAACCACCTACGGGCGTTTTGACGAGGTGCCTCTTCAACATCCGTGTGCTAAAATCACGACTTCTTGGCGCGTTAGTCATCGTCAACTTCAACCTCACCTCTAGAAAGCTCGCCTCATCGTTCATCTGCCACCAAAATCCTCCGCATACGCGTCATTTCCGTTCGCCAACCACTGAAGATCATCTTTATCGCGTTTCCCGCCGGTATCCCGATACCTATATTACGCGTTTGCGACCTGGAACACCATTACTCGTCCCCGCGGACCACCCCCCAACCCCCGTCCATGAGCACCCCTCTATTCGAGATTACTGCCTACACGCCGCTGGAAACCCTTCTTCTCTTTCATAATCTCTCGACCCATGGTACACACCCCACATCTTTCTCGCTAATCTCAAACATCTTGGTCAGAAACCCTCTGGTCAAGAATGGGGAAACATTCGACAGGGAAAGGTTGGCACCAGACGCGCTAAGGGAGTTTTACCTTTTACAATTGAAAGAGGCTGAGCTGGAGCTTGGAAATAGCGATGGGCAGGTCAATGGCGATGGGGGTAGACAAGGCTCTCCAACTGCGACACGGAAAAAGAAGGCTAAAACACCTCCGACAGCTCTATCAAACCCGGACAAAACTGGTGTGGTCAAAATCCTGACGTCACGACTATACGAGCAGTATCGGAGCAATATATTTCGGCAGATACGCGAAGATGAAAGAAGGTATGCGCAACTAGAACGAGAAATCGAAGACATATCGGCAGGATTGTGGGATGAACGGCTATTGCAAGAGAAAACTACAAGCAGCAGGAGTAGTTCGGCGACACCAAGGAGCTCTAAGGAAAGAATAGCTAGTTCTTCTCCTAGCCTAGAAAAGCGAAATGTCACAACTAGTGCTAGTCCTGTCGCTGAGCTGGGTGATGAACCTCCGGCGTCAAATGTATCGGTAGAGGTCTCCCCAAGGGTACTACCAGTTGTACGAACACCAACATCTCAACGTATTATCCACCAAAGCCCTACAACCCCGGTAACGCTTCAGTTACAGCCTTCGACACCGTTCCGCCCGATCAACTCTCCAGTAAAGCTCGAGCAACCCAACACTCCTCTCAGAAATGTCCCAGAACGTCACTCCCGGAATGTACCGGTCCCAGCACCAGTATCACAACAATCTCCTCCCCCTCAGATCCGTGATCAAACCCAAGACGGACTAAGAGAAGCCTACATAAATTCCCATCCTCAAACCAGGCGGGAAGGCATAAAGGCAGCTTTAGCCCAAACAACCTCGCCAAAAACCCAAGCAATAGTGTGGTCAAACCAGAATACCCAAGCTGTTCCTTCATCGTCGTCACGGCAGGCCCAAGCCCATAGAGCATTAGCTGCGCCTATACCATCTCCTCAAGTGCCCCCGAAGATGGAAGCTGTCCCACCGCCCCCTCCTTCAAGTACATCTTCGCCCGTTGCCCCGCCGCTATCACGCTCAGGCGTAAAGATCGAAGCGCCGGTCCCTCCGCCAACAAGAACGCCTTTCCCCCCGATTACTCCAAGACCAACCCAAGCTGTTCACCCGCAGTCTCAGGCTTCTTTGCCAAGATCTTCTACTATTCCAGCTCAGGCTCAGTCACCGGGGCATCAAGGGTTGAGCGGATTGCTTCAACTAGCAGATGTTGCAGATACACGATGGCAACAGCAACATACACCTCCATATCCACCGCATGGGACCCCTATACATCCGCATATGGCATATTCACCACCTGGACAACCTGGACCATACGGCCCAGCGCCCATTTCTCCTAGCATCCAGACTACCCCGCAAGGACATAGAACACCAATTGCTTCAACGCCTGTGGGTGGGGGGTTCAGTGTTATTTGTCCTGCACCAGTACCTACGACACCAATCACTTCTACTCAACAATACCCCCCACAGTTTTCCCAACACAGTCAGACAAGGCAACCTAACGTTCCGCAACCTAATTTTCAACATTATAGCCCACATATGCCACAACAAAATTTTGAACCGGTTCCACTAGTACCTTCACCACCTGTGCAAAGAATTGCTCCTCGCCCTCCTTCCGTTCCTACAACGCCATTACAACAGCTCCACCAGATATCTCCCACAAAATCACGCCCTCCACCAATTAACACCCCTACTTTTCCTATTGAGACATCATCTCTCTCTCAATCTCCAGGACACAAGGGGGAACCTGGATCGCCGATACCCCCACGGCCTGATGAGATTTCACCTATCAGTACGCCCTCGCGTTCTCCTCCGCCCCCTGAATCCCCGAAGCCATTGAGTACTGAAAAGTCGCGTGGCAAGAAACGACTTTTCCAGGAAGATGAAAGGAGTCCCCAAGATAAGGAAAAGAACGGGAGTAAAGCAGATGCTAAACAACAAGCGCGGACAGATCGAGGAAGAGATGATAGACCAGCGGCAAAGCGGCAAAAATCCACGAAGCACGACAAAACGCCCGGAAAGAATACACCGGCTAAGGCAACCCCAATTACCGGAAAAGCGGCCGGCGAGTCTTTACCAGTCCCAGCAAGTAAAGTTAAAGATGAAGAAGTAGAAGCTATAGAAATGGATAGTGATACGCCGGCTAGCGTCACAAATGAAGAGGAGGAGAAGCCTGAGGAGAAGCCGAGAGGCAGAGGCAGGCCACCAAGAAAACCAAAACCCCAAGCTGGGGAACAAGAGCAGCAAATAGAGCCTCCAGCTAAAGAGAAGCGCACAAAGCGAAAGCGAGCTGAAACAAACGCCCCCACACCACAGACCATTGACGGTGATGAGGATGACAGTGAAGCTGACGTAGCCTCTATCTCTCCGACACCGCAACGAAGACATATTCCAAAAATCGAGTCTCAAAACTCAAACGCCATAATGAATGTGCCTTCACCATCACCATTAACAGTTCCTATTGGCCAGCAACCGCTAGTTGTTGCAACGAAGAAGTTCTTGCAGCTTAGCGCACCGCTATTAGGGGATATTAGCAGCCATAAGTTTGCAAATCTCTTCTCAAATGCTGTCAATGAGCGAATGGCGCCTGGATATAGGAATTTAGTCTTTAGGCCACAGGATCTAAAAAGTATAGCCCTTTTGAATGTACTCTTTTGTGAAAATCACTAACCTATTGTAATAGGTATCAAAGCGGCGGTTAAATCAGGCACGGCAGCAATCACTAATGCCTCGACCGGAACTCCAGCTATGACACCAACGACTGATTTTGCCGCTGCTACACCCCCTGCAAGTTCCTCAACATTTGCAACTTTGCCCGCAACAACCCTGAATACTCCTCCAAAAGGAATCGTCAACTCTGTACAGCTTGAGAAGGAACTCTTCAGGATGTTCGCAAACGCAATCATGTACAACAAGTCCACTACAGAAATCACGAGAGAGACCATGGTAATGGCAAGAGATGTTGAAGGAATGGTCGATAACTTCAGAACCGCAGAAGAAGCGGGTATGAAGAAAGCACTTGGAGCGGCGACAGGCAGTGGACTCGGGTCTGCTAGGAAAGGGGGTGCGAGGGATAGAGAGCGGGAAAATACTGCAGGCACTATTATGGGGGAGGAAGACCAGAGCATCAGTGGTGAGAAAGGAGATGATGGAGACGGCGAAGATAGTGTGATAGGAGATACTGATGGAGCATCAGAAAGGGGTAAAGGGAAGGGAATAGCGAAGCGAAAGAGGTTGAAGCGTTAGATGTTCGATTTTCTGTTTTTTTTTTCCTTTCGAGGTAAAGGCTCAGGTTCAGTCTGGTTTTTTTTATGCATCTTTCTTCTATTCTTTTTGGAGATCAATTATCCCTTTTGAATGCACTGATATTCCTTTCCCTCCCTTTTACTCTTCTTATTATTTATTTTATAATTTGGGTCTTTAGGTACATATATGCCTTTCTTTCGTAGTCTTCTTGGCTATCACAGCAGGTGGTACTCAAATAGCACTTTAAAGGATGTGCACCAAGGATTGAACTACTTTTATTTCTATATGTGGGTTCTTCCGGGTCTGTTTCTTATTTTGTATTAGTACTTTAGCAAGACGGATAAAGGATAGGGTGTATTTGTGCTTATATGCATATCTTTATCTACGTCTACCTGTGTCAATAAGTCTGGTGTACTGGCATGGGTATAAAAAGAAATTCTGAATAATGGACTATTATGTCGTGAACGAGTCTTATAATGGGTACGCGGTATTTATGATATAAGGAATTATAAGGGCTGAAATTTCTAGAGCGTATTTTAAAGGGCTCGGGGACATGAAATGTAAATCTAAGCTTTAACTGAGACTACCATTAAAAACATAAGGGGTGTAAGATGTATGTAGTACTCAATACCAAAAGAGGATACTGCCAAGAATATAACTCCTCTCATTGGCCCGATGGCTACTATTCCCGGGGTCATGGGTTTCTTCAATTTAATGTAGGATTTCTATAAGAAAAAACATAGAATAGTATATAACTACAGACCCAATTAAATGAGGAACAACAACCAGGCACTAAAAGCTATAAAGAATAACTATCCACCCTCACCTTTCCCGCTACCATCCCAGTAAACCCCATATAAAACTACACCAATGATCACCTTCCCCACCGTACAGTTTTGTCACGAGGACCTCCACGAGTGGCTAGAAGCCTCTTTGGATACCGAAACCCACAACATAAACCTCGACAACGGTCCTATGTTCACGCGTATCGAAGGCCTAAGCACAGCATTCCGCATCCTAACCAAGAAAAACGACATAACCGAGATGGTCTACTTCCAAATATTCACTAGTGAAAATGAGACCAACCAAAAGTTTATACATACCCCTTCCTCCCCCCTCTGTTTTTTCCCTCTAGAAAGTAACTTATTGGTTATTAGGGTATGTAATGGGAGACTTGAGGGTAACCCGTCATTCAGAAGTATCTTGATATATATTTCTGCAAAGTTTGAGAGTATTTATCCAAGGTTAGTTTGATTCTCTTGGGTTTTGTTTACTCATTAAGTTTTTTTTAGGGTTGTACTACCAGATGCGCAGAAAGTGGAGGAGGAGGAGGAGGAGGAGGAGGAGGAGGAGCAGATGTATATTGGATCATCTGATATTCTTTCTCATGAGATGCATGTAGTGCCATGTATTGAGGATGTCAAAACAACTAGATTCTATATGCACAAGATGGTCGAAGGCGGATTGAGCATCTGCGATGAGTCTGCTGATTGGGAGACGATAGATATAGACGAAGGGCAAGAAGAGGAAGTTAAGGAAGAGGAGGGGGATAGAGAAGTGGAATGGGGCTGGGCCGTGTTAAGAAGAATAGAACAGGAGCTTAAGTCGAATAAAGAGGATGGAGTAGAATGTATTTAGTTGGATTATTAGATTACTCTGTATGAGGTTCTGAATTGTTTAATAACCCTAACCCATATCTCTATGGATCTTCAATTACTTATGTAATCATATAGAAACCGAGTGTTGTTCTATGATTTAGAATTACATCTTCCTCTTGATTATCACTTCTACCTTAAAGACGCGCAGCGGACTTATCTACTCTTGATTCTCTAGCTTCTTTTTAATCCATTGCTTCTGTTGGGATATATGACCCTACAATACAGCCGTGCCCAACAAATCCCCCGAGCCCCCCCCCCCCGGCAAACTCGCAAACCTCAACACCACAAATGCTGGTATTAATGTGAGATCGAATATATTTGAAGACTAAAGGGGTTATGAGTAACATAAATATATAAAACAAGTCCAAGAAAACTATCACTTTGGGTGCCCTTTGCCTCACCAAGTTATGTCTTTTTTTGTTACATTTATTAATGCATGCAGCCTTCCAGCTATGGCAAAGGACTACGAACTAACAAAGGTACCAAGTCCCGTCAGTCATCACAAAATACCTCTCTTTACAATTGTTAGTGACCCGTTGTTATAAGGGGCTCTAGGAATTATCTGGGCGATCGGTATGAGCTTATGGGTGCTAGCCCTCAACAAATACTATCAGTGGGCCGTGGCCTACCGGCAAGGGCTTCAGACAATTGATGTCCTTGACTGAGGGGATCGACTCCCTGCACGGAGAAGTAGTTCACTAGCTAGGTGGTGAATGAACTCTTTTGCTGTTGGTATTGGGGGGAAGGGAGCTCTGAGAATTTTCTGGACACGGCTGTACACAACCAATTCACGTTGCCATGAGTACTCTTGTATAAGTACATCGGAACTACTAGTGTTTGTGGTTTAATTTGCGTGGTTATTTTTTAATTGCCTAATTACATCGCTAGTTTGGTGTATTATTACTAAAGACTATATAAAGTTTTGATAAATGTGAGGTAAATCCACCGAGTGATATATTATGAACAAAACACACTAGCAGTAGTATTCATTTAAACGTACATGCAACAAAACACCTCCAAAACATACATTTACTCAAGCCTACACACGGCCTACTCCATAACCATAACACATCTCTAAAAGCACCTACCAAGGTACAACTATCCTACATCAATACGCCCACCCACCATCCCGCGCTCTCCCATGCACATAAGAATACCTCACCTGCGGCGGGGGCGGAGGTTCATAAGTCGTAGCCGGGTACCTATCTACAATACCAATTAACACACACACATCACACAGAGCAAGACCAAAACAAAATCACAACTTACATTTCTCAGTATTACCAACATCTTGCAATTGATAATACTCTTCTTCAGCCATAGACTGTCGATCATACGTAAGTGAATGTACTCCATACACCGAATTAAACCCCGGAGCAGCAGGTAATGGTTTAGAAACCGAAGGATCCCAATATTGATTCCCGAGAGGTGGTGGGAGAATCGGTATTGTTGGCTGACGCACAGGAGCAGGAATGAATTCGGGTTCGGGTTCTATACGACTACGACTTATGCAAAAGAATATCAGGAATGCGATTACTAAGAGGGAGATTGTACCGCCGATTGATGCACTGGCGATTATGATGACTTTGGTGTCCTTTTTTGTGTGTTTGTTAGGGGTGAGGTGGGTGTGGGGCGTGGGTGTTAAGGTTGTGGGTGTGTTGGTTTCTGAGGTGCTCGGGGGGATTCGTGTGATGTGTACTATTAGGTTTTTTGTTGTGTAGACTCCGGATGAGATCTCGAATGAGGAGATTATTGTTGTATATTCGGTTATGGTGAAGGGTTCGTCTGTTGTGATGGCGTTTATGGAACTCGTGGGTGTGGTTGTGGTTTTCGGTGGGGGGGTTGTTATATCTTGATTTATACATGTTAGTACATACAACAAGTCTTGATAGTACATATGGAGATATTATATACCTGATGAATGAGACGTAGATGTAGCCACAACTACCACTGTAGCTGTAGCCGTAGAAATAGATACCACGACTGAAGTATGCGTTAATGCAGTAGTAGATGTTGACGATACTAATGAAGACCCCCCACAAAGCTGCTTCCCACCAACAATAGAGCAAGTACTCCCCTTAGGACAGCAGAAATCATAACTCACACACGGAACCGCAGATTTATCCGCACATGGATTCTATCAACCATCAGTACACATCTCAAACCAGGATTCATAATATATATTTACATCCGGAAGCGTAGTACCACAGTTTCCACCTTTTGTGCAGCACACAGTCTCTCCTTGGGAGTTGAGCTGGCAGGTCCTTCCTTCAGGACAGCATTTACCACCGCCGCAGCAATCACCGCCTACCCCACAGCAAGTCGTTGGGTCGTTGGGACATGCTCCGAGCTGAGTAGACCCACATGCTAGATCCCTCTTGAGTCCTCTAAAGATGTGGTGGTGATATGCACTAGAGGCGATTAAGTTCTCTCCAGGGGTGAAATCCTTGCTGAGGGGACTACTGTCGTGGTATTGTTGAAGCGCTGAACACACGATAGTCAAAGTGAACAAAACAAGTACTCCTGAAAGCATGATTGTGAGCCCATATGTAAGAAAGAGTTATAAAAAATCAACAACTCTTACATTAAAGAAAGAAACAAACAATAAAAGGTTCACGGTCGAGCGGATGAGTGTTTTCTTTTTGTTTATTTGATCGACTCTGTTCGTTACCCATAACAACCAAGTGAGATATAATGAAGAAAAGAAAACAAAAAGAGGGACAAATCTCCGCGGTTTGAGACATTGTTTCTTATAAAAAAAAGAAAAAAGTTGGAATGACTGGGATTAATGTTACCTGAGCTTTTTTTTTTTTTGAGGGAGGAGAGGTGCCCAATGCTTTCTCTCTCTGTATCCACTATATAACTCGTTACTATCGTGAAAATTTTTCTTTGTAACACTTGGTATGGGCGGTAAAGATATTTCATGATCTCATGTACCCCACGATGGATTAGAGATGTGGGGTCAATATCTCTATTATAAATAGTTTGTTTCCTGGCTGTAGTAGGCTTTAAATTTTAGGTCCCGGAATATTGCGCTTTATTTATTAGGGGGTACCATCCACTTGATAGCATTCATTATCCCTACGAAGCGACTATTGAGTAACAACCATAAAACGATTTATCTTTGAAAACTTATCTACTCATTTTACTATCAAGACTTGCATTAACTAATAGATCCCAAGACTAACTATGCAAACAAAGCTTGAATTAATACCGATCTGGACCTACATCCCGAGAAACTTTACCCAAGATTTAATACCAAACACCCACTGATCCACTCTACATTAAGTACCCGCTGGGAAAAAAAAAACACCCAAGAATTCTTTGCTTTTTACACTACACAAGACCAAGTATCTAACTACGTGTCTCATACAACATATTACCAGAAGCAGATACACTACGCTTTTTCGAAAACCCCTAGGTGTTATTGATTAGATTTACAGCCTATATAAATCGATTACATATGTTCACATCAGCGTTTGATTGGCTTCTGCAGCCACCTGCAACCTAAAGATGCAGTCAGGTACGGGGGGGTTCTTGACCGCGACTGCTGCACCCCACCAGATAGATCGGCTATAGACGGACCTTCCCCCTACCAAAGCTCCTCGGGCCGTCTCCTCGGGATATTCCGCCCGGGGGAATTAGCGCTGTCGGGTTTTATACTCTTTTGTTTTGTATGGGTGGTCGGGTTTGAAATCGGGCGGGTGGATTCTAAATTGGACTGAATGATCCACTACTCAATTCATGAAGATCTATCATTGACATTGCAGAGTAAAGGGAGTGCCCGTTATTGCACTTGAAATCTTGTAGCGTGATCCTTTTTATACCCACAACTCAGAAACAAAAAAAACAAATAGATACACCATGATATGAAAAACAAGAAAGAAAAGAGCACGCACGCACGCACGCAAAAGTCCTGTATGTCCAGCAACGGAAGGGGAAAAGGAGGAAATAGACAGAAGACTAGAGGGTGAATGAAGATAAATACTAGAGAACATATAATTTAACAAAGCAAAAAACAAAGTTACCCAGAAGCAGAAAGGAAAAGTAAAAACTAGAAAGAATATAAAAAAAACAAGAGCCCTAAAAAAACATAAAAAACCAAACCCAAACCCTCTGAAAAAAATCAAAGACCTCAACCTGTTAACAAAAGAAGCAGACGCAAAAAAATAAAATACAACCAGCCAAGTAACAAAACGAAACACAATCGGGTATAGCTTTTTTGAAAATCAAGGAAAGTGGTTTGCAGTAAGCATAGTAGTTTGTCCCATAACATAAGAAAAACAGCCATTCCCCCAGTAACAAAGAAAAGAGACCCCAATCAACACCCATACCCTAAACAAATAACCCCTTTCCCTTTTTATCTATCTCTATCCCTCTTCTGCAACACTTCCCACTTCACTCACACTCTCCCCAAATTTTGGATTGCCCTTCACATCCGGCCTACTACCCTTCCCTCTTAACTTAAGTTTACTAAACCGCTTCTTCACGCTCCCTACACCCCTCTCCATCGAGTTAACAACCCCGCTCCCACTACTCCTCGGTGGTCGTGTACTAGACGAGCTTGGCCTTGTCTTTCCTCCATCATCTTGGCCATCATCGACCGCGTCCTCTGATATTGTTGGTCGCCGTCTGCGAAGTGACTTACTCCTATTCCGCCCTCTGCTCGTGCTAGTCGTACGTGTTGATACAGACTCGCTTCTTGTCCTGCTCCGTGGCTCTTCTGGAATTGGTGGAGGTGCTTTCTGTCCATGATATTGGTAATTTCCGTTTCCGTTACTCATCCCAGTGGTTGCAGTGGCAGTGACGCTCGCTACAATACCATCTCCTTTCCCATGGCCTCCGCCAAAAATCATACTAGCGAGTCGGCCTCTCCCGTGCGCGCTCCCAACAACACTGACTGCATCGACACTGACGGAGTCTACGCTCCTTGCATCATCGTTAAGTAAACCAGATGGTATCGCTGGCAATGGCGGCAACGAGAATGGGAGTGGCATCCCATGTGAGGGGTTAGAAAGCGGGGTAGGTCGCATATTATGTTTCATTAGTGGTATTGGTGTTTGTGAAGTGGGATGTGAATGCAATGGCGCCCTCCATTGGCCAGGACTCACTGGCGGCTTAACTGGCAGTGGAGGTGGTGCGAGTGCTGCCAATTCACGCTTATAGTTCTTCTCGAAGACTACCACGGAAATTAGTACTCCCCACTAGAAAAAAGGCAAAGTCACTTACATCTTAACAATCCTTCATGCAAGCCTTTTCCACCACCCTGCGCCCCCCCTCCAGATGAACCCACAAGTCTCCCATGTACCGCCAAACACTTTTTCAACGTTGCCACATAATCCAGCATCGCCATTTTAAGTGCATTTCTCAACGCCATCTCCACACTCTCATCAGCCAACAACTCCCTATAAGAGCCTACACCACCATCCACTTCTCCCGTCAATATCATACTAAGCTGTGCGACCCCTCCAGCCCCATCACCTCCGGCACTCCCAGTCCCACTCTTGATCTCCGCGAATCGTCTCTCGACCGTACTCAACTGCTTCGTCTTGGCCATCACCGCCTCAATTGCATTCTCCACAGGACCAACGGTGCACGTCGCCACACTCACAATCTCACTCCTCCTAAGTATCGTCGGGAAGCGCTCAGAGGTATTATAAATCGTCTTCTCAGTCCACATTCCTATCCGGCCACCAACACTCCCTGGCAGCGGTACTGCAAAACTAAAACTCCTCGGCCGTCTCTGCAATAAGAACTCCCTCGTATTCGGTGGAACTTTACTACGTTGGTATACCGGATGCCCTATGTCATGTTCAGGTGCCACAGAAGTAACATGTATAAACTGGCCCTCTACACAGTCCACGATCCCACTATTCACAATCTTCGCTGCTGGATGCTGCATCTGTATCCGATCCGTAAATGCATCCAGACCTTCCCAATGATTTCCCTGCACGATAAACTGTCGATCTCGCAAGCCCATCGGAAATCCAAGACCCAGATACGCAACCCTAAAAAACCTGGGATTATAAGCATCGCCCGAACCAAGTAGGATATCCTCGTGAATCTTTGCCATCGCCCGGTGACATTTCCCAAGTTTCGCATAGTCGTATAACACATTCTCATACTGGTCTGCGAGCTCTTTATAAGTATCTAGCGCATTCTCCCAGGAATGGCCATCTTCGAAATACTTGATCATCTCCAAAAACAGAGCCTCCCTTCTCTCAAAGGCAGTTTGTTCCGGAAATAGTGGGTCTATAAGAGCGGGGACCTTCTCAGTTGTATCCCATGGGTATAAGTCGGCGTGTAGTTTCAGTGATAGACCAGCCTCTACAAAGTTCTGCGAGTCGAGTTGTACATTGACAAGTTGGTGTACATATCGAATAAACATATCCTCCTTCCGCATATCCTTCAAAAACTCCATTAGTCGTAGAGTATCCATAATGTGATATGCCTCCCCAAGTGGGGTATTATGAACTGCAACGAGAAGATCCAAAAACTCATCGATAGTATGTAGGAGCGAGTGGACTTTAACCGTTAGTGGGTCATCCGGAATTCGTGATAACGGCTGGAAGAGATCAATCAAGTCGGCAATAAACAACTTTTGCGTAATGCTCTCGGTGAGACGCTTCGATTTAAATAGTCGATCCAGACTCTGTCTCCAAATTAGCCTCCTTCGTCAAATCACTTGCTATCACTCGGTCACTCACATCAATCATTTCCGCCTGAATCACACTCAAATCCTGACTCAATGTCCACTCAGATACCACCATAGTCTGGAGTACCTCCACCGCAACACTTCTCAACCCTTCATGCACACTCAAACACAACTCAACAATCGGCGCCACCAACCCCGGCACATACTGCACCTGATAACCTCCCATCTTCTCGATCCCGAACCGTCTTCGATCCTCATCGTTCGTCTCCCACCCAATACTCTCCCATGTCCTCCTTAGTAGATCTGCCCCTTGCTCCCTCACATCCCCTGCAACTTTCCACACCGCGCGGCGTTTCTGCTCTGGGAAAGTTTCGAGCGCCAACGCGTCAGAACCGACAAGTGTAAGTAGGGTACTGAAGAATCCCTGCCACAATTCCGTGTTAAACCTCTCTGCATCATCAGGGTCAGGAAGAAACGAGTCCACCAAGATCCCAGCGAGTGTCTCTAGGGTACGGAGGGTTGATTTATGTTGGTAAATATGCACGCTCAACCAGCTCTCCGGAAACGCTTCGCACGAGAGAATACTCATATGAACCTGTAGATCATCCATCAAGAAATCCGCTAGTTCATCCTCTGAGAGGTCTAAATGTAGCCCGGTAGGAATGCTCGACACTGCTGCCAGTATTGCTGCGAGTTCGATCAGCGCCTCATCGAATATAGGCCGGTCTGGAATGTTTCGTGTCGGGAATGGGTACGTCCGGGGGAATAGTAGCGAGAAAGTCTCCCTCTCGTGACGGCCCGTGGACTGGATTGCGCGGTATGAATCAATGATTTTTGGAATATACTCTGAGACCTCTTCTCCGAGCTCCTCAACTTGGCATGCGAGAACGCTACAGCATAGTCGGACCTGATCCCTCCACTGCCCAGACACATCATCCGTCTTTCCCCAATGTGGAGCAAGCCATCGCACTGTATTCAGCGTCAACGCTCTTCGATCTTCCGGCATAGAAAATAGTTGACTGCGGGAGTAGTTGATTATCAACACCAACTTGAAAAGTATCAATTTCCCTTTAACATCCGCACATGCATCCATAAAGTCGATCGCAAGTAGCAAGATCTCCTCCCGAGTCATCATAGTAGTCGCCAGTTCTGGCAGCCATAAATGGAAATGCTGTACAGCAAGCGTCTGAGACCCTACAAGCATAGGGGCGTTGTTCCGCATTAGGCCCTCAAGAAGTTTAAAGATCCCGTGTAGCTCCTTAATGAACCCGCTATTCCCATTAAGGCCTAAACCTGCTTCTTTCGCGAGCTGCTTCTCCCGTGCCTTAACAATAAACCTAAAGACGTGACGGCCAACCTTAAAAGTGCTTCGCAGCCGTCGAGAAATCTCACTGTCTGTTGGATCCTGTAGTAGTCGTGAAAATGACCGCAACAAACAAGGTCCCGAAAGTGGATAATCAAAGTGCTGTTCCGCATACTCATCCACAATAGGCTCAAGGTGGAAGCGTCGATCATAGACAATCCCCAACACGGTAATAAGCGCATTAAAAACCAAATCCTCCACCTCAGTTTCCTTTGCATACTCAACTAGCATACCAAACAATGCATCAAACACCTCCCGCAATAATTTGACCACCTCCATTTCCGGCACAAACACCATCTTCTTTAGCACGCTCACAACCTCCTCCTGTTTCATATTCTTCCACTGCAGCAGCGAGAGGACAACATCATCCTGACTGAACTTAGTACTACATAGATACGTCTTGACCTTGATACCACTCGCAGTGCCTCCCATACTTAGTGCCGCAGCCCACCCTTCATCCCCGGCTATCCATGGCTGCGAGAGATATCCATTATTCCCACCAGAGCTCGTACTAATCGGTGAACATGTCCAATCTTCATACTTGTGCAGGAGCAACGAATACTCCCCATCCCTCAAAAATGCATCCTTCTCCCACAATGGCAACCACGCAAGCGCAGTGGGCGCATTCGGAACACTACTAACAGTCATAAACACATGCGCATTCGGCACGTCCTCCTCTTCAAGGACAAGCTTAATCGTCTCATTCCAGCTCTCGTCCCGACTGACAACTACACTCTTCCACACCGTAGCACCAGGCGTGTTGCTCGCTGCAAATATGCAATCTTTTATCTGCTCCCCATTCGGCCGCCGAACCTCTAGCGACACCTGTACAGAGTTGAAATAGCTCGGTGGGGGTAATGCACAGCTCCCTAGTTTTGGGTGCAGAAGCATCCCATGGCGGGGTAACACTGGGTTATTTAGCGTAATATAAATATCACTCCTAGGTCTCGTCGGGGCGCCCGAAAACCCAATTTTTTGCGCACAGTTGATGTTGTGTAGCAGTGTCGGTGTATTCTTCACGAGGATGTCTGCGTCTGCGGCAGCAAAGGGGCGGAGGTATAGGTATAGTCGGTCCGCGCGTGGAGATTTCTCACTAGACAATCGCATATCAGCCTTGTGCTCCAGTCCATAGCTTGCTCCCTGGAGGATATCTGGTACAGACAATTTTCCGGTTCGAGACTCAATAACATCTTTAATAAGACGGTCCCAGTCTTCACCTTCTCCACTAGATGAATTACTATTGTCTCTTTTTCTCCCACCGCTTCTCTCCCCTGTGCTGGATATCCCATCACCCTTTTCACCAGTACCCGAGGAATTAGAGGAGGAGTATTTTTCGGCTGTTGATGGCATAATCCCGCCTGTGCCAGCGGGGACAAATATCCGCATTACTTGTTCTGTTCCCTGGTCCTGTCGTACGAATCTACCAACGTCGAGAACACCCACACCGAGGGCCTTCTTGAAGGAGAACCGACGGGGGAGTGCAGGTATCGGGGGTGCATCTGTAAGAATAGGTGAGGAAGTAGGTGTTAGATTCTCATCATTTGTGTTCCGTCTTTGAATCGGAGAAATTCCATTGTCGCCGTTTAGCTCTCTCTCCTTAGCTTCTCTTCCAGCGGTTTTAGGGCGAGAATTGTTAGGGCGAGGGTTGAAGAGCACACTGACACGACCCTTGAGCTTTTTATCATCCTTTGAAGGGGAGACAGCGGAGGATGGTTGTTTTGTAGATTGTGAATTCTCAAAGTTATGACCTCTTGTCTGAAGCTGTGGTCCAGCGGGGGATAGAATTGTGACGGTGGTGTAGACTCGGGCGACAAGAAACATGTCTTCTGCTGCATCCCGCGAGGAGAGGTCAGTGAATAGCGTTTGCATCTTCCCTAGCTGATTCGGGTCAAAAGGCTGCCCAGCAGAGTTGAGCTCCACTGTGAAGGATTCTGATACAGGGATGTTGGCTTTGGTAGCTAGATAAAACACCAGTGTTACCGGTTCGTTCGTGATTCCAACAAAAGATTTATGCTCGAGTAGTAAGTGGTGTAGTGTGATTCCATCATTGGGATTTGTCGGGGGTGCGTCGAGCAGCGACATCTGTGATTGCAAAGCCGTAATCTCCACACTTGAATCATCTCCAGTCAATATCCGACCTGAAGTCGGGTCACGCACGATAATCTCCCTAGACAGAAGCTTATTCCCCCTCACCAGCGCCCACACTGTTCTCTCCCTCGTAGCTACTAATTCGCTTTTTGTGAGTACACTATGGAGCAGCTGTCTCCGCGAGAGGTCGAGCTGATGTACCAGGGCCGAGATCTCATCAAGCAACGGGTACTGTCTATTTAGCAGAAGCTCATGCAGATTCGCCGCGTGCCACTCTCTTAAGCAAGACGCGATCTCATCCACTAACGGCTCACTCTCAAAACTCGACGTTTCATCCCCAACCTTTAGCATAGGCACTGGAGCCGCCGGTCTCGGTCGGTCCCTATTTCGCGGGGGGAGTGTCATGGCTGATTGACGATTTGTAGTCCCCCGCCGCCGCGACCTACCAGATGTTGTTCGTGCAAGTGCTTTCGAAGTATTATTATTACCATTAACTGTTGACTTTGGCCTTCTACCACCTGGGGGAGCAGGAAGTGAATGACCGGGCATCTCCACGCCGTCACTGTAGTAGCGATACCCATTACCATTAACGCTATCGTCTAGTGTGCCATCCTCCATATCATACTCGTAGTCGTCCTCCTCCTCATCGTCCTCCTCCCCACCCATCGTATTTCTATGATTATTATTATTATTACTCCCACTCATGATACTCCCGGCGACGCTTTCCCCCCGGTAGTGATGATCCTCCCCCATAGCGTCTTCCGGTAGTATTGGGACCTCGGTAGTGAGGTATTCTTTGATGTCTACGCATGCAGCTGGGAATATGCCGCTAAACACGCGAGCCTCAAGTGTCGCACCTTTGGTGCTGGTTAGGCCAGCCAGCAGCGACGGAGGCGCGACTAGGTACCCACGAAACCATTGGGCATTGCAGCAAGATTCGATGATATAGAGTTCGTCGCCGAGCTCGAGGGGGAGGTCATCGCGCGTGGATGGGTTGAAGGGGTGGGTTGCGATGGCGAAGGCAATTCGGGGGAGGGGGGACCACGGCATTGCGGGTGTGTTTGACCACTCGGGTCGTTGGGGCTGGGGGTTAGAGGGTCAATTGAGAGTTTACGGGTGTGGTAAACGGGGTGGTGGGTGGTGTAGTGAATGTGATGTAGTGGATGTTGTGAGGTTTAGCAGTGAGGAGGTCCAGTAGGTAGAGATAGAGGACACAAGGAACAGAGGGCACACATGCAACACCAACTCAACGAGAGACGAGAAAGGGGAAAAAATGTGGGGAAAGAACGACGTCCAGGGGTTGAATAAGTTGAGAAGGAGTGACAGACAGAGACAGTGGATGAGATGGGAATGGTTGGGACAATCACACAAAGATGGTGTATTGAGCAGAGGACGAGGGGCGATCTGACCCTGATCTCATTATCTGGTGATGGTGAGTGTTGTAGCTATGTTTGTCTGTATCGTATTCTGTGTATTTTGTATACTTATTCTATCTATATTTTTCTGTATTCTCCCCTGCTGTGCTCTTCTCTCCGCTGCCCGCTGTATTCTCCTGTATGGCATTCTCCGCTGTATTCTCTCCACTGTCCACTGATCCCTTCACACTGATCCCCTCACACTGATCCCTTCCCACTCGGTCGTTCTCACTACCCCCTCTGATCCTCTCACTGCTCTCACTGATCTCTCACTATCCCCTCTAATCCCCCAAAACAAACACCACTACTGGCTAAAGCTGCATCTATCCATAAGCAAGCACGAGGATCTCCAATATAACCTCCAGATTGATATAAGGCTCTGATATGTAGGGTACACTCGTGTATATCCACCTCATGCACACCCTCAACCGTGGAGAAGTTTCACCCAATCCCGTCTATCTAGGCCAAAGCGTCACCCCCCTGCACCACAGCCGAACCAACCAGCATCGTCCACAGCCGTCCACTACAGCCGTCCGGTCTTCACTCCACCACGCAGAAGCACCCCAACATGAGGAAAGAAAAGAAAAGAAGAGAGAAAAGAAAAGGGAGAAACCCCTCTGAGACACAAGACGCACGCGGGACGAAACGAAACGGGTGGCCTGTGGGACTCGAGATTCCCGTTTAGCGACCACATGTAGCTAATTGCACCAGCATCTACCCGATCAGTCCGTGGAAGTACTGTAAATAGAGTACACCTGCGCCCGATACATGTCCGTGGAGGTAAACATTTGTGTACAACCTGCAAACATCTACCCGATATGTACATCATCAATAAACACATCCTCAGCTCAATAAACACACACCCCAGCTTAATGAAATTCCATCGAAACAAACATCTACTTGATACAGTATCCTTGCTACACTTCTACCCTAATTAATCTCAAAAAGCAACATCTCTAGGAGCTTATCTTTGATCACCCCTAGCTTGCTTCATATTGACTGATCCTCCAAATCTCCCATAAATCTAATCTAATCTAATCTACTCGACGGTAAATTAAGCAATTTGGACACGAGTCGCTACCGGCTGAGGATACCGGCCCGAGCGCGGGGTGGCAAGATAGCTGCCGAGATGATGGATAGAGTTCTTCTGGAAGAGTAATTTTATGTGTTTACTCATGGACCAGTTCTGTTCTTTATGATTACTTATCTATATAGCCTATTAATCATAGTATATCACTCGATTTAGTGCCAAGTGACCTTTCCTGAGGGTGTTTGCTTAATCTATTAAGTGGTTCTTCTCAGCTACCTTTTTTAATTAATTTTGTATCTATAGTGTTATCTTAAGTTATTAAATGAAGGTAGTACATTGTACAATAACAATAGAGGTAACATACCGAGCCTAATAATAATATAAACCCCACCCAGAGCTTCTCCAATTTTAATATCTTGTATTCTAGAAAAAGGAACCCGGCTATCTTAATTCCTATTTAGGTGATGTCGAGATAAATCTAGGGATTCACGTATCTAGTATCTATTCTGAAGATATTAGAAATATAAAACAAGGGTAAGTTAAGAAGCTAATTCTTTCAGAATAGTTCTCGAAATATCCCTCATTCTTTTATATTCTCAATCGCTATACCTATTTAAACTAACCCCCCGCAATAGACATGAGATCCTACTCCCCAGACACAGTTATAACACCATCTGGTAGTAGTTCCATTACATACATACATATACTCCCTTTCCATACGAAAATAACATCGCAGTCAACGATATATCCCTTTGCGAGCTTTAAATTAATCCCCAATTCACATAAGGAAAGCACCTCACGAGTAACCACACAATGACACCCCCATAAACACCATAAAATCAATACACGCAACAAGGTCAATGATTAATCCACTACAATTCCAACCAGTCCGATTTGAAATTGACCGGCCCGATTCAAAATCAGACTGGAAAGCGTAGGCCAAATCCCAACTTCAAGGAGAAATGGACGTCTCGCTATTTCATCTCGCTGATTTGTCTTTTGGCGTAGTATAGTAGGTGTTAAATACGCTAGATGTATTTGGTTATGGTGTATGCTGGTTAATTTGTGCTTTCTGGGGATTATTTGAGAACTGAGAAGTTACAAGTACATATACATGTAGCTGGTTATCAACTCTCTGCTTGGATTGTTGCTGGTGTGCTGTGGGGTATAGCATTGTTCTCGAATGAATTACGGTAACTAGGAGATATATGTCTTTAGTAATTTACTACGTTTGTGATATGTACGTTAAATATAACCTCGTATTTATCTCTATCGATCTCTATTCTTGCGTTTAGACCTTTAAGCATCGTTAAAATTCTACTAAATACACGTAAATACTAGCACTACCGAGGGTCGGTAGAGTAGAGGTCGTAAATATAAAAGATAGACTGCATGTACCTATCCTATCTATTCTGGTATCCGTATTTTTGCTTGCATGTTTTTTTTATAGTTAGCATGTAAACTGAATAAGTTACTTAAAACGACAAGTCAAACTTAAATCGGGGTGATAGTTTAACTGATGTATATGTATTTCCCCCCCCACTTAAATATTGTGAGAGTACGTAATAACAAGTAGAGGTTGATAGTATGTCTAGAAAAAGAAATGAGAGTCCGACCCTGTATACCCTACATGCCCATAACATCATATATGAATTTACCGCTACCCACCATATATACCCCAACAAAAACTGCGTTACATAACCCTTATAGAAAAATATAAAAAAAGACCCTAAAAAATTATTTCACCATATAGTAGAAATTTTGAAAAGCCGCAATCAACACTATAACCTCAAATCCAAAGATATAGCCCGCCATAAACCATTTCCTTCTAAATAACCATCTCTTCTACTATTTAGACTGGGGTGAGTATCAAATTTGATATAGCTGCTCCTCAACGAACTAAAAGGCTGCTATGTTAGCTATAGCCCTATTACACTCTATAAAGAACTAACTAGGGAATTGTCTAATAAAGCTTGCAAAAGGGTTTCATCGGGTAACTACCTATGAAGTAAGGATTGTTCATCTCTGAATTTATTTCCTAGAATGTGGATACTGTCTCTAATAGGTCGATAATCGCTTGAGATTTGGTCATAGATGCCGCTGTACGTCCACTGTTATCCGTAACTGTGGCATTGGCACCCTTCTCGAGGAGTAGCTGGACTATGGCTTTATTGTTTCTTAGCGCTGCAAGGTGTACTGCCGTTTCCCCATCGTTATTTCGAGCTGAAATTTCGACACCATTATAAAGTAATAGGCTGATTATTGTTGTCTTTCCACTGTTTATTGATTTATGCACCGCGGTATTACCATAATCATCTGCATGTAATACATCGGCACCATTTTCAAGTAGTAGGTTGACTACCGCTTCATACCCTTCAGACGCTGCTTCGAGAAGTGGTGTACTACCCTTTCCGTTCTGGATATTGGTATTGGCACCTTTTTCGAGTAGTAGGCGGACTACCGCTTTATGGCCTCTAGACGCTGCACTGAGTAGTGGTGTATCCCCCGAACGTTTCTGAAAATTAATATCGGCACCTTTTTCAAGCAGAAGGCGGACCACCTCTTCATGGCCTGTAGACGCTGCTTTGATGAGTGGTGTATTCCCATTTCTATCCTGGACATTAATATCGACACCATTTGCAAGTAGTAGACTGACTACCGCTCCATGTCCCCCAACTGCTCCTTTGAGTAGTGATGTATTCCCCTTCCTGTCTCGGAAACTGGTATCGGCGCCCTTTTCAAGCAGTAGGTTGACTATCACTTGATGGCCTCTAGATGCTGCACTGAGTAGTGGTGTGTTTCTCGAATTATTCTGGATATTGGTATTGGCGCCCTTTTCGAGTAGTAGCCGGACTACCACTTCATCGCCTCTAGACGCTGCACTGAGTAGTGGTGTATCCCCTAAACTGTTCTGGACATTCGTATCGGCGCCCTTTTCGAGTAGTAGGTCGACTACTGGTGCATAACCTCTAAGAGCTGCAATGAATAACGGTGTATCTATCCATTTGTCCTGGATTGACATGTCGGCATCACTCTCAAGCAGTAGTCTCACCACCTCTTGATACCCCTTTCTCACTGCAATCACAAGTGGTGTACTCCCATCGTTGTCCTGGACATTGATATTGGCGCCTTTTTCGAGCAGCAGGCCGACTATCCCTTCATACCCTCTAGATGCTGCTTTGAGTAGTGGCGTATTCATCAAATGGTTTTGAAAATTGGCATTGGCACCTTTTTCAAGTAGTAGGTGGACCACCGCCTCATGCCCTCTAGACGTTGCATGGAGTAGTGGTGTGCTCCCTGAACTGTTCTGGGAATTGATGTCGGCGCCTTTTTCAAGAAGTAGGCTGACCATCGCTTCGTGTCCACTGGACGCTGCTTTGAAAAGTGGTGTACTACCCTCGTGGTTCTTGATATTCGTATCGGCGCCATTTTTAAGTAGTAGGTGAACTATCACTTCATGGCAAATAGAGACTGCATTGAGCAGTGGTGTATTCCCCTCATTGTCCTGGGTATTGGTATCGGCGCCTCTTTCAAGTAGTAAGCGGACCAACTCTTGCCCTCTAGACACTGCTATGAGAAGTGGTGTACTCCCCAAACTGTTCTGTAAATTGATATCGGCTCCTCCGCCAAGTAGGAGACAGACAATTTCTTCATGCCCCTCAGAAATAGCATCGTGCAGTGGTGTATCCATCCGTTTGTCCTGGGCCGATATGTTGGTATTACTGTTAACCAGTAACCTGACTACCTCTTTATATCCCTTTCTCACTGCAGTATGCAGTGGTGTTGCTCCATTACTGTCTTGGGTCGAGGTATTGGTACCCCTTTCAAGCAGTAGGTTAACCATCGCTTCGGACCCTCTAGATACTGCTTCGAATAGTGGTGTACTCCCCGCTCTGTCCTGGATATTGGTATTGGCGCCCTTTTCGAGCAGTAGACTAGCTATTGCTTCATACCCTCTAGATACCGCTTTGAATAGTTGCGTTCTCCCCTCGCTGTCCTGGATATTGATATCGGCGCCTTTTTCGAGTAGTAGACAAACCACCACTTTATAATTATTATATAAAGCTTTAGATAGTGGTGTACCCCCCTCTCTGTCTTGAATGTTGGTATCGGCACCCTTTTCAAGAAGTAGGGCAACCATTGCTTCATACCCTTTAAATGCCGCTTTGGATAGTGCTGTCCTCCCCTCATTGTCCCGGATGTTGATATCGGCGCCTTTTTCAAGTAGTAGGCGGACCATCACTTCATAATCACTATATACAGCATCGAATAGTGGTGTACTCCCCTCACTGTTCTGGAAATTGATATCGGCGCCATTTTCAAGTAGTAGGCTGACCACCGCTCCATACCCTCTAGATACTGCTTTGAATAGTGGTGTACTCCCCCTGCTCTGGGAATTGGCATTGGCGCCCTTTTCAAGCAGTAGGCCAACCATCCCTTCATAGCCTCCAGATACTGCTTCGAATAGTGGTGTACTCCCCTCGCTGTTTTGGAAATTGATATCGGCGCCCTTTTCAAGTAGTAGGCGGGCAATCGATTTATGCCCACAAACTGCACTAAGCAGTGGTGTACTCCGATTTCTGTTCTGGAAATTGATATCGGCGCCTTTTTCAAGTAGTAGGCGGACCATCCCTTCATACCCGCTAGATATTGCTTTAAAAAGTGGTGTACTCCCCTCGCTGTTCTTGGTGTTGATATCGGCGCCTTTTTCAAGCAGTAGGCAGACCAACCGTTCATAACCTTGAGATACTGCTCTAAATAGTAGTATACTCCTCTCCCTATCCTGGATGTTGGCATTGGCACTATTTTTAAGTAGTAGGCAGGTAATAGATTCATGCCTAGACATCGCACTGAGCAGTGGTGTATCCCCACCGCTATTCTGGATATTGGTATTGGCGCCATTTTTAAGTAGTAGGTGGACTACCTCTTCATGCTCTCTAGATATTGCTTCGAATAGTGGTGTACTCCCATCGTTGTTCTGGATGTTGATATCGGAGCCTTTTTCAAGCAGCAGACTGACCATCCCCTCGTGTCCCTTAGATGCTGCTTCGAATAGTGTTGAACTCCCCTTGTTGTCCTGGATGTTGATATCAGCGCCCTTTTCGAGCAGTAGGCGGACCATCACTATATGGTTACTGTATACAGCTCTGAATAGTGGTGTATTCCCCTTGCTGTCCTGGAAATTGGTATCGGCGCCTTTTTCAAGTAGTAGGCGGACCACCCCTTTATACCCTCTAGATACTGCTCCGAAAAGTAGTTTGCCCCCTTCACTTTTCTGGAGATTGATATTCGTCCCCTTTTCAAGCAGTAGACAGGCAATCGATTCGTACCCTCTAGATATGGCTTCGGATAATGGTGTACTCCCTGTGTTGTCCCGGACATGTATATTGGCGCCCTTTTCAAGTAGTAGGCAAACCATTGCTTCAGATCCTCTAGATACCGCTTCGAATAGTGGCGTACTCCCATTGTTTTTCTGGAAATTGATATCGGCCCCCTTTTCGAGTAGTAGGCAAACCATTGCTTCAGATCCTCCATATACTGCTTCGAATAGTGGCGTACTCCCATTGTTTTTCTGGAAATTGATATCGGCCCCCTTTTCGAGTAGTAGGCAAACCATTGCTTCAGACTCTCTAGATGCCGCTTCGAATAGTGGTGTACTTCCATCGCTCTGGGTATTGGTATCGGCCCCCTTTTCGAGTAGTACCCTGATCACCGCTATATGTCCATTTCTCACTGCAATATACAGCGGTGTTTTTCCACTACTATCTTGGAACGACACATTATGGCCGGCCTCAAGTAGCCGATAAACAGCAGTAGAGTGTCCTAATGATGATGCATGATATAGTGGTGATACACAATCTGGTGTTTCGAGTCTCCAATATGGTGGATCGCGGGTTTGCAGATAAAAGCGTAAGTTTCCCTGATTCGTAAGAAGCTTAAGAAAGATATCTGTATCAACACCCCAATTGCATTTTTGAAGGTGATAGGATAGCTGAGATGCTGCGTATCTCAAGAAGGGATGGGATTCTAATCGAGATTCTAAGGCATACAATGATTCGCAGGTCTGTGAAAAGGTCTTGAACGAGAGAAAAATAGTGCAAGCCATCGCAAGTTCGAGGTCTGCAGATTCTGTGATAGCAGCAAATCTCTCGAAGTATTCTTGCACCGAGAAGTGGGCAAGTTGGATCGTATTACTGTTTTCGTCGATTACTACTAGGCCGGCGCACACCTCGAGGATCGTCCCAATATCCGACATATTATCCTCACTAAAGTCACATTGGTCCTTTTCTACGGAAAGGGCTACACGGATTTCGTCGATCGTGAGTGTGCGCCTCGCTTTAACAAGCCATGAGAGAACTTTGAATGCTAGTCTTTTATCGTTATCGTGTTGGGCACCGATCCTCTCCATAGCCCTGTCGTAGATCTCATCTAAAGGCCCTTTTTTTTCGGAAGAGGCCCTTAATCCGTTTAGAGAGGCCTTTACCTGGTTGAAGCTGGTACAATTGCAGAGATCCTCGATGCAAAAACGAACCAACAGGAACCTATAAACACGATTAGTAAGAAACCTAATTGCGACTTTGAAAGGTTTTTATTTAGGTTACTCACATTCCATGTGAACAAGCCACCAGCTTCAAAACAATCTCTTCTCTAAAGGTCTTTGGGATAAGATCCCTTGCACGACGGTTCTCTTCAATCGTTTCCTCGACATAGATCCTGATATCTTCCTCGTTTGCCGCAAGCCTAATTTTTGCGACAGTACTAACAGATAAAGAATCTCTGATATCTCCGGGATGTGGTCGGCTAGTCATAAAGATACTGGCCCCATTCTCGCTAAGCTTGTGAAAAATGGGGAGGAGTTGGCTTCGTTGTTTGTCTTCGTCGCACTCATCTAATGTATCAAAGACAAAAAAGACTCGGGAAAATAATTTCATTATTGCAAGGAGAATGAATTGTAGTGTTTCTAAGGTAGGTCTCTTTTCTCTTCCGGTAAGGTCATCGTATAATTCTTTGAATTCTTTCGGGAGGCTGAGTTTAGGTTTTTGAGCTACCAGTTGCTTTATCAGGCTACTAACAACATTGATAGGCGTCTGTTGGTTTGGTCTTT
The DNA here is from genome assembly GCA_033030345.1 of Verpa bohemica. Lineage (NCBI taxonomy): Eukaryota > Fungi > Ascomycota > Pezizomycetes > Pezizales > Morchellaceae > Verpa > Verpa bohemica. The sequence goes on along the minus strand of JAUFSE010000010.1, from coordinate 1,395,232 downwards.
GTAGAAGAAGTAGATATGGGCTACCCCTTCCTCCGTCGTTAACGTCCGTTTTTCAAGTTCATCGATAACGAGGGAGCTATAATAGAGTGGTCAGAAACTGATACGTAGATTCGCCGGGCAAGAATAAATACCTTAGGAACGTTTTTCCAGCTCCAGCTATTAAAAACGCATCAAGTTAGAATTCAACATATTAGAGTTTTATAGGGGAAGGTTGGTTGGTTTATTAGCCATGATTTATTACTGCCTTGTAGTGAGACAAGACAAAGTTCGGGCGAGTGGGCGCCTTAACCAACAATAAATTACAAAAAGAAAACCCTACTTACGGATTCCATGACCCCAGAGTATTTTGAAGTTTGGATCCCCCTTAATCCAACCAAGATACTGGGGTGTTCGTGAAAGCCACTTTCCGGTGTTTTTCCGCCTTTTTGTGCTGATTTCGGTATGCTTTTGGTCAATGCTATCGGGGTATAGCCAATTAAGTATTTTTGTTCGTTCCTCCTCTATCATCTATTAGTCATTGATCATTTATCAAAATGGAAATATAGGGCTAATGGTTACCTGCGTGGAACAATTCCTCTTTCTGCCTCTGGCGTTTCTGATTGGCAAGCTCCGTTTGTATCAACTGTAGTAGATCGCCAGTGGCCATATCTGACTTCCTAGCAAAGAATTCTATCGTTTTCGATAAGAAACTTCCTGGGTATCAGTAAAGTGGAATGAAATAGGGTAATGGATTTTTTTTCTTTTTTGGTAACTCACAAGTGGTCCATAGTCAAGGCAAGGTGGAAAAGCTCTCTATGTCTTGCGATTCTCGATATAACCTGGGAGGTTTCCCCCACTTCTAGAGGCCATTTAACGCGACGTATGAATTTTCTTAGTTTACTTATAGGCTTAGACTCAAACTTTGATTGAAGTTCTTTTATCTCTTCGGTGCATTTCTGGAGTAGGGGCACGAGCTCTGAAAGGGTACTGTCTTGGGAGTTTGTAGTAGCTGGATGAGCCTCGAGCTTGGTCAGGACAAGTTCAAGTGAATTGAGCTCTCTAAGTAGATTCTGAACATCTTGGGGTGAGTTCTTTACTGCGCCGATATAACTGTAACTCGCAGCAGTTACCGCGCCGATAACTTGGATGAGTCCGGTGATGCTTGCAGCAAGGCCAATAAGCTCTGCCATACCTGATGGAGGGTTTGCGAACTTAAGGGTTTGGAATTCGATATAACAAAGTAAGGAGTATGTAACTGTCTGGGTTCGAAACTGAAGAGAGCTAGTGACTAGTTACAAGAATGAGGGGAGTTGATATCGAGATAATGATTGTAGTATTACTGAATAAGCGGGGTATGTTGGTTACTATAATCCCCCCCCCAAAAAAATGAATATGCAGGATCGAAAAGATCAGCTTGGGTGTTTATCAACTCCACTACTCTAGACGTATCACACAGTGTAGTATGACTGCCATTGGAATTGGAATAGGCAGCATTGCTAGGCGTGGTTTTTGTTGGTGGTTGTGTGCACTGTCTCAAATCGTGACACGAGAGAAGTAGTTCTCAATAGACCTGATCACTGCCCACATAGGGTCATGAAGATCTATTGGACTAAAGTCCTATTCTCTCTGAAGTCAAGAAGCCAAATAGGTATGCAAGTCCCAAATGAGGGCTTTTATTGTAGCCAGTGCAACTTGCAGCTGGTAAAGGAGGTTACTTATTTCTTGCCTTCCAAATAGAATTTCCCGATCGTCGGGTATTAAGGGTCCTTTCTGTAAGCTGCAAGCTGGAAGTAGAGTACTCGTAATTCGCTGGCGTTTGTGGAATGGGCTGCTATTGCATACCATACAAAGCAGTGCCAAGCCTGTAGTTTTTGGGGGTATGCAATATCAGCCCGTTCCAAAAACGTCAGCTCTTTACGAGTATAGAGAAATTCATTATGCGGGTCGCCGCCTGTTATCAGTTCTCTAGACTCGTTTAGGCCCTCCCTAAACCTATAAAAGCTAGTTGGAGATGATAATCCTTACCATCAGATAGCTACATGCTATATGTTTGGTAGGAAGTGGCAACGTCCGCATAATGATCGGGAGACGTGAGATACGATTCAGGGTTTTTAGATTTTTGGCGAATATTCTAGGATCGGCCTGGTTTCTCGATATTTTTTGCCATACACTATAGGTATAATAATAGGGTTTTCATGGTGTCATTTCACCTGGCAGAGCCTCTTATGAAGAAGCGGGGGGCTAGGAACTTACAAATGTATTGTATCAAGCTTTTACTCGAAAAGCTTGGTGGATAGCTTTTACATAAATTTACTGAGCCTACAAGCATATAAAACTTGGGTTGTTGGTGTAAATACGCGTACGCCTGCTCGGCTGTGGGCTTAGTCTTGTGCCTAGTCTGGGGATGAGCTGGGGATGAGAACGAGACTAAGGCTTAGTCATCCAGGTTTTGAGATATACCTACATGTAGCTACATGTATGTAGATACTATTATAAAACTCCAAGTGCTTGATAAATATAAAATAAGATAATTAGAATAGATTAAATACGCTAGTAGCTTAGATCATCATCAATATCGCCCATTATTACAGTTTCTACATGGTGATCGGTGAATATTCCGTCTAGATTGCCCGGAGGCCCGACTATATTGACTTCTAAGATATTCCGAGGCACTACATTAAGAACATTATAAATATCATCTTCTTTGCACCGATTACAGGGGATCAGTCCTACCACCACCCCAAATGTGGTGCCAGACCACAGAGATTTTTTTCGAATGCTTCAAAGGAGTTAGATAACTTCCATTATTCACCTATTATAAAACTAGACCTTACATCCAAGACCCCATGCTCCTACTCAAATGTGTCTCTGTCGCTAGACGCCTAAATATTTGCTATAGGTAACTGTAACGAGGGCTTCCTCTTGTTGGTTCAGGGTTTAATGTTAGGTTTTCAATCTAGCGGCTGATCAGTGTTCTTTTTGGTTTCCTAAAATACAGTTCTATACAGTTAGTTCTATTCAGTTCATCCTGGAATCAGAGAATTCACCTATATTTCTAAAACCTAACTATACACATCAAGTGAAAGTTTTTGCTCTTGGCCTTAAGCCCCTCCTCATATCTCGATATATCTTCAATCATCATCATCTTGATCTGTGACCCTTAACAACATAGCACCCATCACACCCAGCTCGCTCATGCTCCCGGAGAATTGGCACCTATCTAATCTTGTGTTAAGAAACGGACAAAATACTCCCCCTTAGATTTAGGGCCAACAGAGACAATCCTACCCCTCCAAAAGGACGTATATTTACTATTAAACCTAAAACCCCCAAGAATTCAGAACATAATCGATCAAGTGAGTACGAAAAGGGAAACATAATAACTACTATTCTCGTACCCAGTCCCCCATATACTTCACCCTCTGAACTTGCACTCTCGGACAAACTCCAAGACTGTCTAACTGGAGTTGGACTCCCTTCCGGCGGTATAGCAAATATGTCGTTCATATTTGATTTATTTTTAACTAGTACTATAAAAGCCAACGGAGATGATATTGTGTCAGCGCAGTAAAGAGAACCTATAGCTAGGGATGGGAATGAGACTAATTAGTTCTATTTCCAAGGTCTGTGTACCCGACAACGGTACCTCCTTCATCTCCCCCACCCACCCACCCCAGCACAATCATATCCTCAACATTATCATCTACTGTTAAACGCATACGTCCTTAAACTAGTCTATGACTTTGTAGGTATAGGTGCGTGTGATTAACTGTTACAAAGGTTTGTCAGCGAGGTTTCGGTAGTAGTCTCCAGAGTATGCGTCGAGAGAAAACCATATACTTGAAGTCGATAGTTTCAGAGTGATTGATTGGGACTATGAAAACCGTAATCCTGGAATGGAGTCGTGTGTGGGGGTTTCCTTTGGTGGGGGCTTCCGTGGTTTGCTACTTGAAGTGGATACTTTGGCTGGAACAATAACGTCTTATAGTTACACACTAAGGGTTTCGCATGCTCAATTCTGAATGACGCTGGGTATACAGATTCTAAATCCCTGTTGTAAGGATTTGAACCTCCATAGTTTCCCATGATAGTTTCTCGATAGTTTAAGTATGCCCATATAAGAATGATATACCTATTTGATTCAAACAAGCACCGCTAACAACTACTACATCTCAGTGAACCAATAAACACTGCCTTTCGTTATTAACTATATAAATTAGTGATCTCTTTTGATTAATTAGTGTAGCTTAGTATTATAATTATATAAGTAACGCTTGGAATGAATATATATGCATAACTAAACTAATGAAGGGGATGTATAAGGTTTGCTTTATGGTTAGGGAATATATTTAGATAGAGTAAAACAAGTAAGGGAATTAAATCCTTAGAATATTATAAACCTAGAATAAGAATAACTTACAAGAAAAAAATGCAGGTTTGGTAAGATCAAAATATAGATACACCAATGGGCTTGGGTATCAGTTAGAATGAATATATGCTATGAACCAAGAAGAAAAAAGAAATATAACTCGTTGTTAAACGCCTCGTATTTAAAGAAGAAAAGGAGAAATATGTTTAGTTATTCAGTGAGGAATGCGCGCTAGTAAAAGGCTCCTTTCTAGTGTTAGTGGTTCATTCTGATAAGCTGAGCAGTGTAAATAGTTTTATAAGAGGTAACCAGTCTTACATTTATACCAGCAATGAAAAATAGCGCCTACTAGTCCCCGATTCTAAATTGTCTGATTGTTTCTTACCCCGTACTCCTACACAGCAATGTCAGTTTATTCCTAAGAAAAAAACCATGGGAGCTTACAGAAATAGCAGTAGTAACCCCCTGTTGAGATGAGGAGTGTTGGTTTTGTGGAGACACCTCGTGGTCTGATGTGGGGGAAGGCGTCGCCATAGCCACATCTGACGCTTGGGGGACTTGTGGGGGGTCATGTGTTTCAACTAGAAGCTGGGGAGCTTGGCGTATGGCAGATCTATCTGGGCTATACGCCTGATTAAGGGTATTCGTTTGCAGCTCAAAGGATTGAGCCGGAAATGCATCCACAGCAGGAGCCAGCTGAAAGCCAAGATCTGCCTCTTGGTTACCAACAATTTGCGGCCCAATATCAAGCTCAAAAATGCTATTCCATGGGTCGGCAACTTCTAGCCCTTGGATTTCGCTACCAGAATTATCCAAATCAGTAGGGTCAGTGGGTTGCATAGATGCTAGATAATCCTCAATCTCACGAAACTGCCGGGCACGAGCTAGCGAGATAGCAGACCACCCATATCGGTTCCTAAGGCTTATTCGAGCTCCGGAGTCGACTAACACTTTGACGGTACTTAAGTGACCGGCTTTAACAGCAATCTGAAGTGCCGTCCAGTTATTATATGAATAGGAGTCAACTTTTACTCCAGTTGAAAGTAAAGCAGAAACAGCTTTTTCTTTTCCTAGTTCGGCTGCTAAATGCAATGAAGATTCTTGAGTGGCAAATTCTTGAGTAGGAATTGCCATAGCTTTAAAAAGCTCTAAAATAGCGGTTGATTCTTCAACAATAGAAGTTTTAAGTAGATCTAGGATAGCGTTGTTATCGAGGCGTAATCCGAGGTCGAAAAGCCTTTTAGTCATATCGAAATGACCCAATCTGGTGCTTAAAACGATAAGCTGGTCATCGTTCACGGTTGCACCAGCGTATATCAAAATATCTAACGCCCGCTCATCCCCTCTCTCGACAGCAATACGTAAGGGTAGTTCTAGATGATTTAGATCGGTGTTGATCGCCATTGTGCTGGAGACTAAGAGGAACATTAGGTCATAGTCCCCTTGTTCGACCCCTAAACTGAGTGCCGAATTGCCGTTCATATCTAGTGCAAACGGATTTGCACCCTGATCGAGGAAAAATTTTGCTAGGTCAATACTCGCACCTTGCATAGCAGCTATACGTAGAAGCGAGTTCTTCGCCGGCTGTTGAAGATAGGGCGCGGAATCTTTGGACTTGAACAATTTGAGAAACTTGCGTTGAGAAAGCTCCATCAGAAGCCAAACAGATAAAAGGTAGTTCAGCAGTAATTCAACGGTCCCATCGTTCCCAGAGTTGGCTGCCACTTGAACGCATATCCATTGTGGTGGTGTCCTTCGCTCAAGCAATGCAGCTACGATGTGGGGGTGTCGATAACTTGTAGCAATCTGCATTATACTTTCGCCATCATTATCCACAGCCTCGAAATCCGCTCCCCGCTCCTTCAATGCTAGGACCACCTCTAGATGTCCGGAGGCAGCAGCATAAGCCAGGGGTGTCTGGCCAATATGGTTCCTACTATGCACAGACGCGCCCATTCTCAAAAGACAGTGGACCGAAGCTAGATAGCCACCCCTTGCTGCAAAATGGAGAGGCGTTTCACCAAAATCGTTGATTGGATCGACGGGAACTCGGCTATAGCTTGGATCAAGAAGGATATCTAAGATATCTAGGTAGTCTTTGCTGGCAACAACATGCAAACAAGTGTTTCCGTTTTCGTGATGACTACTCGGAATAGCGCCTCGCTGAAGGAGAAGTTGAAAGATACTGTGGTAACCTAGAATTGCTGCGGTGAATATTGGTGATCTCTTGTTCTTATCTTCTTTGTTAACATTTGCGCCGTGGGTTTCTAGAAGAGACTCGACAAGGTGGTAATGGTCAAAGTATATAGCACGACATAATGTTGTTTGGCCATTCTCATCCTCGGAATCAACATCAAATGTATGTGAAGCTGAGCGCATGGTAAACTCTCTCATAAAGCACTTGTCGCTTTGCAGAGTCATACTAGGGCCCGTATATGAGAATAGTTCCGATGCTGTACTACCATAGTCCATAGAAACAGCTAGGGTGATCGTATCCGGAGCATTCTCTAACAGAGATTCCGAAACAGCGTCGTAACCACTACTTCTAGCTGATGATAATGCCTCAGACCATTTCTGACGGTCGCTATTTCCTATAGTATTACCTTCTATCTTCTCCCAGGTTTCCTTCAACTTCTCCTGTTCTAGGTTCCATCTTAGGGCTGGCGGTGAGTCAGATATGAATTGCCGGTTCTCTTCATAATGAAAACTGTCACTATTGACAGCCCAAGATCCAAGCACGTCTTGGTGCAACTTCATAATCTTGATGTTTGCAATAGAAAACGAATGCGCTACATCAAGGGGTATACTATTATAAAAAGCACCCAACAAATCCATAATTTTCAAGTACCAGTATCTTAGTTCCGGGAGGTCATCTTCAGCGACCAAAAATTGGTGGGCTTCAGCCTTGAAAACCACAATCTTAATAGCACGTAGTAGTTCTATAGTGGCATCGTGGGTACGGGGATGATCTTCTCCAAGCACTAAGAAACACGATTCAGCGGCTTTGGCATAGGCGTTGGCGGCGAGCATGTAACTAATGAGGTCTTTCCGAGTTCTGGTGCATGACCTAGCTGATACGTGGCATGTAAAAGAAAACCAAAAAAGCATATCTTCTTTTACAGCCTCTGATGTCATTGGGTTTTTGATTTTCTGTAGAATATCGGGTTGAACCTCGGTGATTGGCGGGAGTTTTTCAGCAAGCGGTGGGATAATAGTTATATAAGCTTCCTCTAACGTTGCTAGCCCAGCCTCTCGTACAATCTGAGCAAACTTCTCCACAATATTATGTGTAACCCCAAATGAGCCTATGTTTTTCTTATTGTATCGTCTGACTGACATCTTTCCGGGCATAGAGGATATTAGTGCCGAAGCCGACGAAATAAAGACGGAAAAAATGTTTTGAGCGCATAATTTTTCAAGGGGGGTATTCGAGACCACAGCAAGCATGCTGTCACTACCATCTAGGGGAGTCTCCATGATCCCCACCACTCGAAAAGGGGAGATGTCGTTCTCTTTTGTGCCGTCTTCTTTGCTTTTGATTTCAATACATTTTGTTTCCCTTGAAATCCACCAGTCATACAAGCATCGAGCGTATGTAGGGTCAATACTGCCATCCTTAAATCCTAATATGCGCAGGGTTTTATCTTGTGACTCGGGATCTTCTCGTTGTCCAGGGCCTCTTCCACCTCTGTATCGATAAAGCGAGCGCATCTCTAGCTCGTGGAAGTCAAGCATACACAATGAATATGCAGCTTCAATTTCAGAACGATTGACCTTCCACTTCCCCCATTGTTCGCCAGCTTCTTTTGGCCTACGCCTTTTGAGGTTGAATTCAATTTTCTCGAAATGATCTGAATCCTCATCTGATCCTCTGACACTCACTATTAGAGGCCACTGGAACTCCGTCAAGTCCAGATCCCGCTGAATCATCGCAGGCCCCCCACTTGATAGCTCTGGAACAGACTCGAACTGGTTCTCGACAAGTGTCAACTGATTTGCTGGGTCTGATATAAACTCCATCGTTTGCTCGATCGCATCGCAAAGAGCTGAAACTTCCTTGTGAAAGCTAGAGGCCCAACTAGAAATTGTTTTCAGTCTTCCACGGACATCAATTAGCTTCCTACCAAGTAAGTTTTCTGCTAATACCGGTAGTTCGAAAGGGTTCGGCCCATCAATGGGCCCGGCAAGGTTATAGTAATTGGAGACCCCAGTATTGCCGTATTCAATTTTCCCTGATGGGACTGAAAATCGTTGGCACTTTGCAATCTCGCGTGCCATACAGTCAAGCTCAAAACTAAATCATTAGGTAAGCATGCATCAATATACATAATGGTACGTAGAATTCTACTTTTTGACTACTTTTTTGGCAGCAGGGTTTCTGGTGAGGTGACGGCGTATGATTGCTCTTAGGGTACACATTATTGCAGTTGCAACAAGTTGTGCGATTGTAGCTGACCAATGCATCCCTAGATTATCGATTAGTATGTTTGTAAATGGTATTACTCTCCGCTCTACATACCTCTAAGGCCCATAAATTGGGCAACAAAACCAAAGATACTGATAACAGTACCAAGTAATACCAACGATTGAAAACCTTTCAAGTCCTTCCTAACTCGTGAAGTCATAATCGTCTGCTTATCTTTCAGACAAAATATAGCATAAGAATCGAAATGCTCATCGTTAACAATCTGTCCCTTCTGCAACCAGGCAAACCTCACTGATATTTTATCATCTTCTTTCGCCTTCCACTTCTCTTCAACGGTAGCAGCCTCTACAACATGAGAACATATTAACATACCCGAAACAACCCCAATAGTACCAACAGCAGACATAGGAAAAGCATATACAGGGGCCCTCTCGCCATCTTTCCGAAAATCTGTTAGCCATAGCCCGTATTTTGTGATTAAGCCCCAGTATGTGATGACAGCAGACTGGATTATAATCCCTATAATTGCCACTGACCATAATTCACCCTGACTTGCAGTTTCGCCTCGGGCATTCAGAGAGATATTTGGAGCGCAAGGATTCGGGATTCGGTCCTCAATATCATCCATAGAATTAAATGCGTGAGTTGATGTGTTCAAAAGCTCATATCCATCATCATCATTGTGCTCGGGATCAGTGCGCCAGCGCTTTTTCTGCTTTTGGTGGTATAAAGGGTCTGTTTCTGAGGGGCAGAACTTGCTCTCTTCAAATGAGTAGACATCTGCGGAGAGAGAGTCCGGGTGGTTCTGGCCACACACTCCGTCGTTCCTTTCAAGGTACACTAGCTCGATTATCTCAGGAGATCCAAGGACCCGTACGATTGCTTGGCCATTCCATAATTCACAGACACTAGCGGAAGTAGAGGACATGAGTTCTAGCTCTGCTACTCCCTGGCTTTCTTTTGCTCGACCAATAATCGCGCGTAGCCAAGCTAGAAAATTTTAGCGCTAGTCCTTCTCCCTAAGCTGGGTAACTAGAGTGCTACGAACTTGGACCGCCAACCCGTATAGCTGCTACAACCGCTGTAATAATTCCTAGACAGATTTAGCTTTGAGGGACTCTGGTGGCTATAGGAAATTAGCTACCTAGTGGTCCCATGGCAAATATCAGGTTGTCTGCCCATCCCATAGATTGACCAAGGAACTGCTTCGCAACTTGCTCTCCAAAAAGTGTGAGTAGTGGTGCTAAGTCACTGAATAGATTGTTGGTGAAATCATCACCACTATCCGAGGCTGCTGCTGTAGTACGCAAGAAACAGTTAAGAAAGAGAAACGCAAAACATGGATAGAAAAACATTGTTGCTTATTGTTTTTTTGAAACATCACCAAACTTTACCGGTCAATGCGGACGCAAAGAAGAATTGCCAATTATTATGAAGTCAGAAGTTCCCGGGTGGGGTGTCGCGTACACCCTCTTGCACTTGTAGCAAGCCCCATGCTGCGCAATGAGGGGAAACCCGGATTTTTTTTTTGTGTAACGAAGGCTGAAGATAAAACACTACTGGTGATACTCCGATCCTCGGCTTCTAGCCATTCGATAGGTTAAATGATCTAGTAAAAGGATACAAACTACAGTGCTTGAGAATATAAAAAATTCACATAAATTTTTATTCTAATCCTCAGCTATGTTAACTTTCTATAGTCTCCGGTAGTAGTATTGCGAAAAAATGGTTTAGAGAGTCAGCACTAGGCACAGGACTACTTTACTGATTGGAAGGATTTTTATATTGGTGCCAGTAAACTGGCAGCCTTGACACCAGGCCTGGGAAGAGAGACTAGCTAATAGATAGCCTCTCAGAACAGCCCGACAGTGCTCAAGAATTAGTTGAGACTCAGAAGTTCTTCTGGTGCGGAGATACCGGTAGCCAATTTATCGAGTCGATACAGTACTAAGGCTCTGCCGAGCCTCATTCTGTCTGACTAGGTTTAACCCACCCCAGGACGGAGATAGCCAATTTCATGAGTTGATACGGTTCTTCAAACGTCAGGGGATTACGAGTACATATATTGCAGTCATCGTGCTCCGCCTGCATTGCCGCCTTAGTGTAACACTACATGTGCATATACAAGGCTCTGGCAATAAGGACCAGATGGTAGGGGTTTGCATGCAGGATGCAGCAGTATATTAACACCTAAAAGAACGAACAGTTCTGATTTCAATACTAGTTAAGACATGTAGATCTTTGACCACAAGTGGCACAGTGACTCTGCCTCTAGTGGCAAAGTCACTTAACCACACTGAAAGACAGAGGTTACTTGAGAGATAATTGCAATGGTAGCTGGAGATTGCGTTTCCCCCCTTCTTGATGCCTTCTAGATATTTTTAAATCATACTATGTGGGTTTCCTTCTATTCTTTCTTCACAAAGGGTGAATAAATATCAGGTTGTAGGGGGTTTTGTTAATTTGTCCCTCCTAATGTCTGGTGGTGGATCAAGATCACCCTCAGCTGAGGGCACCGGGGTGATTTACATTTAACTGTTGTGGATGGTTTGGATGTTCCAGCTCTATTATTACACCATGTATCACCGGGGCTTAGCTACATCAAGGCTGAGGGGTCTATGTATTAAAGCCCAACGGCGTACCACCGGACGCGTCTCCAAGCCCTATATACCTTTCCTTCAACATCTTTGTCACTCATTAACCTGCCCTCATCCCCTATCTCCTACTGAGTGACCCTGTATTATCACTAACTATAGTGTCTAGGAGTAGATTGAAGTGAGGATACATTCTCTTATTTACAAAATCTCCTATCAAGATGCCTTCACTACCATCAACACCAGTCACTACTAACCTGTCTTTTACGCTCACTCCCCCACCCTCTCGGTCAGCCCAAACAACACCCCCTATAGCATCTCTGGAATTCTCCCCTGCAGCAAGCACTACAAATGTCCATCCTTTTACTCCCCACCATATTCCCCTGTCAGCCTCACTCTCTACAACAAATAACCCCTCCCCCTCCCCCGCTGATGTTCTCTCACAAATGAGGTTTTCCTATACCTCGCCACGTTTGATCTCACCCTTCTCTACTTCTGGGAGCGAACGTACTCGGTCTAGGTCCCGTTCCAATTCTCAGCGGTCCCAGAGGTCCCCAGCACCTGACAGGTTTATTCCAAGCCGGGCAAACATTCAAAGCTTCCGCATGAATTGCCCAACACACCTACTATCTAGCGAGGAGAGGTTACTTCGTCGGAGTATTGGTAGCTCGGCTAGAGGCCGTAGTGCCTCTCCTGACACAGGAAATACTTCCGCCGCTTCAAGGATGAGCACTGGATCCACTAGCACAGTTCGGGCCGGAATTAATAGACGTATTAGTGCTGGTTCTGTGGGTGTGTTTGGAATTGGGATTGGTGCAGCAACAAGGAGGGAAGAGCCTAGACCAAGAGGAAGAGAAGTGCATATCAATGTTTTTGGTGACAAGGCTACCCCAGAGGCTGAAATGGAAAAACATGAGAGAAGATTGTCCGCTGCACTCGGTGTGGATAGGAGTGCCAGAGTACTTAGTTTTGCCCGAGAAAACGAGCCTAGAAAGGATGGACAACCCCGGAAAGGTGGAGTTATGGGAAGTCCACGGAGTGAAAACTTGAGTGATATGCTATGGGAAGATGTTTTGGAGGTTGGAAGTCGTAAGCTTCATCTCTACTCCATCTATCCAATCTCTCTAAAAGCATACTACAGACGATTCCACGCCACAAACCTCCCCATGCCGCAAGACCCAAAAGCGAACCGTGCCCACCACTCCTTTCCGAGTCCTAGATGCCCCTGGCCTACGTGATGATTATTATTGCTCCCTTATTGCTTACTCACCACATACCCACTCTTTAGCTGTAGGGCTTCATAATGATGTATATAGTTGGACCGAAGCTGGAGGGGCCCGTCCTTTCGAGCCATGGTCCACATCCCACGTGACCTCTATTGCATTCTCATGTCTGCAAGGTGGAAATAATATTCTTGCCATAGGTAGAGTTGATGGTTCTCTCAGCCTATGGAACCCTATTGAGCTCACACCGAGAATTGAGCGCCCTCATAATGCTGGGGTCGCCTGTTTGGCTTGGAAACCGGTGGTTTCTCACCGTTCGTCGGCACGTTTCCCACCTTATGCTGCTGGAGATAATCCCCGTCCCCCGCCATTTCTCGCGGAGATGGAGGAGCTTCTCGTCGGTGATGAGTTCGGAAGCGTGTATTATTACTCGATTGAGTGGAATGGGATGCGTGAATCGCTTAGCCAAGGTTCTTCTGACGCCAACATAACCTTACTAAAGAGAATTATAGTACATTCCCAGCAAATTTGTGGACTGACTTGGAGTGGAGATGGTCAGCAGTTTGCTACTGGAGGAAACGATAACGTAGCTTGTCTATTTGATGCACCCGAAGTCTTGAGTAGAAGAGGTGATGTGAACGAGAGAGGTGAGGTGGGTGTAATTCAAGGTGGAGAGAAACATCGGTGGGTACATGGAGCCGCTGTAAAAGCAATTGCATTTTGCCCCTGGCAGAAAAGTTTGATTGCTACTGGTATGTTTACCCTTTTCTGACAGTTTCTTATGTTTGTGATACTTTTAAAACTAAATATCTACAGGTGGGGGCTCCAACGATCGTTGCATACATTTTTTCCATACGTTTTCAGGTGCAGCGCTTGCAACAATCAATGTTTCTGCCCAAGTCACGTCCCTGCTTTGGTCTACCAACCACCGGGAGATTGCCGCGACGTTTGGCTATGCTAACCCTGATCACCCAATCAGGATCGCGGTGTTTAGCTGGCCCGAGTGCAAACAAGTTGTACAAATACCTTGGCAAGAGGATATGAGAGCTCTGTACGCTGTTGCATATCCCGGAGGCCCTAATGATCCTTCTACTAGTAATACTGCTGCTGCTATGGCTAATGTAGCTAATACGAGGCGGCTCGAGGACGGAAACGACGACGGCGATGTGCTAAGGGAAGAGTTTGGAGTTGCTAGCAGGATCGGCGGTATTGCAGGTATGAGGTGGACTGGCAGAAGTAAACCAAAAAGTGAGGGTTGTATTGTCGTTGCTGCTAGTGATGAGACAGTACGTTTTCATGAGGTATGGAGTGAGACAAGGAGAGGGGTATTAGGGTGGAGAGGAGTATTAGGAGGGAGTGATATTCTAGAGGGTCTAGAAGGCATTGAGAAGGATGGCGGAGAGATGATTAGATAGCTTTCTCCCTATTCCTACAGAAATTCCCCCGTCCTTCGCTGTCGGGGTAGGCGCTTAGACTTTGCTTGCTCTTGTCTAGAGTTCATAAGTAGAGATGAAAACTGGGTTCAGTTAGTTTTGTGCTACTAAATTGTCAAATCCCTAGAGGAAAATACTCTTGTCCCTTAGAATAAGAATTCGATTGCCTATACGTTTAAAATATTACCTTGTTCTTGTGTTATGTTATTACTTGTTACCTAGAAGTCTTCTATTCAATCTACGACAAATGGTCGTGATTAACCCATGTATACAGTTAAAGACTAATTATCATGCAAAAGTAGAAGATTTTTATGCTTATCCTAACTTAGGTCTTGGGTCTAGGGGATTGCGTGTCTGGTTGACTGTACTTAGACTTTTTGTTCGTTTTTAGTTATGGACTGATGTTTGTTTTGTTTGTTTTGTTTTGTTTTGTTTTGCGCGCTGTGTTTATGTTTGAGGCGGAGAGAGCAATACCATAGCCGGAAGGCTGCATGTATTTAATGATTTAAACAAAAAAAACTGTACTTAGACGCTATGAGTCACTCGATATCACTCGATATAAATCGTAAGCGCCAATATTGCATTGCATTAATTAAGGCAAAAGGCCTAGCTAAGAGATCTTAACTACTAAATAACCCTTTACCAACTCTCCCAATCACTATTTTTGGGTTCTAACTCTATGGAATAGAGTCACTATATATCTTATATAAGGTCTATAGCTCGATAACTAAGATATAGTCAACTTGAGTCTAGTAAAGAATCCATGCTTTTAAAGTAGCGAGAACTAAAACATCACACGTTCCTTTGATATAGATTGGCATAAAAAGAAACTGATTATGTTGGTGGGATTATATTGTAGGAAATGTACTACGGGTAAATTGAGGTTTATATTGAGGTCTCCTGTGGATCGTAACGGGGGGAAAGTACAAGCCAAAGCAAAAAAATGGTCAAGGCTTCTCGGCTCATCTTTAAACGCTACCAATCCATCATCCATAAATCCACGAGTCGGAGATATGCCATAGTGACCAAGAATTAATCCGGATAACGCTGATTCCGAATACCCAATTTACGATTCATACACTGTATCACAACCTTTCCTAAACCTCCAAGTGCCTAGCGAACGCCTCCCCCATAGAAATCGACGAGGAGAAAAACTTTTGTTGTATGTGCATGTTTTTTTTGTATCCTTTCCCAACCAAAACCACCGGTACCGAATTTCTCATTTTATTGTTGTAACTTTTTCATACAGTATTGAAAAACCCCATCCCAATAGTGACGCAAATCCGGCACCGCCAGCCCACCACAAATACCTCCGAAAGAAAGAAAAACAGAGATTTAACGGTAAGATTCTACGTAAAACGTCAGCTACAGTATCTCCCCCACCACCATAGCCACAATTATCCTGGGGATACATACTCTGGTACCTCGCTCTGGCACCTGGACCACCAAACTTCTTGGGCTCACACCGTCTGTTATCGGCGACAAGCAGTGAACGGTCATAAGCAATCAGAGCTTGTTTTAGCTGGTTCTTGCTGTGCTCATCAACAAACTTCTGGTAGTAGGCAACGATGGACTTGGCGATAGCCTGACGGATCGCGTAGATCTGCGAGGTGTGACCTCCTCCAGTGACACGCACACGGATATCGACATTGGCGAACTTATCAAGACCGACAATGAGGAGGGGCTCGTAAACCTTGAAGCGGAGGACTTCGGGTTTGACAAGGTTGAGGGGAGAGCCGTTGACCTTAACGAGTCCACGACCGGCCTATAGGAGGTGTTAGCTAGATTCCCCGGGGTCCAGTACTGATTCGGGAATAGGTAAAATGTTCGGCGATGGAATATGTACCTTGCAGTGGGCGACGGCAGTAGCTATAGATATCGAAAAAAGGTCAGCATTTCACCCCCATATTTTGGCCCAAGTCCCACTAAGATCCAACAATTCGACGTACCGGTCTTCTTCTTGCCGAAGCATTGCACAGATTGAGCAGGAGTAGCCATTTTCGTCTACAGTTTTTTCGGGTTCGGGATGGTGTTCGAGGTAATCGTAATGGGTGGCTGGCTGGCTGGCTGTCGTTTCGTTGTCGGTGGGAAATTGGTAGGGCGTAATTTTCGTGATGATCGAATCCACGGTGGGTCATTGTGCGTTTCCGCTTCAAGGCAGTCACATATGTTAGGGTTAATGACCTAATCCGGAGTCTAGTGCCCTTGTTACCCGGATCTTGCGGCTCTTGCCGATAAGCTCTGTCGACCTCTAACCTCACCTCAAAGGTGACTTTAGATTAAATACTAAATCTCTTATGAGTGCTCCCGAAAACTAAATAAACCTCAAGGTATGACCAACAGAATTCTGGATATCATGGTCGTTGACACAATTGATTCTGTGTATATATTTAGCTATACTTATAAATATCAAATGCTGTAACCACCTAGCTCAGCAAAGAACCTGAATCCCCAAAAACCTTAATGTTGTATGCATTCGGCTCAAACGGGCGCGGCCAACTCTCGATAGGCCACGGTGAAGATGTGCATATACCAACCTTGTGCAGTCTCTCTTTCCCATCCCAGAATCCAGCCCCCCCGAAAACCATAGCTGCTGGAGGGAACCATACGATCGTCCTCTTCCCCTCCGGTGAAGCTTTCTCGGTTGGGGACAATACATTCTCGCAATGCTGCATCCCTGCTACAACTACCTCATCGCCCATGTTCCAACCCATACCCCCACCTAGCTATAATGACAAATGGAAACTCGCTTCTGCTGGTTGGAATTTTACAATCCTGGCTTCTTCAGATAACCGCGTTTTCGTATCGGGGAACGGCACTAAAGGAGAGCTAGGACTTGGTGCAACTATAGATACAGCGATATCACAACTCATCCCCGACTTTCCCCCAGAAGGAACAACTATTGAGGGAATATCCTCTTGTATGTCGCATACTCTAGTAGTTCTCTCAAATGGGCACGTCTACGGTTGGGGTGCAGGACGGAAAGGACAACTTGGAACTCCAGCTTTGCCGAGCGTGTCTACACCCCGGAGGATCCAAGAGGTGCCATGGCCAGTTGAAAAGGCAGTATGCGGAAGAGAATTTAGTGCCCTAATGTCACGCCCAGAGAAAAATGACGGAGTTACTATAAGGAGGTTGATTTTTCTGGGAAATGATAAATATAGAATCAGAGATGATTTAGGAACCCCCATTGAAGGAATAGAAGATATCCAAGCTTCCTGGAGTAGTGTTTATATCCATTACTCTGATGGACGCCTAATAGGCTTCGGCAGAAACGATCGGGGTCAGCTGCCACCACCTGGACTTATGTCTATACAAAGATTTGCGGCGGGAAGCGAGCATGTTGTTGCTATTACTGAGGGGAAGCTAGTAGTGTGGGGATGGGGCGAACATGGGAATTGTGGGAAGAGTCGGGAGGAAGATGGAGGCGGAGATGTTGTGGGTGTGGTTGAGGATATTAAGATTCCCGAAAGTAACGGTGAGATTATTTCCGTTGGTGCAGGGTGTGCTACAAGTTGGGCCTGGGTAGCGGAAAGTAAGAGTATCGATTAATAAATAGACTAAACTATTCTCAGCCCCAAACCGAAGTCTCATTGCTCTCAATAGGAACCCCAAGGGGTAATCGAAGAGTATAAGAATCTAGCTAGATTTTAGAGAGTTCTCACGATAAATTTATGATGTATTAAGTATATGGAGCCAATACACTACATGTAGCTTTCGAGGTAGTTAGAATTCCCAACGAAACAGGGTTTAGGGTTGGGGTTATGAAGATACCCTGTTCCTTGGCATCTTGGGGAAATTTTTAAAAACGTTCCTACTTAAACTTTTTCTTCCCCCATCCCTCTTCCTACGTACTCTCCTCATACAATCCACCCAATCCCTCAACAGCGCTCCACCACCTTACCACCTCAAGCAACAATAGCAATCTAATGCCTACCTCTTCTAGCGAGGGTGCAGCATGCGGAAATATCGCGGGTTCCTGATTTATAAAAGAAAGTCACTAATCTAAATAATCAGCAACGTTCACCCTAGAACACCCACTTCTCCAAGAGTGACACTGTTCTGGGTGGACTTCAATATTATTGGTGAGTTCTTTATAGTCTTTCTCCTTCACTCCATTCCACAGCACCAACCTTCCCGTAATTCCCATACTAGTTTACCTACAATGATGAGAAACCATTTCAAATTTTACAGTTATCCCTGTCTGAAAACGACTTTGTTGTATCTGTTGATCTTATAACCTCTGAGATATCCTTCCCGAACCCATTCTTATCCCCTTGAACGACGCCATATAATGATTCGCTCCTAACATTTCCAATCTAGGTTCCCGGGCATAACAACATGTCGCAAGCAGGGCTTACTCCCTATTTGGGATTTTTATTCGAAAATAAATCTCGTAAAAAACATGAACAAACGAGTCTCAAAAAAACTTCTTATAAGGTAAAATAACCTCGCTTTTCTACAACTCTTCCCCGCCCCGCGTTTTGTGATGAATTTTATCCATGATAGGGACATCTTATACCTTCGGGTACTTGATGATACAACATTGAATCAAGATAGTAACCCTCTGATCTACGCAAAATCCGTACCTGCATTTTCTTCGTCTAGTTTTGAATTACTATGCCAGACATTATTAACATTTCTAGAATTAAGGTCCATATATATCGAGGATAGTTTCCAGCTATGTTAATCTTATGGGCTATGCCCCGAAACTACGCCAGCGGCCAATCTTACACCAAAGAATCCTTGACTACGTCTTTTATAGAAAGTTTAGTCCAATTTTTATTTTTGCGGCCTAGTAGTATATTCCTACATCGATTTATATAATGGAAAAAGAAAATCTTATATTTGTGTTTTCCACTAGAACCCCGCTCCCTCACGCTGGATATAACGGGGAGTCTCGGAGATAAATAGAAATCTAATAAAAATCATCCACTTCATATGTTCATGAGTATTTTGCCCAAATTTGTTAGTATACGAGTGATATCATGTGATAGAGATCGGTGGAGAAATAAAGAAATAAATTATAGGATTTTCAGCAGCCCCAAAGCCTCGTAATTGGGCCAAGACCTTTTCGCAGACAAGAAATTCTAAACTTGAGCTCTAAGAATATAAGTAACTATCGTTTTGAGGTCCTTTCGCTTATATGCAATAATTGATAAATTCCTTGAGTATAAATATAATATATGATAAGCTAAGCCACGAATAACGCTCAAGAAACTACACCAAAAGCAACTAACACGCGTGTACTGTTTTAACTAAGCAAAAAGAAACCCTCCGAGAAAATCACCACTTGCTACCTAGGTGGACAACCTCCCCAAACGAATGAACTCATTAATCAAAACGACAATTCCATCATTTCCCACTCCATAGCCCTTCACCCCCCCCCCTATCCAGTTCACTGACAATACAAAAGCACAAAATAGTATTCCAACCTCCCCACCAAATAAAGTCTTATATAAGGTAGTCATCCTATTTCATCCAAAATCCCATAAAAGTCAGCGTGATCACTTAATCTAGAAAGAAAAAAACAACTTAGAAGACAATAATGCATGATAAAACATACCTTGCGAAATTTATTGTAAGGGGAAAAACTAAAGATGCATTTCCCCCTTTGAAGCATATTATTGTCCCTAGTCCCTAGCTACTATATATTAGTTCTAAAATTAGTTTCCAACTAGAGTGTAGCATTTTAATAAACCAGTGGGATGCGTACGACTATAATCCCTAGATAACCCCCTAATCTTACACTTCATACCAAAACAACACTACGGTTCTGGGGCGGTACTACTACTCAAATTTGTTATTCCCCATACTGTAACACTCGTGCATTAGTTCAAACTCTACTTAATTCTAAGAGAAACCTTTCAAGTAAACATACCCACAGAGTTCCACCCCTCTTCTGTAGTCTCCTCCCCGGTAGTAAGACCCAACTGAGCCAACAAAGGGGCATATTCTCCTAACCCATGACCCTCACTAGTAGTAGCGACCCAAGAGAATATAGCATTAGGATCTCCCATCGAGCTAACAGTAAGGTAATTCCGCATACTGTAACCAGGATCTTCTGGTGGTGGACCTGCAGGGAAGAGTAATCCCTGATCCTGTTTCTCGGCTAATGCTTGATTAGACTGTTGCATAACAAGTTCGGTGATCTGTGTTCCCTGTTGCGTAGTAGTGTAGTCTTCCCCGGAGTTGTGGTGGTGGCTTGGTAACCCGCTCATGGAAATCTTGAGATGTAGGAATCCGGTGGATAGTGCGTTTTGGTAATTGTGTTCTGCTTTATCGGTGGGATTACTGTACTGAAGACGTGTATTAACTTGGTTGTATTGGGTTTTGTGTTGGAGGGTTTGGGAGGTGTGCAGTTTTGTTATGTGGGGTGTGGTGGAGGTAGTAGTGGTGGAGGTTTGGGGTGTTGTCTTTGGGGTTGTTTGTAAGAGACCCATTTTGTGTGTGTGTGGAGTAGTAAGTTGTAGTAGGATTATATGGAAGTTTAGGGAAGGGGTATATGTTAAAGTGGATATAGAGTATTTAAACACTATGTGATATTCCGACGTAAGTATATTTCTTATTTAATTTCATAACCCAGGCCGGACCGAGGGACGTAAAGGGTTTCTTATAGATATCGAATCTATATCAAAAAAGAAAAGTGAGGGTAAGATAGTGTCTCGGCTCCAACAACTACTTCTGAAAATTTATGTATGCAAATACCCAAGGCGCTCCAGTGTGCTACTTCGATCCAATAAAAATAAAAAATGTTAATCTGCTATATGTCAAATCTAGCATGATGCCCGTGATGGAGGGGGTGGTATACGTACGTACTCAAGATGGACAGAGCCCCGTTTCCTGTCTACTGGTCTAACCTTGATACTCACAACCAGCAATGCATGTTGTAAAATCCAATAATATAGTTATTCAGGAAATCCCGTTGGACATAAAATAGGTACATACATAAATCAAACTGGAACTTATCTACCCCGTATAAGCTTCCGACAAAATAGCAATACTAGTACAGATACAGAGATCCCTCCCTGGGTATCTAACGCTCTGTTTTCTTGGTCCTAAGAAATTTTCTAATATCTTGGCAGTCACTCGGTCGTATCTATGCCCTTAAAACCTGGACACCGCATGAAATCACAAACGGCGGCGTTTCATCAACACAGCCCTTTCCATAAATGCGGGAGAGGGGGGAGGCTACATTGAAGCCTCAATACTGACGCTTATAAGCTCCTATTATAGTTGGCCTGAATAACGAGGCTATGCACATAATGACAGAATTTAGGCCGACGATCTAGAACTTGATTTTTATATCCTTTTTGGATACCGCGAATGCCTTCCTCGCGGAGGAGTAGAAGTGCCTATCACAAGACCTCTTAACAAACCAACAGCCTGCCCTAAACCCTGCAGGAAGATTAGGTATCGTTACGATAATCCTGAGAGTCTAGCCCGTTTGTGCTAAGATCTAGAAAACTGGGGTAATCTTGTATTACCCACTGAATTATGAAGTCATCCTAGTCAGAGAGGCTCAGCCATTGATCCTACATGTATTTCCCCTCCATGTAGAATGAAACAGTTGAGGCAAGGTATCCCCCTGAGCTTAGATTTGCGCCAGCTACTGTCCACAAAGGAGGGTTTTATTGCTCAAATAATAGTCCGCATATAAGGGGGAATTGAGCCCTTCCCTCTCTACTCCATGTACTATGATTGTTACCCAACGAGAGATTTTAGTTCGCTGCAGATGAAACTTCCTTGGCCCAAGCTTATTCCGCAGCGAGGTCTTCCTTATAACATCTATATACCAGGCTTGACCTCTCGCTACCACACATGCCAACTCAGTCATCACAAAATGTCAGTCGCTAGTTTTTTCTAATATGGTGAAATTATAGAACCGAGATATCTTACAGGTATTCTATTAGGCCAACCCTATGTTTCAGATTTCCCCCAACAGGGGATCGGTGGAAGAGTAGGCGCGATAACCATAATAAATAATGACACTCACTAATCGAGTCTATCGCTGCCAAGAGAATCAATAGCCGGTAACTGATAAAAGCTACTCTATGTACTCTTCAGCCCTCATAAAGACATGTACAAATTAAGCATTTTTACCCGGGGGGTACACATCCATAAACAGTGCATTGCACTGGGGTTTTATCCGTTTATATGAAAACCGCGTCTGAAATTCATGTGATCGACCAAAAGGAGAAAAACGTGGGGATTCGCCGTTCCGAGGTGCGTTTTGAAGATCTCCGGGGTACATGAATGAGCTAATAAAGTGAAGTCGAATAGGAAAAAACTTGGTATTCAAAATATTATGTCAGTCATAGCAACTCACTCGGGAAATTGTGACATGACAGTATAAAAAAAACAAAAAACAGGATAGATAAAGAAATAAGGTTAGCCACAACACACTACAGGACTTACGTACTCACACAAATAGAATCATCCAAAGGATTATGAAAGCTGCCATCCTAGATTAATTAATAGTCTACCCCCCCTAGCCAGTACGTTGATCGCCGACTAGCACATATACTGCAGCCTTGCCCTGAGGCTTTAAGAACATTCGGTTGTTTCCGATTGGGGGCCTACCCGTCATAGTTGGGACTTTATTTAGACACCCTCCAGAGTGCCCCCCTTGAGTAGCACAAAGATGGATATAGCTACCCTTCTCGGCCCTGGCCAATAATTTATACTGATTTCCAAAGGCGCATAGATAGCCTCGATGCTCCGATGCTCCGATGAGGTACCGGATCACTCCATGG
Organism: Verpa bohemica; assembly: GCA_033030345.1. Lineage (NCBI taxonomy): Eukaryota > Fungi > Ascomycota > Pezizomycetes > Pezizales > Morchellaceae > Verpa > Verpa bohemica. The sequence goes on along the minus strand of JAUFSE010000010.1, from coordinate 1,372,452 downwards.
TCAAGACTGCTTCGGATCACAAGACAAGACCATGCAGGTTAAGAGCAATGAATGGGTTAGCATCTATTTAATAGGTAGGCCGGAGCCAACATGTTGAGGCTCTTGTGCAGCTGCCAGTTGGCGTTGATTCTCGCATCAGAGAGAGGATTCTTGTATCATATGAGAAGTCGTTACCGTTACCGTTGCCCTGATGCTTTTTTTTAGTGTAATCACTAGGGAAGTAGTTATAACTGTATGCAGTTAGACTCAAAACAACACTGAGCCAAACGGAGAATAGAACTGCCGAACTGCCACCGATGTAGAGTACACATACAGGGCTGTGTATGGCAAAACGCATGTAATGTGTGTAACATGTAAGCCTGCGGTTGTAGTGGGATAGACGTGTTTACCTATGTTGCTATGTTTCATCGTGCTTATAAATTCTTCTACTCGGGGATTAGCGCTCTTTGCTAAAGGCCAACATACAACTTTCTTAGCCCCTGCAAACAAGATAACTGTAATGAAAAGTTACATTATCACAGGTCTAGTAGGTACAATCGAGTTATTCAGCCAGATTTCAAACCTAACCCAGTAATGTACAGGGGGGGTATATTCGGACAACGGTACATGCGAGTGATCTGTCGTCACAGTATGTATGTATACATTATAGTATAGTATAGGCGCTGCTCTACTTTACACCGATCCCCAAAACCAAGTGATCGCAGTATAATCAAATTGATATAAGATTCCTCATTTGGCCACGTTTGTTAATCCCTTTGGGGGAAGTATTCGACAGGCAAATTTAAGCATTTAAGGGGAAAAAGGAAAGAAAGAAAGCGGGGGAGGGGGGCTTAGAGTAGGACGATAGGGATCGGATCGGCTATTCTGGAAGGAGTCGATATAAGCTACTGCGAGTTAGGCTGGTTTATTCATTGGTGTTAGATTACAAGTGCGATAAGCCTTGTTTTTGACGTAGGTTAATATTACATACAACTTAATCTGTGGATTTACACTCAGGGTTCTTACGAACCATCTGATTTGACAAAGCATTATGCGTCGGGCTTGTTTTGAGCCTCGTATTTTATTTTATTTTTCCTTTATTACTCATTTAAATTATATCAAAACGTCATAATGAAGAAAACAAACTATCTGAGTATAGAAACCTGAATTATTGTTTTTTTTCTCCCTCAAAAAAAGAAAGCAAGATAGGACCATGAGTGCATTAGGGACATAGTAGCTCAGATATAAAGCTGGTACATAATAGGAACAGGTTAACCGAGTAGTGGAACACGGGTATGTGAGAGGAAGCTCTACTATTACTAGTCAAAGTGATCGAGTTTACTATTCGGGTTCAAGTTGGTGCCCAACTACTGGTCGTAATTGAGCCTCGATGTGTAATTTCATCCAGTCCGAGAACTCCTTCAATCACACAGGTATCACAATAGTGTAATACTACAAGGGTTAGGGTTAAGCATGTAGAAATGATAAAACTGCTATTATACTTTCCCCTATGCGAGCTTCCGAGCTTCCGAGCCTCCGGTTTCTCCTAGTACCTAATTTCCTGACACCCCTCATAGTACTGAGTCCCCACCATCTGGTGAGACCTCCAGGACAGAAAATTAGGCACGGCGCAGATGGTACCCCCCCAATCGTCTGCTACGAGATACCCGAAGTGCTAGGATGCGCGATTATACCTTCCTCTGGCTTGAGCTTAACAGATCTTAAAGTGATATACCAAATGTACATGTAGTCGAGCAGAGACAGCCTAGGCGAGTAGATTAGCCTACATACATTTACTCGAGAGAAAAAGGCTGGCGTTTGCGGAACGGACTGCCATACCATACAAAAAAGGTGCCAAGACAATGGTATGCAATATCAGCCCGTCCCAAAAACGTCAGCTTTCTACGAGTACATACGCATGCATGTGCATTATTCTGACTGATGTGAGCGGGGGATGCTTAAGAAGGGAACAAGAGGCTTAGTCTTGCGTTTTCTTCGTTACATGTATGGCTGTTCTGGTGGTTGGGTCTACATGATTAAAGCCACTTATACTTAACTACATGTAGGCGCGGCGTCCATTAAAAACTCGTCGAGTTACAACCATAAGCAAAACATTAAGTTATGATAATTATTTGGCAGTTTATTATATTATATATCTATCACAGCTTTACCTATTTTAGATTGTTCTTGTAAACATTTTTTGCTATTCAATTGGGCTGTCGCCACCCTAATCTAGTGGTTGCAATTTAACGGACACCAACTGAAACTACAATATAACGTCTACTTACCGCAATCACACCCATTATGACGTGATTCTAACTAGACTGCTACCGCATCAAAGAAAACTTCAATGTTCAAAAGTTTTGTTTCATAACTACATGTAGTTTCATCTAATCCCTACTATTATAGTTATTTATGTTGTCTAAAAGCTTCATTTCATCGGGTTTTGGTACAGCCGTGTCCAACAAATTCCCAGAGTCCCCCCCATAGAGCCCTGTCAGTCATCACACAATACCTCTCTTTGTTGGTGTATCACAGAAAATAACCCTCATTGCTATAAGGGGCTCTAGGAATTATTTGGGCACAGCTATACATCGGTATGAGCTTATGGGTGCTGGGTCTCAACAAATATCATCAGTGGGCCGTGGCCTACCGGCAAGGACTTCAGACAGTTGATGTCCTTGACTGAGGGAATCGAACCATGAGGCCCATGGCTCGACTCCCTGCAGGGAGAAGTAGTTCACCAGCTAGGTGGTGAATGAACTCTTTTGCTGTTGCTATGGGGGGGGGGGCTCCGGGAATTTGTTGGACACGGCTGTAAGTTGCTGCAGTTGCTGCCTCAACTACAAGTTAACAGACGCTTAGGTATATTGATCTAGAAATACATGTATTACAAAAATCCTCAAGTCAAACTAACAAACAAAAATATTATAAATTAGAATATAAAAACTAGAGTTTACCTGTGGATGGATAAAGAAGGAATCCCGAGAGATTCCATACAAATATGTCAACATCCACAACCCTAGGTGTCCTATATGAAATATTGATGGACAAACTCAAAACAGTTAAACCAATACTCCCGCAAACAATCAACGATGCAAGACAAGCCATTATTTGTGGCATAATCAATCGCCGTCATAGAGGCAGAATCCTCCGCAAATACATCCGCGCCCCACCATCCCAATAATTCTACAATATCAAAGATGCACATCTCTGAACTAAACCCGTTATTCCGTGGCCCAGTAATTGCCTTGTGAAGAGCTGTCTTCCCGAACTCGTCCGTTAGATTAACGTCAGCACCATTCTCGAGAAGCAGCTTAACCATATTGGTATGGCCGTATGTTGCAGAGCTTTGAAGAACACTGTCCCCGGTGATACAGCCTAGGGTGCAGTTAGGATTTGCACCGTGGTCGAGGAGTATCTTGGCCATTACCAAGCCCTTTTCTGCGGAAATCTCGTCTATAGCACCGTAAACCTCAGTCCCGTGATGAAGCTCTGTAAGACCAATTCTGGTGGCTACGTAGATTGGTGCGATGCGTTTGGACTCGGCATCTGGAATATTTACTGTGGCACCGTTCTCGAGGAGGAATTCGACCATCGGAAATTGCCCGGCTTTGATAGCATAGTCAAGGGGTGTTCCGTATATCACGCCGTTATCCTCGAATGCGTGCTCTAGATCAATAGAAACACCTTTCTCGTTAATCAGGAGTTTGACCAAACCCTTATGCCCTTGACGGGCAGCCCAGTGAATCGCTGGAAGACCATCGTAGTCTTCAACGGCGATCTTATTAAGAAACGGGGTTAATACCGCCAAGAGATGGCGGTTGCACTTGATAATGCAGTTTAGGGATTTTGCGTCAGGGACGCACTCGCCGATCAAGCAGATGAGCTCGTTAGGGATAATTTCGAAAGGATAGGAAAACATGTTGATATATCTATAGAGCTCGAAGTAGGTATAGAAAGCAACTTTCTAGTCCGAATATATCGAACTTATAGAGAAGAATCATCCTCATTTTATATCAAATATTCCGAGCTAGTTTAGTGGGTTATCTGCTCGAAATCAGTTAATGAGGTAATCGAATAGTAGGGAACGGAGCTAAGTTAGCTAATACGTACCAACAGTGTACTCCATGACGTATAATATTACTAGAGGGAAAAACGATGGACACTAATAAAAATGTGGTTGTACGTCATGTCATGACAACTAGAGCTAGAGGTCTTTAGCAATACAAATTTTAATGTATAAGCTGCAATAACTACATGTAGCTAGAGAGTTTTTTCATAGGTATCATATGTTTGCTTAAAACGCCCGACCTTAGTTGATAAACGTATAGGAAAGAATCCAGAAGAGGTGTAAAGCTATTAAAGCCATACCTCATGACTCCATCTACCACTAGCTGGCCGCACCCCTAGTTTAGAATTAGCAATTGTTACGTCTACCAAATACTACATAGTTATTCTAACCCGTTAGGGGGTCTAACCATCGGGGGGACGTCCTATAATGAGCCACCTACCTGAGCGGTAATAATACTGTCCCACATTGGTCAAATGATAGATTATAACCCAGTTAATATAAGTATACCCCAAGGAATCTAGAGTAGTAGTCAGAAAAAAATTATCTGTCTTTTGTTTTGCGTTTTGATATGATATCTTGTTGTTTCTCTAGTCCTGGTGCCTTTTTTTGTAACTAAACTAGTTATATACTATCTGATAAACATGGATGTTTTATACCTAGGTAGGATTGTGTCATACCTATTCAGGGTATATAGTGTCCTTTGAGTGGGACCCATTGACGAGATGTTCTATAAACCCAATTTATTGCTACAACGAGTCTCATAGGAGGTATAGTTCTCAAGTAGATCAGCATATTTGGAATACCCCTCCTCTTCTCTCTCTCATACATCCCCCGAGAATGTCAGAACAGATATATCTTTGCTTGTAGAACTTCATAGCCCCCTGTAGAGATTTCTATATTTCAAATTCCTAAGTGTAACTAATCATCAAAAAAAATTCCTAAAGAAAAAAACCCTCACATTTCCAATTATGATACAAGAAGCCAAATGCCTTCTAGCGCACGTCCGGGCAACCATAGCCATAGCCCCACTACCCCCCAGTCCACAAACCCCCCCAGTCCACTCTTATTCCGAAACTATCTCAGGCCTCGCCGGCTTCTCTATATAAAATCCCTTTGGTGGCCGCCTTTTCTCGTGTATTTCCTTCTGGGTTAGGGGTGTATCGACCTCAGATACGGCCAGCAATTCCTTGACCTTCATAATCATACCGGCTGTTTGGGGCGTAACTTGGTGATAAACTGTTTTCATGCGTTTTCGTAGGCCGAGGGCTTTGAGTACGCCATTTTGGCGTTCTGTCATACCGATGCCAGAGCGGATTAGAGTTACTTTGAAGAAAGACATCTTATGCCGAGCTACTTGTCTGACGGACCGGGGGTCGTATGAACCTGTAAATTTATGTTAATTAAACCTAGAAATAGTATTAGACAGTGTGGAATATAATATTATACCAAAGATTCAAGGTTTCAGGATCAATTCCCTATACTAGGAGGATCCAGCGATTCCGTGAGCGATAGTTTGCAAGAGCTGGTATGGTGGGGGTTACACTGGTGCCTCGTCTGGAGTTACCCGGCCTTGAAATATTTTCTCCCAGCAGAGCCTCCTCGATATAGATCTACGCTCTAGGTCTTCACCACACCAAAGACTCCAAGATGCCTTCAACACACGACAAAGAGAAACCCTGGGATACAGATGACATTGATAAATGGAAGGTTAGTACCATTCCTATACCCCCAAAAAAGCACCCCCGAGTGGTCGTTAACCCCCACTAGATCGATGAATTCACCCCCGAAGATAATAAAGCTGGCTCCTTCGCCGAAGAGTCCTCGTTCGCAACTCTCTTTCCTAAATACCGCGAAGTCTACCTCCGCGAAGCCTGGCCACTCGTAACCCGCGCCCTCGAAAAGCACCAAGTTGGCTGTACGCTCGATCTTGTCGAAGGATCAATGACAGTGCGAACTACAAGAAAGACCTATGATCCTGCAGCAATTCTCAAGGCTAGAGATTTAATTAAACTTCTCGCCCGATCTGTACCGTTCCCGCAGGCAGTTAAAATCTTGGAGGATGGGGTTGCGGCGGATATCATTAAAGTTGGGAACTTGGTGAACAACAAACAGCGGTTCGTGAAGAGGCGGCAGAGGATCTTGGGGCCGAACGGAAGTACTCTTAAGGCGCTTGAGCTATTGACGGGGTGTTACATACTTGTACAAGGAAATACAGTATCGGCTATGGGGGGGTATAAGGGATTGAAGGAGGTTAGGAGGGTAGTAGAGGATTGCATGAAAAATATACATCCAATTTATCATATAAAGGTACGATACAGGTGGCTGCCTTATATAAACTCAGGCCAAGTATATATATATATACCCATATTAACAGGAACTATAGGAACTTATGATTAAACGAGAACTCCAAAAGGACCCTGACCTCGTTAATGAATCATGGGATCGTTTCCTCCCACACTTCAAAAAGCGCAATCTCAGTAAGCGTCGTAAACCCCATAAAGTTACTGACAAATCCAAGAAAGTCTATACTGTAAGTCCTCCAGCACCAGTTCTTTCTATACTAGTGCTAACACAAATTAGGCATTCCCACCTGCTCCCGAAAAATCAAAAGTCGATCTTCAGATCGAATCAGGCGAATATTTCCTCTCCAAACAAAGCAAAGAACGTGCTGCGCGAGAAGAGCGAGAAGAAAAACGTCGTGAAAAGAAAGAGGAGAAAAAGAAGGAGCGAGAAAAGGATTTTGTACCCCCGGTCGAGGAGGGCGAAGAGAAGAAGAAGAAGAAGAAAAAGCACGAAGGTGAAACAAAAGAGGAAAGAAAAGCTAGAAAGGAAGAGAAAAAGAGGCGAAAGGCTGCAAAAGCAGAGGCGCCGGCCGATGAGTAAGGAGCTAGAGGTAAGTATATATATCATATAGTGTTTGTATAGTAGTTCACGAATAATGAGCGTTCAATAAAATATTTGTAACGCTTTAATGCACACTCAAATCAAAACCTATTTACAAATCTTCTGAGGATCTATGTCTAGATTGTGGTAGTCTAGATGATTTTCTCAAGGCATATAGATTTCCTCTACCCCAAACATGATTTAAACCATTAATGTAAACCCCAGTTCAATGGAGTCCGGTTATATTGAAGGTTGACAGCAACTGTTGGTAAACCTACTGGCTCATAAGAATTATCGAGTGATAATTCATGAATGAGGGATAATATTTAAACTTTCATGCAAGGGGTAAAATTTATATGTAGGCTCTAATAAATCTATTAATGTCCCAAAGCAATTTCGATTATGAAAGACTAAAATTACACCAATCATTCCCATCATACAGCTTGTGATACCAAGCACAATCACAACAATAGATTCCGTCCACTTTCAAGAACAGAAACCACGAATATATCCATACTCTAAACTAAGCCTAAGACTTCACTCCTCCCAACACCTCCCGTAGTATCCTTAAGCAACGATGAACTAAACACACAACCCCAGTTAGAAAGAGAGAGAAAACACCAATGCACCTATGAATGAGATATTACCTTCGTACAGTCATCCTGAGGACCTCTCTCAAACACCGGACTAAGAACAGCCTGATGATTACTCGACGAAGTAATAGTACAAAGCCTATAGAACCCAGCCGGTAGACCTTCAACACCACTCGAAGCCGTCAAGAGACCATTTCCATCACCAGCGTCGTTAATACCCTTAAAGAACTCGAATATATCAGCTGGAGGTGGGTTTGTGGGTGTGAGAGTGCCGCCAAGATTTTGGATTGTCACGTGAGTATGTCCAATTGTGATACCGGCACCATTAACCTGTTGTGGAGAGGTGTAGTAGTTTGTTGTTGGGTCTATTAAGGGGGTTAGACAGTTTGCTCAATCAGAGATGTGGGTGCGAGCGTTATTACGTACTGACGAATGAACCTGCTTCGAGGTTTTTGACTTTGACGACCATTGTGAATTCTTGGTTGGCGGGAATTGTGGAACCTTCTTTGGGTTCGATGATTATTACAGAGACCTTAATTGGGTAATTATTAGTTGTGAACTAAAAAAATATATATAAAATATTGCTTTTTTCTTTCTTTCATCTCGTTGAGGTTTTATAGGCGGGATTAAGGTGGTATGGAAAACTGGTTGGATTACGAACCATCTTGTCTGCTGATGGCATATCACCCATGGGAATAGGGTTGCAGCTTCCACCCATAACCTGGAGACCATTGCTTATCGTCTTTCCAGTGCAGAAGTTGATAAAGTTGGCATTGTCACTAATCAAACCAGGGGGTTACTTATGTTAGTTTATTTATATTTTACCCACTTTTTGTAGGAGGGTAGGGTATGCCTGGATCTATAAAAGAAATCGAGTGAGAACTTACGTTTCCGAAGGTGTAAACTGACCGCCACCTTGAAGTCCATCAGACTGGCTACCTGTCTGGACATTTGCTTCTTGCAAGAGGAGGACATCCCCGTTGTTGTTGTTATTGTTGTTATCATTGTTGTTATTGTTATTGTTATTGTTATTGTTGTTGTTATTGTTGTTGTCGTTATTGTTATTGTTATCGTTATTGTTGTTATCGTTATTATTATCGTTGTTATTGTTGTTATTGTCTTGGGAATATCCTTGAGATGCCAGAAGTATAGCTGCAAGGAAGGCGTTCAGGATCAATGATTGTAGCTTCATCTTTGCTGTATTTTTTTTTTTTTTTTTTTTGGGGGGGGGGGGGGTGAAATTCAAAAACGTCTAGTACTACTCGAGAACTAAACAAAAAGATCGATTGTTATGAGAGAGTGTGTGGATATATAGATTATGATAAGAAAGTAAAAAGAGTCGCCAGCGACAGAGTAAAGTGAATTCAATAGCACCCTTGTGTTTTCTTATGAAAGCCAAAGTCTACTATACAGAAGGATTGAGTATTGAGGGGAACAAGAACCTTATATAATATACTATCCGTATTCCAAATTTCTTCTTTTTTTGACTTTAAGCTTAGAGCCCTTGACTGCCCGCGGCTATGATTTAGAGTTTCCAATTGTATGGATCTGCATCAATCAAAAACGTTGTGGCGTTCCGGGCGCCAGTAATTCCAGATTGTTGTAGTTGTCTCTAGAAGTCTTGCTACCCGTTCTCGAGAGCCCCCCCCCCTAGATGCGCCGGGTTGCAATTAAGACATGCATAACCTTAACGGTGGTGGGTGGGTGGGGGAGCGCTTAAGGTATCTATCTTCCTCTACAGTACTACTTTACACAATAACTTGAACAGATTAGTTAGATATATTAGAAGTCTATAAAGTATTCTAGAATCCACGTCGTGTACCCATATATCTGATCAATATCCCAGAGACTGATCTGAGGCTGTTGATCAGTAATTTACTAGCATGAAACTGGATCCGAGATAAAATTTATTTTTAGCTCGATCCAAATCCCCCTTTTAAAAAAGAGCCACAGGTTTCCAAGTAGTCTTAACCCGCGACATAGATATTTCGAGTCTCAAGCTGCACTGCTTAGGAGCACAATACATACATACAGTTGGGTTAAAATGCAGTAGGAAACGTCCTGAACCCCTGCTACGTAAATAGATAACTGGCCTTTTACTGTTCGGCGGTCCAAGTTTTTTCCATTAGGGGTTTATCTCACCCAACGCACGTTCTTTGAAACTTTTTGTTGACAAATAGTGGGGGGTTGGCGTATTCAATACAACACCGTTTCGTAAAGTACACAACATGAAGCATTTTGGCCTGGTAGATGTATGCACATGCAAAGTATGTAACTCTGATCTAGCGACTAATTATTGGCTGTTAAATCCTCTTCGCCCCCCATATCAAACATAGCTAATGTTATATCCTAACACAATTCGAAATCGTATTTTTCCATTCAAGGGTGAATCTGAGCCGCATTCCTAAAACCTTGGAGTTGGGCCCCCCCAGATTCGCATATGAACTGGCCCGTTTGTAACGTTTCCGATCATAAAATTCGATCTGCGTTATGTCACAATATTTTTAGAGTAGAAAAAAAAAAGGGGGGGGTTTGGTGATACATAACGGCTACAACTGATTGCCAGGGGTCACGAAGAAATTGGGATAGTACGACCAATGAATCCCCGCCATAGACTCCCTGCTATTGCCCATCTCCTATATAATCACAACCCCACGGAACTCTTGGGCCCAACTCTCGAAATTCTGCTACTCGGTGTCAACACGGAGATCTCCACCCCTTCAACTAGTTTACCGCCGTAAAGCTAACTGCAGGTTCCAAAGTCACAACGTGAGTACATATAACTCCCAGGTTCAAAGCTCTAGGTCCCGCTTAAAAGTCTTGCTCATCTTGCGCCTTCATTCTAGCTCTTGGTTTTATCTCTAGAGGTGATGTATGGGCGTTGACATCTAGTTTGAGAGTAGCCGATGCGACCGGGGGGTGCTTGAGCATTAGTGCTGAAATCAGACACCATGATGACCTACAGATTCCCCTACGTTTAGAGTGGCAACTGCAGCTATCAAAAATATTTTCTATCCGATTATTTGGAGGTGGATGTCTAATCTTGCAGGTAGTTCACTTGTTTCCACTTCCACTTTAAATTTTACTAGTGAGAGAATCAATATTAGGACTAGACCCAGTTATTATAATCTACATAGAATACCAGCCAGTCTCTCAAGTCGCAATGGGGAGATAATTATGGGCAAGTGTTAGATTTTAGTTGCGGGTCTGTATGTACTACATGTGGTCTGTTCGCACCTGATAACGCATGCCTTTAGGGGAATATGAAGCTTATAGGCCCCTTCCAGTTCAATATAAACGATAAGTAATGATAGCGTATAGTAGATATGGAGTAGTACAACCTCTACTTGAATACAAAAATACTTATACTAAGAATGGAGTAACCATCCTAGCTAAAGGTACAAGAAAAAAAAACATTCTATAAGAACCAATCACTCCACATATGTCGTATAACCATGTTTTCGAGCTTCATGACTACCATAATCGTTATTATTGGCTATCAGTATGCCAACAAACATGTAAAATCATAACAGGAAAGAGGAAAGAAAAGGAAATAAAAACTATGGAACAGAAAGGGGGAATAAAATAGACACTCTGGCTTTACGAGGTTTATGAGGGAGGTGAATGTAGTAATAAAAAAGGAAAGGAAAGGAAAGGAAATTGTTCTGCAGTTTCCGACCAGCAGCCTACAGAAACCACAGGCTTGCTAATAAGGGTTAAACTGAGAATTGGACAGGAGGAAAACTGCTTAATCCCCAAGTGCCTTTTTGAGATCGTTCCATCTGTTCTTCAGTAGGTCGTAATCCTCGTTAATCTATAAAAATTTCAGTTAGTAATATTCTATAGAGCTAATTTAGGGAGTACTTACTGTTGCTAATTGCATTTTAGTGCTAACTAATTCTTTCTCCATTTCCATCATATTCTCTTCTAAAGCTTGGTTTTCTGTGTGCACGGCTAGGTTTTTCTCCATGAGGACGCGCGTTTCTTCCTTGAACCGATCTTCAATCTCCTGAGGCTGCTTGTCGAGTGACTCTTTCAAAATTTCGACTTTCCCTTTAAGTTCCTCATTTTCGTCTGCGAGCTGGTCGTTCATGACTTTGAGTTCCACTTCACTGCTCGCGATTCTGACGTATTCCCTGTTGAGTTCTTCGTTCTGTTCCTCAAGCTTCTTAACTTTCAGTATCGAGTTTATGTTTGACCGTTTCAGTGCTTCTAATTCCAGTTCAATCTCTCTCTTCGTCCGTACTATCTCCTCCCACTCTCGTTCGTAACGGTCAAGCGTTTCCTGGGAAATTTTGATAGCACATGCATCCTGTACCATCAAGTTTGCCCTATATACCTCTTTCTCGCCCCCATTTCCGAAGAAACCGGCTTCTTTGACACTCGATGCGCTCGGCGTGGCATCCAAATAAACATCGAATAGCCGCTCCTTCAAGAATGGTCCTAGATTATCAAAATCCATCCCAAGAAGAGCGCTTGCGTTCTTCCCCATCATGACAATTCCAAATTTTAGAATTGGCCCTTCTAAGCCTTCACTAAAGAGTAGATCGAATACCCTTAAGACCAACTGTAGCGGGAATTTATATGTAAACAGCGTGAGAAACCATTGTGCTGCATAAAGTGATGACTCAATCCCTTGCCGTTTAAGGTGAATAGCTAACTTGGGTTCATAATCTTCCAAGACTCTGTCATATTGGAAAAGTCGAAGCTCAAGACCCTTCATTTTATCCTGAAACATTGTACGCAACTTATACTTATTCATAAGTTTGACAAAAACACAAAAAGCCTCTTCTTCCGTCATCTAATAAGATAGTTAGTAATTAAAAGTCTAGAGAGGACTATTAAGAAACATACGTTCAACAGCAGAACAGTGGCAATAAAGGTCATCCCTTGCGTGTATCCGACCTCAGGATCAAATAGTGCGTAAGCCTTACAGACACCCATAAGTGCCTTCTGGTCAACCTTGTACTTTCCGAAGCTAGTTCTTTCACCCAAGTCTCTCTTGATCACTTTCTCTAGCTGCGCTATGGTTTTCCCCCAGGTACTGTCTCTAGCACTTCCTCTAGGGTTTAGCTTGGGACTAGTCAGAGATCCTAACTTAGGGGACGACGATTGACTAGATGTTGGCGAAGGGTCCCAAAGCCAATGGCTTCCGAAAATCGGGCGTGCATCCTCTGCTGTGGCGGTCCCCGGTAGAGCAATAACATCACGATACATGGCCTCTAGTTCTAGAGATTTACTAGATGCCATGCTTTGCCATATTGTTCCTCTAAGGGTTGGTGGGATTCCAGCCTGGACTGCTTGGCTGAGCTCAGCAGGTTTTTCGGCAGCAGTCTTACTAGCATCGTCAACAATGGCTTGCCAGAGGTCCCAATCAATTTCATCTTCTTTAATCGAAGAAGCAACAGGAGCTGAGCCAGATGGAGGATTATCTTCTTGGAGTGGCGTTGCAGGTGTACCTCCAAACCCAATTACAGAAAACATCGAACCCCGGCTCGCGGTATCGTCTTCACCAGGCACTGACATACCCTCTCGTGCTTCTCTTATCTTTTTAAAGTTATCCCTCAAGTTCTGAGTCCCTCTCGCTGCCTCATTTTCCTTTTCCTCCCTTTCGGACTCTAGTGTATGTAACCATGATTCACTATTTCCTTGCATCGTAGGTGCGTTGGAGGCAACAGAGGCTAAGGTGGCTATAGATGAACCAGTAGCTCTCCTAGGGTTAGACTGTGTGGGAGTTGCAGCAGGTGTTACAGGGGTACTAGAGCTTGAACGAAGCCAACTAAATGGGGACCTTCTTGTAGGAGGAGGAGGAGGTTGTGGAGTTGCCGCAGGAGGTGTAGGGGGAGGGGGGGCTGGAAGTGAACCCGAAAGCTTCCTTGGAGGGAACACTGGAGGTACGCCCTTGGAAGTAGTAGTTGAATTCTGAGAGCTAGTTGTAGACGACCTAGAAAATCTATTTGTGATTGATTCGACTATGGAGGTAGGAGACGCGGATACAATTGGCGATGACTCTACAGCTGCTGGAACTGCATCCTTTGGTGGGGGGAGCTCATCAATAAGAGATACCTCATCGAGGGAAGAGGTTGATATGCGGCGTTGACTGAGAGGCGATTTTGGCATCCCAGTCTCATTAACTGAGCCGTTAATAGTTGTAGCAGGGGTTACAGTTATCGACTGTTGGCTATCTCGGTTATTTGTTCGGGAGTTCGATGCTGTTGGTGATGATGGGGCATCTGCCCCTGAAGAGGTTGTGGAGTGGATAGATGATTGGGTAAGACTACGTGTTAAGAGGTTTGGTCCTGTAGACTCTGGGGCATCTGCAAATCCATCTTCAGAACTTGTGTCCTGAAGTTGTAGAGAAAATTTGTTAGCTAGAACAGTAGGAGAAGTAATGATAATTTGAGTCATTAAAGGATTCTGCGTGGACCAGATAGGAGAGATGATAAAGTTTATAGATGAGGGAACATGGGAATAATATAGCTATGGAGATGAGAGCATGGGAGTTTTGAGAGAGTGGGGAAGCTAAGATAGGAGTTGTGTAGAGAATAGGGGAGACATCAAGAGTATAGAATTAGGGTCCATTAAACTCCCCAAGAGTACAACGCATGAAAGAACTCTAGGTTTAGACAAATCGAGAAGGAAGGAAAGGTAGCACAGAAGGGATAGAAAGATAGTGAAACACGGCATGGCATACCTCATCTTCGCCTTTGTGCTCTTTATCAGCCTTATTGTCCGTCTTTTCAGACTCTTCAGAGTAAGTAGAGACAGCAGACTTGGTAGAAACCATAGAGTCTCTTTTTTGCTTCTCGTTATCGTTTAGATCTGTCGTTATCGTGGTAGTTGTAGGGCCTGTGGCTTCCTCCTCTTCGTGTTTGTCGTCATTGTCGGGCATCTTGAACCCGGAGGTGAGGTTGTTACTAGTAGTGGTGTTTGTGTTTGCTTCTTCCTCTGCCCGTTGCAGTTCCAAGCGAGCTGCCTATGAAACAGTTGGGAGGGGTGTATGCAATGGGATCTAGTGCGTATTAAAGGGACGATATCTTTTCTCCAGGGAGTCTTGCTCTCGCTTTATCGCCTTTATTTATCGTCTTGTTTGTGCTGAATTGCAAAACAAAAATCTCTGAAACGTTACCAAAGTCGTTGCTGTGCTGGTTTCTTAAAGGTGTCCACTTGAGCCCCTCCAAAAGCAGCAGATTTCCAGGATCTTCGACCGGGGATGATCAAGCAGCGTACGTGAGAACGATATGCAACGGCCAGCCGGTAAAGATGAGATCAAATTAAATATCAACACACTACTGTTGATGGATTTTCCTTCGGGGTGTTAAGCAAAGGTGGTGGAGCAAAGAAAAGCACTCTCGTCAATTTATTTCGGGGCATGCTCACCTATATATTTCTGGCTACATTTAGCTGAGGATCGGTGAGACAAGAAACGCGCGGTGGAAGGCCAGGAAGGGGTAGAGCAAGGGCAGGATGGGGTTTAGTCATGCAGGTCGAGTCCGGGAAAGGGATGCGAGCCACAACCATGCCGCGGCGGCTCTACCGTAGCCATGGTCGGACAATCCAGTCGGGCGCTTTGTCCAATGGAGCAGCGGCGGGAGAAAGCTCGATAGAAAAGAGCACCCTGATAAGAGCTGGCGTGATCAACTGTTGTAATCGGGACGGATGGTACATACTATGCCGTTCAGCACTCATAGGAGAGTATTCATGTAATATAAATGCCCCTAAGTACATGTAATTCCCAATTTTGTTTATCTAGGTATTCTATACCTTAGAGTAACCTTCAATAATAGATATCTCAAATTGGGAAGATAGAGCTCCCATACTTTTGTGTAAATATTTTATGAACCTTTCTAGCACCAACAGCCCGGTCAAAGCTTAAACGTTGTAGACATAGGGCTTTCCTTGTTGGGGTGTAGGCGGAAGTACATACTACAGTCGTATGGGCTATATGTACAAGATCTGCACGGATGGTTTATGTACTCGAGCGCAGGTTATTGAAGAGGTTGGGTATCGCTGGCAGGGCAGTAGTGAGAGAACACTGCGTCACAGGGAGTTCTCAATTGGCACCCCAAGGCGGTTGCCTGAACCATCCTAGTTACCCTACGGAAAGTATCCAATCCTCCGCTGCTTCCCCTCCATCTATCTGATTGAATCATCACATCCCCGCTCTCCCCCGCCCTCATCCAACTTCGTTTTGAAAGAATAACCCAGAAACGTAGAGACTGCACTCTCTCTATTCTGTTCTCTCATCACGTCTCCGCCATCACCTCCCCTGAATAACCATCCTCTCATTCTTCCCTTCATCTTCAGATTCATTTCCTTATCTTGTGACGAGTTTGTACTCACTACTAATCTACCACAGCCCGACCTGCAGTTTGCATTCTCTGTTGTATTTGTCCTAATTTTCGTTGCTCACAGAAGCTCACAGAACATCTATTGTGTTGCTAGAACGAGGCCGACGTGACGTGACGCAAGCGAGCGCAACAAACTTCCCCCAAAGTGCTCACTACACCATCATCCCCATTCATTCATCTAAGGGAACCACAGTCCGTTATCCATCATCACAAATATTTTACCATCATCATACGGTATTTGAAACAACTGGTTTACTTTTCTCTCTCGTTATTGTAAAGAATCAATAGCTTGTTCTTTGTGTTCCCTTTACAACAATCCTCATCATGCGGATAAAAAAGACCGCTACAGCCAAACATGAGGCCACTCTCGTAAGTCATCTATGCAACTTGAAGCCTTGAAATTGAATTATTCCACTACTCTTCCAAAGAAAAATAGAAAGAAGAGAATTTCCTTCTAGCTCTTGTGTTCGTCATTGTTAAGCCCACATTTAATTTACTTACACCAATGACCTCATATCTCCAGTCCCCTTTCTTGCGAAGTTTCATCACTACAGCTACCTCCATTCCAATACACGAACTTCTTCCATACCTCTCAACATTCCCTATACATTGGCCATTCCCTCGTGGTGACCTTTACCATTGGATTACGCTCTTAAATCGCTTCGATACCCTTCTGGAAGAGCAGGTTCAAAAATACAAGCTCAAGGAGGGACCTCAAACAACGCCATGGGAGAAAAACGATGAGGATCTTGTAGTGGGGGTTTTGACTTTTAGTAGAATTTTAGTCGAAAATTGTGGGAATCGGAGTCTCTATGGTAGCAGTGGGGTATAGTTTCCCAGAGGGGGGGGGTGCTTTTTCTTTCTTTTTCGATGCCATCACTAACATATGGCCTAATAGCACATTAACGATATCCTACATACAACCTCCTTAGACGTAGTCGAAGCTTCATTGCGCCTTGGCTGCCGTCTTGCCCAGAGGTACCATACTTCAAGGACTCGTGGAGCCAGTCAGTCAACGAATGCTGCTCTGTTAGCTTCCCATTATAATATCAACCTTGAGAGAGTATCAAAACTGGCAACACCCTTCTTGAAAAGTGTAGCTATCGCTAGTAACTCGTCCGGCAAAAATATCACTTCAAAAGCTGTAGTACCGGTATACGCGAACGATCTGACAAGACTGGCTAGGGATGAGAAACCACTGGATAGTACGGAGACGATAGGAAGCAGTAGTAGTAAAGGAAAAGGCAAGGCTACAGAAACACGGGAAGGAAGCTGGGAGGAATGGGGAGGGGCATGGGTTAGCTACTATGTGAATCCTACCACACAAAAAGCTACAACTATTCCCACACCAATAGGGGCTTTTATCCCGAGAGAACCCGCTACACCTACCCCAATTCGCCGGTCTTCATTGCATCATTCTCACACCCCCCACCAACAGCAGACTCCTTCATCTTCTCACCACAGAAGACGCTCGAATGATGATCCTGTAGTCGATCTATCTGACCCAACTGCTACAGGCGGTATGCAAACTCTTGAGGTGCCCTATAATAAGGTCCAATCTTCACCAAATCTTGAAGAGATACTCAAGTCTACACTGCCCGAACTTCCTGCCGACACTCATTATGATTTTCTTCACCGACTTCGTGTTGCCTCAGCTCTTGCTGGGTCAACAAAAACCCGAAGACAAATTTTAGGGATCCGAATTCTTGCATTGACAAATCTGGCTTATGTATACTCCGAGACTCAGTTTTCGACTAAGATTTTGGCACCTGATCAGGATGAGCCACGAAGGTTTCAGCTAGTATATCAGCTCGCAGAGTTAGTGCATAGTGGTGACGGAAAAAGTGGATCTGCCAAAGGGAAAGAAATTCCTAGATGGTTGCAGACACTAGCTCTGGGCGGGTTAGAGGCTTTGGCAAGACATAAGACCAAAACTGCCGATGTTTGCGCTGCGTTGAGTATCAATGTCAATCACGGTGTCTTGTTGTATGTTGTTAGGAAGGCTGTGGCGGACTTGGCAATTGAGAAAGATGAGGAGGAATATGATAAAGAAGCCGAGGAATGGAGAGAGGCCCTTTTTTCTTTAGTGGGATACTTACCAACAACCGCTCATGCAGGTTCATTACTTGTCTCAGCCGGACTTATTCCTATTTTGGTAGAACTCCTACAGCTTCGGACCAAGAAAGCTCTCAGAAATATTCCTAAAGCAATCAGTTTCCTAGACCAGCTCATTTATAACGTCCAAAACGCCTTCCAGACATTAGCCAATGCTAGGGGACTAGATGTCGTTGTGGATCTCGTTTCTGACGAGGTTCAAAGTGGGATAGAAGAAGCTGATGCGGGTAAGGGAATTCCGGAGGAGTATAGGAGCACTCAGACCGATTTTAAGATTGGATATTATCGCCAGCAGACGTTGAAAATGGTATTCAAGTTTATGCAACACATGATGGCTCAGTCTGGAGGAAATGCCGATAGATTACTCAGAAACTTGATCGATAGCCCAAAGCTTCTTACAGCGTTGAAAGTGGTTATTGAGAAGGGCGCGATTTGGGGAAGTCATGTTTGGAGCACAGTTGTAGGCATGGTTAGTGCATTTATTCATAATGAACCAACTAGCTATGCTGTTATTCACGAGGCTGGCTTGAGTCATGCTCTGCTCGAATCTGTAACAGGGAAATCGGGTTTGGCCGAGATGGAAGCCAAGTTAAAGAAAGAGGAAGAGGAACGTGTTGCCAACGAGACATCCGTGGGTGAAAGCTCAAGTGTAGGTGCAACAGCAGGAGGTGAAGATGACGAGAGAATGGAAGAAGAATCCACCGAAGGGGAATCTAGCGTCAAAGGAAAGGGGAAGGAGGAAGACAAGGCTGAAGTGCAGAAGAAAGAACTTCCCCCAAGAATGCACCCTCCAGCAGCTGGAATCATGACCTCGCCGGATGCCATTGGCTCTATTCCTACAGCTTTTGGCGCTATTTGCCTTAACGCCTCTGGCCTAGCATTGTTTCAGGCCTCAGGCGCTTTGGAGACCTTTTTTGAAGTATTTGAGAGTTCTGAGCATGTTAAGAATATGACCGATAACGATCTTGGGAGTTTACTGGGAAGTCAGTTTGATGAGCTGATTCGACATCACCCCGTCCTCCGGGAGAGTGTTATGAAAGTTACAATTGAGATGTTGCAGAGGATTGAGGTGCTAGGTAGACGATTTGCTGAAGATAAGGGCATGGGTGCTAAGGTGTGGATGGAGGATGGATATGGTGGTATGGTTGTTGCTGGTGGAAGGAAAGCGCTAGTTGGAGGAGACAGAGCGATCAAGCTTACAGGGGGCTCAGCGGTCGTTATTGCTGATGGCTCAAAGAACTCACAGGGTAATGATGGAGAAGACGTCGAGATGAGCGACGCTGATGCCATTGCGCCTATAGTTACTCTCGGTGAAACAGAGCCGGACGGTGCGCTAAAAGGTGAAGTTGTCTCCTTAACTGATATTGTTGACGAGGAAGCCGAGGATGCAGATAAGAATCAGCCATCTATTGCAAATTTTATCGATGTTGCCGCTAGGTTTTTGGAAGGGTTTCTGGCGAATACAAACCAAACAAAAGATTTTATTAAGCGTGGTGGTTTGGACCTCATGTTGGATTTCTATACCGTTCCTAGTCTGCCTAGCGATTTCGCAACCAGCCAAGCAAGTCTTATGGTTGCCCGTGTCATGCAAGTTTGCAGCGAAAACAGCCCTACTCTCACGGTCGCCGTCACACTCAAACATGCACAGAAAGCTATGCAAGAGCTAGAGCCATTGCTAAAGCACAATAAAAAGGAAGGTTTCTTTGCACCCCTCACTAACCAAAAGGTTTCAGCGCTCCCTCCACGTTTACAAGCTGGGTTTCCAACCAACGACGATCATGGGCAAATAGAACCCACTGGAAAAGTATTATCCGATGAGACGGGCTCCGAACCAGAAAAGCAGGCGATTCAAGATATCAGGTCTAATGGCACAAAACTCGTCAAAGACCTAGTAGCTATTCATTCACTTTGCTATCTTTTACAAGAACTATTCGGTGCGCCTGTATTCAACACTCGTCTTACACTCTCGCTATTCCAGTTACCCGAAAATGAGACCTTGGTTCCACAATTGGGTGCTTTGCATAGGATGTGTGTTTGGGAAGAAATTCTCCTTCAAAAGACAATTCCCGACACATGGAATGAAGCTACAAGAGTCAAGACTGCTGCAGGTATTGCGGCGGCTGCTGAAGAAGAGGCTGCACTCCCGGCTGCTGTTGCATCCGCATCTGCAGAGCTCGCAGGCCAGGGCCCAAAATCACAAGATGAACAAAAGGAGGCCGAGAAGGCCGTGGTTGAGAGGGACGGCAAAACACCATGGTTCCGGAATGTAAAAACAATTCGATTTCTGATTAGTCAGATTCCGTCAAGCATTACTCCTTTCCTACAAGGTAAAATTTCCCGAATTTAAATGATTCCCTAGTGCTAAAATTTCTTCCCAGGTCTCGCGAGGGGTTTAGTCCCGAGACGCAATCCAGATCTAATGCATAAACAACATGCATTCAAAATTGCAGAAAACATTTCTGAAGCGATGTATGACCATTTAACCTGGAAAAGATTAGGTATGTCGTTTGGTCCTAGCAAAATTATCAACGAATGAACTAATTGAATCTGTAGATACATGTGACTCTGTAACGGATAAATATGGCTACTGGATCGTAATGTTGTCCTCTATAACATCTCTATTACTCGAAGGTACATGGGGCCCATTCCCCTGTTAGTAGTCCCTTGTTGATTAACGTCCTAGCAGAAAAAGGAACTGGACAAGTCATTACCACAACGTTGATTACTTTCAAGCAGAATGACGGAATCAAAGCGGTGACAGAAATTCTCGAAACATTTTGGAACGAGGTTCAAGATTTACCTTCGCTAAGTGAGACTGAGAATATGGGTAAAGATGGCCAACAGCGAATGGCACATGCATATGGTGGTATTAAGATTATATTGTCTCTATTCACTCACCTAGTTTCGAATAAGTCTATTCTCGAATCATCACAAACCCAAGCACTTCAAACACGCGAACGTCCACCTGAGGGGAATCGGCCAGACCTTTGGAACGCCTACCAATTTCTTGTGGAATTGAGGGCTAGTATACTCCCAGTTGTGAGAAGTATGTGGGACTCGGGGTCTATTGAGAAGGCATCTGGCTCGATTGTTAAGTCTGCCATTGAGATTCTTGGGATCGTGCTTAAAGCGGAGGGTGAGGGTAGTGCGTTTACGAGGAAGGATTTAGAGGGTAAGAAATTAACAAATACGCTCTCTTGGAGGACAATGGAGCCGAATGAGGATCGTATCAGACAGTTGGTCGAAATGGGATTTGCACGAGATAGCGTTACATCTGCACTGCTGAGATGCAACGGAAATGTGACCCATGCCTCAGAATGGCTCACGGCACAAGGGATCCAAACACCCCAGCGAGGAAGTCAAATCTCGACCACTAGCTCCAGACCTCATACGGCCGAATCACACTCTAGCGATGACGAGGAAGAGACGGATATCGATGTTACTAGGGAAGAGTCGGCTTCTGAAGTACCCGCTACAGCTACAGAGGGCGAGCCGTCTGCAGAACCCAGTATGCCTCCACCACCTGCACCTATACCAACCGATGATAATATCCCTGGACACGACGCTGTAATGGCAATGAGTATTGAAGATCTAATTACCCCCCATGTAGTACCACCATCCCCAACGACCGAGCTAGAAACAGCAACCCCTGCAACCATAGAAGTTCCATCTACTGCAGCTGAAAAGGGCAAAGGGAAGGAGAGTGAAACACCAGAAACAGCAACTATCACGGTGGAGGATCTAGATGAACTAAGGTCTACAATTCGAGAACACCTCATCAACCGCTCACTTGATGTCCTCCAAGTTCATCCTAATGTCACATTTGAGCTTTCGTCATTGATCACCAACGGTTTCGGCAAGGTAACTATCGAGGTTCGCAAAGAGGTGGCATCGACTATTCTTCAATCCCTCATGTCTTTACAAATGGATGACGACTTTCGCCCCCAGGGTAAAACAATTGCTTCGACAGCACATCTTCTTGGTCTTGTACTTCAAAGCCAGGAATTCTTTGAAGCTTGTCTGGAGGATCTCAAGGAAAATATTTCAACTCTTGTGGGATTCATTAAAATCTACCCTGGAGAGCCCGCACCCTGGGTTGCCAATATTTTACTTGTTGTTGAGAAGGTCTTGTCAGAATCTGCGCAACCACGAAGAGTTATTTTCACGCCCCCTGGTGGTGAATCAGAGGCAGAAAATATTGCCGAGCTGAATCCTTGCAATATTTCGGATGAAGATCAGTCTTCACTTTTTGAGGCAATTATGGCGATTGTTCCTGAGGTTTCAAGGGACGAGGTATTACCTTTGGCCATTGTCCGTGTTCTGGTTCTTCTTACCAGGCGTAGAGAGTTGGCTATCCGCATGACAGAGAATGGCTATTTGCAACGGCTGTTCCATATGTTCCGCCGCCAATCTGGACTGAGCACGGAACGCATTCAATCTTCGGTCATGTTGGTCCTTCGTCATATCATCGAAGATGTAGATATCCTCAAATCAATCATGAAGGCTGAGATCCGTACTTGGTTCAACAGCAGAGGAGCTCGTCAGATTGATACACAATCCTTCATTAGGCATAACCATTATCTTGTTTTGAGGGACCCAGAGGTTTTCGTGGAAGTTGTCAATGAGCTTTGCAAGCTGAAGGGGTACAATCCGAGTTTGAGGAACCAAGGTCAACCAATCGCGATCAAGGATTCGTGGCGTTTAGTACCCCCGCAGCCTACCGCAGAACCCGTAAAAGCTACTGAGGAGGGCGAGCCTAAGGAGGGCGAACCTAAGCAGGGAGAACCTAGCAAAGAGGCTGAAGACAAAGAAATGGCCGATAAACCAAAACCTGCCGCCGAAATAAAACCACCAGGATTAGAGAAACCTGATGGGGTGATTCACTTCCTGCTTTCTGAGCTTTTGGCATGCAAAGATATTGAGGACACTATTCCCACTATTCCCACTCCTATAAAAGAAGAAGTCCCCCCACCACAGATGGACGTCCAAATGGATGATTCGGAACCTGCACCCGGGACTGTGGACGATAAACAAGCCAATTCACTCTCTGAACCAAAGAAACCGGAGAAACCAGAATTTAAGGCCGAGCAGCACCCTACTTTCATCTACCGCTGTTTCATTTTGCAGGCCCTGACCGAGTTATTATCCTGTTACAACCGTAGTAAAATCGAGTTCATCAACTTTTCCCGCAAAGCAGCACCAAGAGAGCCCATAACTCCTTCAAAACCGAGGTCGGCAATTCTCAATTACTTGTTGAACGACATAATCCCTTTGGGCACCCTCCTTCACACCGAAGATATCGCATATAAGAAGAGAGCAACGACTTCGCAGTGGGCAATCCTAGCGATTGTGTCTCTGTCTGCGCAAACTGGAGAAATAACAAACACCGAAGATGAGCCTAATCTTCTTTTTGTGAGGAAGTTTATTCTCGAGAGTGCTCTCAAAGCCTTCAAGGATGCATCTTCATCAACCGAACTACTAGACACCAAATACTCTAGGATGATGAGTCTCACGGACCTCTTTTTTAGAATGTTATCTGCAAGACCAAATCACAACCACTCGCCTGGTGCTAGCTCTTCCGAGAAGTCCTCACAGCAAATCGCCAGGATTATGTTTGAAAAGAATTTCATTGCTGCATTGACAAGCTCACTTGCTGATATCGACCTTAATTTCCCGTCTGCGAGGAGAGTCATCAAGTATATCCTAAGACCACTCAAACTTCTTTCAAAGACGGCTACAGAGCTCAGCGAAACTTCGAGTATCTCCTCTTTAGGTGCAACTGATGAGGACGAGATATCAACTGCATCTTCAGTTTCTGATATCGATGACATGAGGGAAGAAACTCCTGATCTCTACCGAAATTCTACTCTTGGCATGTTTGAGGGGGGAGAGATGGTAGACGATGATCAGAGTTCATATGACGAAGATGAAGAGAATGACGAGATGTACGATGAAGAAATGGAAATGGAAGAAGATATGGAGGATGAAGGTGGAAGTGAGGTCAGCGAAGATGAAGATCACCAAGAAGATATGGATGTAAGTGTGGGCGATAACAGAAGGGGTGCTCAGATAATTAATGTTGTGCAGGTTGAGATTGTTGTGCAGGAAGAACATCACGATGACAGTGAAGACGATGAGGATGACGATGATCTCTCTGACGACATGGATGAGGAAGGAGAAGGTGTAGAAATTATTGACGAAATGGCTGAAGAGCACCAAGGTCCCTATGGAAGTGGCGGCGAGGATGACTGGCAGTCAGAGGGTAGCGAAGATGATGATGGGGATGATGAAGAGATTATCACAGATAACCCCCTTGAGACAATTGTCCGTGCTCTTGGGGGGGCAGAGGATGTTCCTGAGCCAGGTGATGAAGACCGGGATGATGGGTTTATTGATGACGAGGTGGAGGAGGAGGATGAGGATGAGGATGACGATGATATGGATGAGGAGGAAGCTATGATACAGGAGGATTATGAAGATGATGAAGGTGCGTTTTCTGCTGTTCCGTGGGGTTGGGCGGAGGAAGCGGGTGAAGCTCCCATGATGGCCCGCGCACATCCGCGTGGCCACGGTGGATGGTATACTCTTGGTGGGCCTCCTCGCGACCCCCCGGTATTCAGTAAGCCTATCTCTTATTCTAGGATCTCCTGGGAAATTTACGCTGATTTTAGGTTTAGTGTCGAACGCCCGCCCACATCGATATATTGGTGCCCCACATACACGTGCTGCAGATACTACAGATCAAAACCCCCTTTTACAACAAAGCTCAAATGAACAAGGTGGAACCCGCCCCGCTCCTAATCGTAGTCAAGAGTTCATGACGGATTGGGTACATGCTATCGATGGAATGCACGCAGGTGGTGGTCCTGGCGGAGCGGTCTCAATGATTAGCACACTGATGAGTCTGATGACCCGCGCTGGTCAACCTGTTCCGGTCATGGCCAACGGTGCCATTCAATTCCAGGCGCCTCTTCCTCATATACCTGGGCATAGTCATCACCATCATGGGTTCATGCCACGTGAAATCCGATCTATGTTTGGTATGAGCCGACCTCAACCTGAGATCTCTAGGCATCATCGTGAAGATCCCCAAACTGCAGTCAATAGTTTTATTCCTACCTTAACTACTGGACGTTGGACTGAAGAATCAAAGCTCTTATTTGGCACAAATGCGCCTGAACGGGCTCAGAAAGTTATCAATGCAATTCTAATCATTCTTGTGCCGCCCGCTATTGAGGAAGAACGTGTTCGGAAGGAAAAGGAAGAGAAGGACCGACTAGAGGCATTGAGAGCGGAGGAACAAAAGAAAAAGGAAGAGGAAGAGAGAATTGCAAAAGAGAAGGTAGAGGCGGAAGAAAAGGCGAAAAGGGAGGCTGAAGAGCGTGAAGCCGCGGAGCGAGCAGTAGCAGAGGCGGCGGCGGTGGCGGCGGCTGCCAATGAAGCAGAAACTGTTCAGGTTGAAGAGACTCCAAAGGAAGGGGATGCTATGGAAGGTGTCGAGACTACTGAGGTTGCACCTGCTCCTGTAGTTGAAGGTGAAGCAGGTCCTTCTAACCCCCCAGCGCCCCGTGCTACCGTGATGATTCGTGGACGGGAAATGGATATCACTGGAATGGATATAGATCCTGGGTTTTTGGAGGCGTTACCGGACGAGCTTAGAGAGGAAGTGCTTACTCAACATATCCGCGAGAGACGTGCTGCGGCAGCTACTAGCGACCAACCCAGTGAAATCAGTCGGGAATTCCTTGAAGCACTACCTGATGAAATTCGTGACGAGCTCCTCCAGCAAGAATTGACTGATCGCCGGCGTCGCGAACAAGAACAAGCCCGTACTAGCCGACCAGGTGGTGGTGCTGGTAGCAATGGTGGACCGGTTGACCTTGACCTTGCTAGCTTCCTTGCGACTCTAGAACCTGAACTCCGCCGAACTGTTTTACTGGAGCAAGATGACGAATCTTTAGCGCAACTCCCACAAGCAATTGCTGCAGAAGCCAGTGCTCTCCGCGTTGACCGTAGATTTAATCAATTTGTTGAAATGCCCAGACCTACAGGCAGTAGGGGAGCTGGTGGTATCCGACACGAGGAACCAAAGCCTCTTAAGAAGCCAGTTCGCAAGAGCGTTGTCCAATTGCTCGATAAAGCAGGTGTTGCCACTTTGCTCCGTCTAATGTTCATTCCCCAAGTCGGAAGTACTCGCATCACCCTTCACGAAATCCTCCTAAATATTTGTGAAAATCGCCAAAACAGGGCAGAAGTCCTTAATTTACTTCTTTCAATTCTTCAAGACGGAAGTTTGGATATGGCTGCAGTGGAACGAAGTTTTGCTCAATTGTCTATCAGGGCTAAACAGGCTGCGGCTACGAAAGCCCCTGTAACGCCAAATCTCAAACGAACTAGTACCGGACTTCTTGCTCAGACTAGCAGTGAGGTTTCACCGCTGATGGTTGCCCAACAATGTTTGGCTGCACTTTTTTTCTTAGTCAGCTACAATGAGCATATTCCTTCATACTTTCTCAATGAACACGACATTTCTGCTGGGCTAAAGAGGTCGACCAGCCGAAAGGGCAAAGCTAAGGAGATTCCCCCATCAAAGGCCAGCAAGTATGCTCTTAATACGCTCCTGAGTCTACTAGATCGACACCTTATTACTGAGAGCTCAAGTGTCATGGATCAATTGTCGGTGTTGTTGTCAGAAATTACAAGGCCACTCACTATTCTCCTCAAGAAAGATAAGAAAAAGCCAGACGAACTGAAACCTGCAGAGTCAGCCACTCAGGGTGAACCAGAGGTAGCAACCATAACAGAGCAGTCTACCATAATACCTACAACTACAGAAGCCGAAGGACCACCTGAACAGCCAAAAGAGGAGCAAGAGAAGAAAGATGAACCGAAAGAGGATGAAAAGCCCAAAAAGCAACGCACTTTAGTTCCACCTGTTGTACCTGAACACAACCTTCGCCTTGTCGTTAACATCCTCACTGCCCGTGAGTGCTCGAGCAAGACCTTCCGAGAGACTCTTGCAACAATGCAAAACCTTTCTGCAATTCCAGATGCAAAAGACGTTTTTGGGAAGGAGTTAATACGGCAAGCACAAGGGCTTGGCCTCACGATTCTCGGCCATCTAGACGTTCTGGTAAATCAAATCAAGAGTGCAGAAAATGGCACAGAGATTCAGGGATTGGCTCTATCAAACTTTTCTCCAGCCAGCTCTGATCAAGCAAAGCTTCTCCGGGTTCTCACTGCCCTTGATTACCTTTTTGACCCTAAACGCTCTGCTAAAGATAAGGACGAAAAGAAAGGTGAATCTAAGGAAGATGAAAATAAAGCTGAAAAGGATATTCTAGCAAACCTTTATGAGAGCCTCGATTTTGGGCCTCTGTGGACTAAGCTTAGTGATTGTCTCTTAGCCATTCATGCACGAGAGGATATGCTACATGTTGCTACAATTCTCTTACCGTTGATTGAGGCTTTGATGGTTGTCTGCAAGAACAGTGGACTAAAAGAAACAGTTCCACGGTATCACCGCGGCCAAACTCCAATGAGTCCTCAAGTAGGCACCGGAATGGAGAACTTGTTCTTTAAATTCACCGAGGACCACCGCAAGATCCTCAACCAGATGGTTCGCAACAATCCAAAGTTAATGAGTGGATCATTCTCACTTTTAGTCCACAATCCAAAGGTCCTTGAGTTTGATAATAAGCGGAACTACTTCAACCGTCGTCTCCATTCTCGCAGTGGTACTCGCGACCCCCACCCAACATTGCAATTGAGCGTCAGGCGTGATCAAGTCTTTTTGGACTCATATAAGTCAATGTATTACAAAACTGGCGATGAGATCAAATATGCTAAACTGAGTATCCGATTCCATGGAGAAGAAGGGGTTGATGCTGGTGGTGTCACAAGAGAGTGGTTCCAGGTGATGGCTAGACAAATGTTCAATCCTGACTATGCGCTATTTATTCCCGTTGCTTCCGATAGAACGACATTCCATCCAAGTCGTATGAGTGGAGTCAATCCGGAGCATCTAAGTTTCTTCAAATTCATTGGTAGAATTATTGGAAAGGCTTTGTACGAAGGCCGTGTTCTTGATTGCCATTTCAGCAGAGCTGTCTATAAGGTATACTCAACCCCGGCTATAATTTAAAACGTTCTGTCATTAATTATAAAAATAGCGCATCCTTGGAAAATCTGTATCTCTTAAGGATATGGAGACTCTTGACCTTGACTATTATAAATCTATGGTCTGGATGCTTGATCATGATATTACTGATATCATTGTTGAAACCTTCTCGGTTGAAACTGATGACTTTGGTGACAAGAAAATTGTTGACTTGGTTCCCGATGGAAGAAACGTCCCTGTAACGGAGGAAAACAAGCATGAATATGTCCGACTGATAGTGGAGTACAAGCTTCTAACTAGTGTACAAGAACAGATGGAACATTTCCTAATTGGTAAGTCGTATTCCCTACACCTTTTTATAATGATTCTAATATATCTAGGTTTTCATGATATTGTCCCTGCCGAGTTGGTCTCTATATTCAATGAACAAGAACTCGAGCTTCTCATTTCTGGTCTCCCTGAGATTGATGTCGATGATTGGCGCAACAACACAGAGTATCACAACTACTCAGCCTCTTCTCCACAAATTCAATGGTTCTGGCGCGCGGTCCGATCATTTGATAAAGAAGAGCGTGCGAAGCTACTTCAGTTTGTTACAGGTACTAGTAAAGTGCCTCTCAACGGGTTCAAGGAACTTGAGGGTATGAACGGATTTTCAAAATTCAATATTCATAGAGACTATGGTAGCAAGGACCGTCTGCCTAGTTCACATACTTGCTTCAACCAGATTGATCTCCCAGAATACGAGAGCTACGAGAATTTACGACAAAACATGTTGATTGCAATCACTCAGGGAGCAGAGTATGCATTCCCAATACCTCTAGAAGAAATAACAGTGCTAATATTATGCCTTATAGGTACTTCGGTTTCGCATAAAAATTCTTTCATACAGTTCTTTTCTTTTCTTTTTTCAACGACAATAAGTGGGATGGAGGGAATATTTGTACAGGGGGTTCTGGAAAAGTGTATTTTTTCGTTCTATTTATAATTCTTCCTCATGTCTTCTTTTGTTGGGAAACGGTGTTTTACAGATTCTGAGGCCTTTCTTGTCTGGTTTCTCTTGTGTCCGCGGTAGGCAAAGGTTTGGGTGGCTTCGTTTTAGTCCATGACTCGTTTTTTCTCTTTTCCTTTTTGTTCGTTTTTTCACATCACCGGGGAGTGCACTGGTATAAACAGATATCAGCAGGTTGTAAGCGGTCGAAGTGCAGATCGGCCGCCTTTGTTACTTAGTTGTTGATTTGTGAATAGAAGGGGTTACCAGAGATAGATATCATTTTCCAATTAGGTATGTACTGCTTTTATGCAGAGCTAGCTGAGTTTATCGCGTAGTCGTCTCCGAACATGTACATACTCTACTTGTACTCTAGGGTTGTTGCCATACATGCAGGTAAGGAGCTCAGTCACACGAAACGACCTCTTTAGGTAAAATGATGCGATACCACGGGTAAGAGATGGGGATTTCTAACGCGAGATGTGTTGCGTATACAAGGTTGCATGACGCAACGCATGGAAGAGGCCAAGGACCCTCTATTCTTAGGAAAAGAAAAGTTTGATTTTCCCGACGTCTCATTCAATCAGAAAGACATCGACACACACACGTGTGGGCGGTTATTGCGTAATTTAGTCGGGGGATACACGGACCAATTCTTCTTGAAATCCACAGTGAGGAATAAGGAAGGAGGGTAGGGGGGTAGGGGGGAAACCGGAAACCAGGTACCAGGTACCAGAAACATGATTTGTACTTTGGCAATGAAGTACAGAGTGGTAGAATATACGTATGTACAGCATGTACAGTACATAGATGTACATACTTAAGCAGTAGTATGTATTATACACAGTTAAAGACCAAAAGTTACTCTACAAGAAGGTGGGTATGCGGCTACACGTTCACCCCGATCCTTTTTCGCTCCTCGCCAGGCGTCAATGAAACACAGAGACCTCCCCACTCTTAGTATCCCGAGGTCAACATAAAGTAAACCAGGTCTTGAGGTACATATATCAGTGAACTTCTTCCTCTATTGATCATCTATCTCATGACCAATAACAAGTAAAGCCCAAGGACAACATACATACAACATACATACATACCTAGGGCTTACGACGTACATATTGTAACAGTGAGATCCTTTGTGGACTAATTGCAGATCACGGTCGTCTATTTTGCTACTTAAAGAAGGGCCACTCGGTATGGGCCCTATCCTATTTCAATTTCTAATTTGAATAGCCCTATTACCTTACCTTGGCCCTTGGATTATCTTTATTCACTTTTTTTCCCTTTCTTGCCCTCAACACTGGAGAAGGACCAGACCACAACAGGCTAATGCTAACGGCTGGAGATCTAGTACTACTCAATAGAAGACTTTACGAAAAGGAAGATTTTCATACTTCCTTTCCTGTCAACTTTATTTCCCTGGGTTGCGGCTTCTCTCCTCCTTTCATCCTCTCTTTGACGACTGTGGTGGACAATAAAAAAAACCAGGGCGTGAAGAAACAAAATGTCTGCCAATTCGATAAAGCTTTTGACGGGGAACAGTCATCCTGATCTCGCGAGGAGAGTTGCGGATAGGTATGTTGAACTCCCTCAAAACGGCACTCCTCTTTACCTGGTTAGGAGAGACATCATAAAGTTGGAAGAAAAGTGGGAACGCGTTCACTTCCTTGTGCTCTCACCACGAGAACCCCCCCCCCTCCCCCACCAAAAAGATATATGAAAGAAGAAACAGGCAGACGGGCTACACAACGGGATCGGATGAGATCCAACCGCTGATAGTATCACTAACTAACGCGTTTGAATACTCCTACTTATAGGCTCGGGATTGAACTCACAAAGCTTATCGTCATCCAGTATTCAAACCAAGAGACCTCCGTAACGATCGGCGAGTCCGTCCGCGATGAGGATGTGTTCATTCTCCAGTCTACTGCTCCAGGGGACATTAACGACGGGCTGATGGAACTGCTCATCATGATCAACGCGTGCAAGACGGCCAGCGCGAGACGCATCACAGCAGTTATCCCAAATTTCCCTTATGCTCGTCAAGACAAGAAGGATAAGTCGAGGGCACCGATCTCGGCAAAACTGATCGCGAACATGTTGCAGACAGCAGGTTGTAATCATGTGATCACGATGGATTTGCATGCTAGCCAGATTCAAGGCTTTTTTAATGTTCCGGTTGATAAGTGAGCGGCCACCCTCCCCTCTGCCCTAAAACTGTAAGGGGGGAAGATAGAAGCTCGGCAGTTACTGCCAGATAAGATCAACGGGACTGAAAGCTTGGTATGTTGTGGGGGAGCATGGGCAGAGATTACGCAAAATAGGATACTACCGGGTTCCGGCACGGGCGGTGAATGGCTATGTTTTGCGGAGAATATTTACTGACGAATAGAGCCTATCAAACAGCTTGTATGCCGAACCTTCGATGCTCCGGTATATCCGTGAGAACTTTGATTACAAGAACGCCGTTATTGTCTCCCCCGACGCCGGTGGTGCTAAACGGTTCAGCCTCCAAAACCACCTCCAAAAGCGAGGCTTCTAGCTAATATTCCTATAGTGCCACTGCTATTGCCGATCGGTTAGATCTCAATTTCGCTCTTATTCACAAGGAACGATCACGGCCCAATGAAGTTAGCAGAATGGTTTTGGTCGGTGATGTTATGGATCGTATAGCGATTCTAGTAGACGATATGGCGGATACATGTGGAACACTTGTGAAGGCCGCACAAACACTCAGAAAAAACGGTGCTTTAGAGGTCGTAGCGATTGTTACCCATGGAATATTATCCGGCAACGCTATTGAAGCTATCAACAAGAGCGAACTCACTAAAGTTGTTGTCACTAACACGGTTCCTCATGCGGACAAGAAAAAAAGATGCCCGAGATTGGAGACCATTGATATTGCGCCGACGGTGAGTCCCATACCAGGTTTCAGGCTATTGTGTTTCTTGAGACAAGAAACTGATAATATACTTTGCTTCAACTCAAAGCTCGCTGAAGCATGTAGGAGAACGCATAACGGCGAAAGTGTCTCCTTTCTCTTCAGTCACGCCCCTTGCTAAACGACATAAGTGCCCGTTGCTTATTTCTTCTATAAATTTTTCGTAGTCCTTTTTGGAGGATCTTTTTTTGTTTTGGATTATTCACAGACTCTCGTTTGCCGAATCATTGTATACCTATCACTGGTAAATATTCCCTTTTTCTATTAAAGTAAAAAGGATTTTGGAGGAAATGTATGCACTGATGCATATACACAAAATACATGGGAATCAGGTTGGGATAGATATATATATAGAGAAAGAATAGCTACGTACTAATCTTTAGGGCAAAGCGCGAAGGCAAAAAATAATAGAGCTTATGAATTAAAATCACTACGCCACTCTTTAAAAGTACCTTAGGCACTAACCGCTGGTAGTCTTGATCTAGTGCTGTAGGGTTTGAATTTGGCACGTGGTTGTTTAAATATCTATCAATATTTAACTATCTATAGCCTATTTGGGGTTATTTGCGTGTTTGGCTGGGGAAGCCCCCGATACTATACACCGAGTGATATATTAAGTTTCTTGGAAAGATCTAATGTGTTTTTATTAAATATAGACAAAGCTTCAATACTGGAAGTATAGTTTAATTGTAGTTAATTGTTCTATACTTATAGCCGTGTGTTACTATCTGATCTATAATTACTAGGTTTCGTTAGGCTTTAGAATAGACTCTCTAGTATGTATCACTATTCACTATCAGAAGAGGTCACTGCGGAATTATCCACTTCTACTAAGAAAATTCAACTATGATATCATATAAGCTCTCATGAAAGTGAGTCATTCCTAGAGTGGAGTGCCATGTCATCACCAGATAATTAACCTAAGCTAGCAAGGATCAGCAACTTGTCCCATAAATCTAAAACAGAAATAGCGGTATAAAAGGGGATAGTTCCTCGAATCAGACAGCATTTGGTAACAATAAAGTATCTCAACACATAGACATTCAGAACAGGTCTGTGTGAATATTGCTTTTCATCATTTTAGGCACTACCCCCTAGGAAGAAAAAGAAAAAAGGTGGTAACATATCTGAGTTCAAAGTCAACCCTAGTTTTCTAAAGGTTGAGGAAACAAACGTTCAAAGCTAAAATAATAGATAAAAGACTTTATTTATCCATGTTAATAGAAAGAAAAAATCTATTGAATTTCCAACGTTCGTCAACTTAAGTCGGAGGAAATCAACGATTTCGGGTATCAGTGAGACAGAAGGTGACAATAAAGCACTAGGATATATAGTTCAGAATAAATTGGTCCTAAGAAAACCAGCAGAAGAATTAGTGGTTTGTATGAAAAATCGGCTGCAACGTAAATCATGGGATGATGATGATAATTCAGAAGAGGGACTTTAAAGATCAGACAGCAGTTGGTAACAATGATTTATATCAACATAATGATAATTCAGAACAGGTCTGTGTGAATATTGTTTTTCATCATTTTAAACCCCTCCTCAAAAGGAAATTATAAAAAAATTTTAACATACCATTATTAACCATAGCACCACTAGCTTTAGGATTTTTAAAAGGCTCCCCAATCTACCTCTACTTCTCATCTGCCCTCGCACTCCCCACGCCACCACTAGTCCTCACAAGTCCCTGTAAATGTGTCTTAACATTCATCCCTTCAACTAAGCACCTACAACCCCTCAGCCCCTCTTCAGGAGCACCCGGAATAATGTCAAGTAGTACATATCCAGTATTACTCCAATGCAATTTTCTTCCAGAGAAATCAGATATGGTCGCGATGTTAGATTTATAGAAACGGGCCATAAGCCGCATCCAGAGTATTGCGAGGAATATTCCATGTGATGCTACTGCAATTGCATGGTATTTTGTATTTGTGGCACTTTTATAGTGTACCTCCATCGCAGCAGGCACTAGATAATCGTCGATGAAGCGGTCTGCCCTGGCTGCCATTGACTCATTGCTCTCGCGACTCTGGTAGTCTGGACCTCGGGGCAAGAGAGGCGCAGGAGTGTGGGCAGATCTATAGGACGTCCCTTCGCTACTCCCGAAATCTACTTCCCGCAGTTCAAAAAGCTGGGTCACAGTAGTCGCTAGGGAAGAGGATGAAGTGTTAACTCCGCCGCTGCTAGCGAGCTGGGCATCTAGTATTGCCTGCCCGGTCTTCTGTGCACGCTGCAGATCCGATGAGAATATGTGTGTAAAGGTGAGCCCAGCTCCCCCAGCCGACTTGCGGGATGTCAAATGTTCTCCTAGACGAAGGGTCTGGAGGACACCGTGGTTGGTTAGCTGAGAATCGGTTACGCCTGCGCTGTTTGGGAGGACTTGTCAGAAATGTTTCTTGAGTTGTTTTCTTGATTTTGAGGGGGGTGGGATAAAGGGTGATTAATGGAGTCTTACTATTTGTGAGCTACATTGTCGACGGTCTCGCCATGGCGAATAAGGAGGAGTTTCATGACTTGTCGTCTCCCGTAGGAAGAGAAATGTGGAAAAGAAAAGCGAAAAGCGGGACGGGAGGGGCGGAGGGGAACGAAGCTGAGGTTACCCTGGGCCCTGAGGCTTAAACCCGTACTCTACAGGCTTATCAGTGATTAGATTGATCTGATAACAACCATTCTCTCTCTAACCGGGTCAAAGGATTCTCGATTTATACCATTCCATCTAAAACACCATGACGTTGCACCAGGGGATAGTTGTCATACTTATCTGCAGGCAGGCACTTCTTGCTTTATGCACCAATCTAATGACACCGAGAATGGACATCACCTTATTCTCTCCCTCAGCCTACTTACCCCGTCTGCAGCTAGCCAGTGTGTCGAATGGTGTTCAGCACTGTCAGTCAGGAGTGGAGAGATCTCCCGGGAGTAAAATGATATTGGTTTACCCTCATCATAATGCGGAATATCATCTGTTGTCAAACGATCTAATCTGGTACCGGTACCTGCCTAGCTGCTTGCTTCCCCCGCCAAAACTCGTGTCACTCTCTCTTTCGTTTTCTGTTTTTTTTAAATATTTTTTTATAGCTACTCCACGCAGGTACCCTATTCCCTAATAGATTTTTCTCAATACTTGTATAGATAAATAAGAATGACTATTCTTTACATCAATTCTCCTATTCATTATTTTGCCCATTAATCTTAACCAGTTATCGTTTATAAGCTTGTTCAGCGACCATGATTTCCAGGCTTATTTCCTTCTTATTCCTAACTATTATTTTTTACAATTCCCATATATTAGCACAGGTCGTAAACTGTCCTACAGGTTCATCCCTTAAGACTGATAAAACAGTATTCACAGTCTCTACCCCCCTACGGATACTAGAACCTATTCTAAGGGATTTTTATTCGCCGAGCTGTAAGTCTCCCAGAACCATAAACATACCATCACAAATACCCCCAGATATATTTATGAATATGTAGCCCAATATATTATTCTTAGAGGACCCCTCTAACACTCACTAGGGCAATCCCTACTTCTCCAAACTCCCATAACATTTAGCCCCTCCTCGCTCTCCCGGACCCTCCACTACCCATCAGAATCACTCAACCTCACTGAAACCCTCCTCTACACATCACCACAGCTCCAATGGCACCTAACCTCTTCACCCTTCACCCTTCCCTCCCTCCTCTCCTCTTTACATCCTATAATAGTCGCCTACTACACCCAAACACTGTCCCTCTTACCCGTATGTCCCAATGGTGCCTACACAACTATAACCTGGACCATCCATGCTTGCATCTCCCCACCCCCCACGGTAGAAAATGAAGGAGAAGGAGAAGGAGAAGGAGAAGCAATAACTTGGTTCAAACTCCAGCATCGGAAAGCAGCCGGTAACATATTCGACACTATCTCGCGTGGCTGGTTTGGTAACGTTTCAACCGAGCAAGGCGGTAACACCTGTTCCAGCTACGATACACGAGTCCCTGAGCTGGCACCAAGCAGTAGTGGTGACGGGAACAAGCAGATCTTGACGCCTACTACTACTACAGGCGGGTTGGGGTCTGTGGAGGATGGTCCGGTGCCTACAACGACGTTTAAAACAACGTATCCACTAGTCCCGGGACTGGTTACTGTATCATGGCCAGCTGGGGCAACGGGGAGTAATGTTGGCGGGAGTATTAGTACTGATGTTACTAGGCCTGAGACGGTCCTGAAGGAGGAGCAGACGTCGAGTGGTATTATGGCAATTGCAACTTATAAGCCTGAGAATGGTGTAACAGGGAGGAGGAAAATTAGGTGTGGGTTGATAGGGGTTGTAGCTGCGGGTTGGCTATTGTTATAGGGGGTTCTTTATGGGTTACATGTATTTCCTATGTTTCTAGGAGCTCAATCGGATGTATATATATTATATTTACTATTTCTTTTGTTCTAAAAGAAGATACTATATAAGCCCCATATGTCTGAGTTATATAACTTTATCCCTTGGACGGATGAAATTTGTCAAACTCGCGACCTAGACCGTGCATACTTAGTAAGGGAATTATCCTACTTTCACAGTTGGCAATAACAGCAGAACCAATCAAGAATTTCAACAATTGCTATATTAGGTTAGTGATAGCTGAGAGAGGTAGGTCGCGAATTTGACAAGTTCCATCCGTCCAAGGGATAAGATATCGCAGCTACATATATATACATGCCCATTAGCAATTCAACTACAATATTGATTGAATTCAAAAGTAAAAACCTACTGAAAACGGTCTGATCAATTCAAACTAAAACTACACACTTTCAAACCGATTTAAAAAAATTCAAAGCCCTCTGTAGCCTATTTGAACAAAGCTGATACCCCTGTTTTATGTTTATCTATAATCTAGGTTCATTCAAACCTGGCCTAATGCGGCGCTCTTGGTATATGCGTGGTAAAATTGAGATAAGACAAAAAAGGATACGCACAAGCTTCATCAGAAATCACTCGTATTTACCTACTAAACTACATGTACATACGTGTAATCATACATACTTAACTCAGAACCCCCCCACAAAATACCTTGGGTGTTAAAGTAAATATATATGTAATCACCACTACTATGTGCGCTTGAGGGATGCTGGTATAACATATATGTAGTAAACAAGTCAGGAGGTCTCATAGATACATGTATAAAACCTTAAGTGCTAGAAGTATATAAACTTCTTGGCTTTAGGTATGGGGTATATAAATAGTACTCTATATAAGTTACGTATAAACACCTACTAGTACTAAATGGTAGCCTCAAATTATAACTATTCTTAAATTAAACCTGCTAATATTCTAGAATTATATCGCAATCTCGCCTTGCAACCCACAAACTCAGATAGCTACCTAGTTTCGGGGCCACTTGATATAGGATCCTTCAATCATTTCGGGAGGTAACGCTTGGGACTATAGAGTTATTGGCTCTTAATATAAATATTGGCTCCACTACTCCGCTACTACTATAGTATAGTAATAACTTGGTCCATTAGTCGGGAAGGGTCTTTAGTTTTTGGGTATAAGTGTTGTGGATTTTCTATTGATATGGGCCTCTAAAGAGTCCCTAGTTAAATACATGCGCATGTACTTACTATGTACGACAACAAAATATTCTAGCTGTACAGATGATTAGCACTCCTATATAATATTTAGGATAAAATCTACATGCGGTCTTACATTTCCCCGGCCATTTAGAATATAGGTTTAGTTGATATTACAGTACGAAAAAAACGGGGTGAAACTGTTATAATATTACTATAGCATTATAAGGGAAATACCGTTTAAACCGGAATTTAGACAAAAATGCTGTACTACTCTGGTATTCTATACTATTGCTACAGGATTTCTACTGTATTTGGTAAAAATAGTGTACCTAATCCATCCCTCTTTTCGTACTGTACTCGTGAGACCCTTCCTCAAAACTACATGTACCTAACCAAGAGATTATGTACTCTTAGTATGACTATAGCGTTTGTTCTTAGAGGAGAGTTATTGCCACTAATTCTATAGAATACCCAAGTTAGTACTATAATTTACGATTACGGTTAAGTACATGTAGTTACACACGTATCTTTGTACTCACCAAGAAATTCTATGACTTCATACTAGATCGACCTACAGCCCAGATTACAATTGCAACCGGTATCTTCATATGTCCAAGGTATTTCCGTTGGTTCCATCTTTACTTGGTTTATAAAAAACAAGAAACCAAATTCGGCAGGTTCAAAACTCGAACATTCCATGTTCTTCGTAGACCAATTGAGCTCTACATCTCTCCTCATCTTGTTTTTCTTTTTTCGGAGTCACTCACCCTTGGTGTGTTAGCAAGCTAGAACAGAGAACCCTCAACTTCATAACAGTAAATCCACTCACAAATCAGCGCCCCGGGGGGGGGGATTCTTCAACGATTGTGATTTCTAATTCATTTTATAGCTTTTCCCTGTATCAGCTGGTCATTTAAATTCAACCGAGATACTAAATAATGCCTGGGTGGAGTACCCGTGTAAGTAATATATATGTCAGTCTTTTTCAAAATTGTAATTGTCGTCATTGTTAGAGTTTTCACCCCGGAGTTGACTGGTTCATAGGATGGCTCGCCAACGCTTCCCTAAAGCGTACGGTTCTATGTAGCACCCGGTTTCCATTCTGTTGTGTTGTTCACTAGATTACATTTATTGTTTTATTGTCACCTTCGCTCTTTACTCATATCACCGTGTGGGAGGTTAATGCAGCACTGCTCCAGTCCTAGACCTATCAATCTAATTGGGCTTGAGCGGCTTATCTTGCGCGCATACTGTATGTAGGATCTTGCTGCGAGGCACAGTAAAGCTTGAGATTTAGAACTCTATCGTTATCGGATACATCACGTGAATAGAGGGGAACAGCCTGTGGGGTTGCAGGATAGCAGCACGGGTCCGATATGGGGAGGAGGGGGTTCGTTTGCGTAAGAGGCTCAACAGCCAGAATCGCAAACACAAAAAAAAGAGAGATACGGGATGATCTAGAACAGAGAGCGGGTCGGCGTGGGAGAATAATCTCTACCAATTGTTGGCCTTTCTCTCTTCATCTCTCTTTAACCCCCACGACCAGTCTATCGCACATCAATCAATCCTTCTCCTCTTCTTCATCACCGTTCTCCGCTCTTCGGCCGTCTATCAGTCTCTCACCGAACATTTCCCGCCCAATTTCCATTCAACTCTCGTCCTTTCGCGGATTTTTCAATACGGTTTTCTCGTGTATGCGTCGTCCAATTACTCTATCCCACCTTTTTCTTTTTTCCTGCTATTATCTAAAACCGCTGACCGCGCGTGGTTTGTCTGTCAGTTCAATTCAGTTCAGCTCAGGATCAAGTCCCCACCACCCCCGCTCGAACCTCCCCGTCCATTGAAGAACCCCCAAGATCAAATTCAACACAAGTAGCAACAACAGAAATTCATTCGCCACAATGCACACATTTCCTCGCTCCGTTTACAGTATGTCCAATGTAAGTCCTTGCTTTTCCTTTCTTTGGGGCTGTCGCCTGTTTTTATTTTGTTTCTTTTTCATGGTTGCTGCAAGGTTATGAAGTTCCAGCAGCGCTGCTCATGTGACAGGATTTTTCTGTTCCTCATTTCCCCGTTGTATGTGTCTTTCTTGTGTATCCCCGCAGTTTTTGTTGGTCAGGGTTTGCGAGATTTGCGGCCCAAGCTTCCCGAGATTCGGCGATTTCGGCAAACAGCTCATGCCTTCCTCCCCCCCCGTGCCCTCCGAGTGCATCTCTCACACCCCCAGTCCTGCCTAGGCACGCGAGCATAGAGAAGCCTTTCACTGTCTCGGAGGAGAGGTGGGAAAGGGAAAAAAAGCTCAATAAAAGAATCCACAAAAAGAACTATTTTTCTGCAGGAGGCCCCCCACAGTGTGTACCTTTCTGCCGTTCCTGAACTGTCTCCCTGGTTCAAATGAGCTTGACAGTCACACGGGAAGTCAATTCTCAGTGCGTGATGATCAGTCGTCCCTGCATCGTCAATCCACCGAGACCCACTATGTCTGAAAGGGGAGCTCTCACGATACCTTCCTGCTTCCACCACAGCCCTCAAAACGACCGTCTGACCAGCTGCATTTACATGCCCATCCCCCAAAGAAATTCGCTCTTCTCCGCAATAACCGGACGGGGTTTAGTTTCCTAAAGACGAACCGTTGGTACCCATACATTGGCTAGGAACCCAGCTTTGAGGCTGTTACTACTGGTCACCCCACAACTGGAGCGACACTTGCTCCCACCCCCCCGTCAGACGCGCCAGGCAACCCCTACCTACTTCTCCCACCACCCCACTCGCTCTTTATCCGGCCATTCTATAGCTCTTCTAGTAATGAACTAAGACAACAGGAAGATCTTTCTGCGAAAAAAACTACCACCCTTCAAGCTACTTTTCATCAACATAATCTTCAAAAACCGATCCTTCTAAACCTCAATTTGCTTCAGAACTGCGAAATATTACCTCTGCTCTTCTCTTTTTTCCTACTGTTCCTTTTTAAGCCTTTCTCAAGATGTCTTCAATACCTGTTGTCTGTGTTCACATGAGTTACCTGGGAGATGTTCAAGGAGAAGATGGGGATGGGGATTTCCAGCAAGTCGAGTGTATGTTGGCAACTAACATACCTAATGATATGGAACAGGTTGAAGACTCGCATATATGTGTCGTCATGGTAGGACTGCCTGCGAGAGGAAAGAGCTTAATCGCACAAAAGAGTAAGTTGAATGATCCGCTCGCTATTTTCCGCTACCTTCATCGGTTTCCGAGGTTTCCGTTAGTATTCAAAACGCAGTTTCCCGAGTTCTGCTGTACTACAGATGAGGTTCTATTTTCTACTAGGAAAATTTCCAATTAGGCGTTAAAATAAGCTTTAAGATTAATTTTCTAATCTAACGCCTGCAGTTGTTCGCTACCTTAAATGGCTTTCGGTCAATGCTAAATCCTTCAATGTTGGGTCCTACCGTCGTGCAGACACCCCACAACCCACAGCCGACTTTTTCGACACTAGTAATCCCGAGGGTGAGCGACTCCGCCGGGCGGCAGCTGAAGCAGCTGTCACAGACATGCTCCGCTGGTTTGAGCATGAAGGAGGTCATGTTGGGATCCTTGATGCTACCAATTCCACTAAATCCAGGAGGAATTGGATCAAGGAGCGCTGTGAGGCCAAGGGATATGATGTCCTCTTCGTTGAGAGCAAGTGTGACGATGAAGATTTGATCATGAGTAATATCCTTGAAGTAAAGACCACCTCCCCAGATTATGTCGGTCAGGATCCAGAAATGGCGGCAAGGGACTTCAGGGAACGTATCAGGAACTATGAGAAGGTTTATGAAACGATTTCAGAGACTGATTCGACATACGTCAAACTTATCAACGTCGGTTCTCAAGTCGTTATTAATCAAGTGTCTAATTATCTCCAAACAAGGATCATTTATTTCACAATGAACCTTCATATCACTCCAAGAAGCATTTGGCTGTCTAGGGTAAGTGCCGGTCACTACCCACCTGCCATTTCTAGTATTAATGTATCTTGTAGCACGGTGAGTCCGAGTACAATGTACAGGGGAAGATTGGTGGTGATGCTAGCCTTTCACCGCGCGGATTGGCATATTCAGAGGCAATCCCAGGCTTAGTCAAGGATTCTATTGGTGATAAGGATGTCACTCTTTGGACCTCCACGATGAAGAGGACTATTCAGACAGCTCGACATCTCCCGTACCGTAAGAAGCAATGGAAAGCTCTTGATGAGCTTGATGCCGGTGTCTGTGATGGCCTTACGTACGAAGAAATTGAGAAGAAATATCCAGAGGATTTTCGTGCCCGTGACGATGATAAGTAAGGTTCCTATAATCTCAAGTTTCGACCAAAGTGATTCTAACGTAGTACTTGTAGGTATAATTATCGTTATCAAGGTGGAGAGTCTTACCGTGATGTCGTTATCCGTCTCGAGCCCATTATTATGGAGATGGAGCGTGGAGAGAATATAATGGTTGTCACTCACCAAGCAATCCTGCGTTGTATCTACGCATATTTCATGAATATCCCACAGGACCAGTCTCCCTGGATGGAGATCCCACTTCACACAGTGATTAAGCTTACTCCAAGGGCATACGGCACCCAAGAAGAAAGGTGAGTACATGAAAATACAGTTACAGATTTTAAGTATCAGTTAATGATTTTGCGGGTTTAGATTCAGGGCAAATATCCCAGCAGTTTCGACCTTCCGTGCCAAGTACACCTCAGCCAATATGGGCGGTGAAGAAGGTCTCGTCGACGAAGCGAAGGTCATGTCTCCGCCTCTAATCGGCGCCCAAATAAACGGAATAGTTAAACCGGATGAAGTCGAGTCCATAGTTATTCCACATAATCATATCGGCACTACGCTAGTCGGATAGGTCTATTGAGGATTAAACAAATAAACAAACTCCTAATTTTGAAAGGGGGAAAGAATCGCGCTGATGCGTTATGTACTCTACTCAGTTCTTCTATTTACCTTTTTTCTTTTTTCTCTTTTTAGCTTCGGCAAAGGATATAGTTTTGATATTCTTGTTTCTCTCTTTTGAGTGAATGTAAAGGAGTACCCCGCTCCTTAAGTTGATGGGTTGGGAAGGTTAGGGAGAGAGGTTCTGTGCGTTTCTTGGTCGGGTTTGGCCTGTAAACAAAATTACTTAGGCGTTTACTTGGATGGGTGTGGGGCGTCTATCTTGATGTTC
This sequence comes from Verpa bohemica, assembly GCA_033030345.1. Classification (NCBI taxonomy): domain Eukaryota; kingdom Fungi; phylum Ascomycota; class Pezizomycetes; order Pezizales; family Morchellaceae; genus Verpa; species Verpa bohemica. The sequence continues at coordinate 1,329,670 of JAUFSE010000010.1, read as the reverse complement.
ATACAAAACTCAGGTGGCTACTGGTTTCCTTTGAGGAATGCGACAGTATCTAGCACCTTTATTTTTATTTTTATTACCTTTCTTTGCTTACGGGGTTTTACCTATATGTTTTTATTCTTCTGGCAGTCATGCAGGCAGTCTGTTTGATGTTGGACGGCGACATGCTGTCCGTACTCATTATGTGGTCTTTCTGTTAGTTTAAAATTTTCCTGTAAGGGGTTGAGGTCTAGGGATGGCTGGTATAACACCTTTGCTGTACCTCTTTCTCTCATGGCTATCTATATACTATTAAGCAAATAGCAAGTCTTAGTGGTATAGGTGAAACGAGTGACAAACCATGAATTTCGCACGTGGTCGCAGTGACGTCTTTTGCCCTCGGTAGCTCACATGCTTGGCGAGTCACATGCACCAGTCAACACCACCTCTTACCCCGGATTCTCGCGATAGAGCAGCTAAGTAGCAGAAGAACTGCGAACCACCCCTAAAACAACAAGACTACCTATACCTCGCCCACTAAAGACACCCTATCGTTTCTACTCCATAGGTTTCAGGCACCACCCTCGGCGTGCGCGATGGCCGCCCAATCGAAGCTCCTCCTTCCGTCCGACCGCTCCCTCTCAAAGTTCCTATCTGACGCTACATCTGTCTACGTGAAACACCGAACAAAGATCTCTCGTGCGGTATACCTAACCCTCTTTATCACACTCATCAACCGGGTGCGGAATGCTGTCGGCGAACAGAAATCTGCAGCTTCACGGCAGCGTGATGCGGTAACAACCGACCCCGGCAAGTTACAGGATGGTAGTGGTAGTGGGGGGAAACGGAAGAAGGTGGAGCTGAATAGAGAGTTCTTTCAGAACCTGTTTAGGTTGCTCAAGATTGTGATTCCTGGGGTGAGGAGTAAAGAAATGAGATTACTAGTTAGCCATACGGTCTTCTTGGTCGTCAGGACATTGATTAGTTTATACGTGGCAGAGCTAGACGGGAAGCTCGTTAGTGCGCTGGTGAGGGGGAAGGGAAAAGACTTTTTGGTGGGTATTTTGTGGTGGATGGTAGTGGCTGTGCCAGCGACTTTTACGAATTCTATGGTGAGTTTTCTTTCTTCCGTTTCAGTTGGCGTAGAGGGCAGGGCTGATTTGTGTGTGTGGGTATCTAGTTGTCGTATCATCAGAGCAAGCTCGCGTTACAGTACCGGAAGAGGCTGACGACACATATACACGAGAAATACCTCTCAGATATGACATTCTATACCCTCGGGAATCTGGATGATCGTATCAAGAACGCCGACCAGCTCATCACCGTCGATGTTGCCAAATTCTCAAACTCCCTCGCAGAGCTATACTCAAACCTTGCGAAACCCGTGCTAGACATGGTAATTTACAACTACCAACTTTCACGTAATGTCGGTGGTGAGGGGCTCTTTGCAATGGCATTGCTAGTTCAGGTCTCTGCGAATGTGATGCGTGTACTCACGCCGCCATTTGGGAGATATGTTGCGGATGAAGCAAGGTTAGAGGGAGAGTTCAGATTTAGCCATAGTAGGTTAATTGAGAACGCTGAGGAGGTGGCATTATACAGCGGGCATGAGAGCGAGAAGACGACGTTGGATAAAGGGTATTTTACATTGATTAAGCATGTGAATCATATACTGAGGAGGAGATTGTATCACGGCATGATGGAGGACTTTGTGATCAAATACTTTTGGGGAGCACTGGGTTTGTGCTTATGTTCTGTGCCCGTATTTTTCAAGATCCCCGGTGCAGGAACATCACTCGGAGACAGAACAGAAAGTATACACACTCACCCCAATTTTGATATATGAAACTAACAACTCTAGGCTTTGTGACCAATCGCCGCCTCCTCCTTTCTTCATCTGATGCTTTTGGCCGCGTAATGTTCTCCTATAAAGAAGTCACCGAGCTAGCGGGGTACACTTCTCGTGTCTCCACCCTCCTAAATGTAATGTCTGATATCCAACGTGGCCATTTCGAGAAAAAACTCGTCTCTTCTGCATCTACGGAAGAGAATGCCGCTGTCCTCCGTGGCCGGGGCGAGGTCACACAAGGCACTGATATTGAGTTTATTGATGTGCCTATTGTATCTCCAAATGGAGATGTACTAATCAAGAAGCTATCCTTCACTGTCAAACCAGATGAACATCTCCTCATAGTCGGTCCGAACGGCTGTGGCAAGTCCTCGTTGTTTAGAATTATGGGTGGGCTATGGCCAGTCTACGGGGGTGTCGTAAGGAAGCCCCCAAGTGAGGAAATCTTTTATATCCCGCAGCGCCCATACCTTAGCCGCGGTACCCTCCGCCAGCAAATCATCTATCCTGACAGCAAGATGGAGCAAATCCAACGTGGTATCACTGACGAGGAGCTCTTTGCGATTCTTGAGATTGTTGAAATCGAGGGACTGGTAGAAAAAGAAGGTGGGTGGGAAGCGGAGAAAGAATGGAGGGATGTATGGAGTGGGGGTATCCAACAACGTGTTGCGATGGCAAGGTTGTTCTATCATGCTCCAAAGTATGCGATCCTGGATGAGTGCACTAGCAGCCAGGATCTAGATACCGAGAGGATTATGTACGAGACTGCGAAGCAGTTGGGGATTACATTAATTACAGTTAGTCATAGAAGGAGTTTATGGAAGTACCATACAAACATACTACAGTTTGATGGACAAGGGGGGTATGTGTTTACGAAATTGGATGCGGAGAAGAGGTTGAGGCTTGAAGAGTAAGTGTTCTCCCCCTTTTACTTAAACGGAGTACGAGCTAACAACAAGTAGTGAGAAGGAAGAAATCGAACTACAGCTTAGAGCCGTACCAGATATTGAGAGGAGAATTCAGGAGCTAGAGGCTGTCATGGCCGAAAGAGCGTAATTAGGTTGTTGATAGGTATAGTATTGATTGGACAGGATTTGGTGTTGTATATTGGCAATATATTCTTTTTGTTAGGGTCTGCTTTTTTTGAAACTGAATGGCAGATGGAGTGTGGGCAGGGATGGATACTGGAAATCGGTCAGCTGCCCTTTGCATTGCATCTAGATACTGATGTGTTTTGTGTACGTGGATACCTAAGACTAGATGATAGTGGTGTGGAATAAAGGTTGAGATGTTGACGAGTCAGACGCCCATCACATCGGCCCTGGTTTGGATAGTAGGTATATAAACCCGTCTTGAATGCTTGAAATCTCTCACAAATATGAAAAGTATTCCCAGAACCTCGAAACTCCCATTTTCTGTCTCCCACCAATGCTTGATTTTCATTGGTTCTTGCTAAACACCCGGAACGGAAAAACAATAATCCGTAAGCCACTCTCGACCGCAACCGCGGGAAGCCTAGAGAACCTGTACCGGGGATTCATTATTTCCCAGAAACCGGGTTTGGTACTTCTCATGAGGTCTCAGATACATGTAACCTGGGCCTTGGGAGGTTTCATCGATGGGAGATATTTGCCTGAGTGAAGGTCAGTTGTACGATCTCAACATCGAACCCAAAGTTAAGTGCTAGGCACCGCCACAATCCCCACACTACACTGCCTATGCAGCGCCACAGATGACCCGAGACACTGGCATCGTAAACTGCCGACCCCATACGAATGATCTAGCGACCTTCTGAGTCCATAGTCCACGTACGTACCGCGGCGCCGCTGTACACCGCATCTTGCATCTACGGTGGGTGGGTTATTCTTCCCTCTTCCCTCTTCCCCTTCTCTTTCCTGTTCTCACCTCGAATCAGAGACGACCACGAAACGTACACGCCTGCATACTCGGCTACTAGCTGGGTCTCTTTTGTTTATTGTGGTTCATTTGTCTCCGGGAAGACCGTTTACGTTGGCTTGTTCCCTTTCTTTTCTTTTCTTTTCCTTTCTTTCACTTTCCTCCCTCCCCCCACTTCTGCCCAGTACTTTATTTTTTTTTTCCTTGTGTTGCGTGCGTGACGTGGGACTGCGGGCGTGCTGTTTTGTTTAGATATTTTGGTAGATAGACAAGGTAGGTAGGTAGGTAGGTAGGTAGGTAGATATTATTATTCGGGACTTGGATCAGAGGTATGGGATCGCGTTTTTCTTCTTCCTTGCCTTGAACCACCTGCCCATTATGGAAATATTCATAGAAGCTCTAGAGCATAGAATAGCTGATCAGAACGCGATATTAGCAAGGTTCCAACTTGACTGTGCAAACACGAGATTAGCCATCGCCCAGATTCCCGATATTCCTCTAGTGCTGCCTCATCTCCTTAGTCGTGGCACCATCCTCATCAACTTGCTCACGAATCACTCACCCCCGTCAGTCCTTCCTTGGGCATCAGCATCAGCATCATCACCACCAGCAGCATCATCATCACTCAAGATCATCCTCGATCAATTGCCTCTGCCAACGCATCAATCAATTGCTCTCGACCCCACCGCCCCCCTCCAAGCCTTGCATACTGAAGGCTCTGACTTCCTTTACCTTCCCACAAACTCGGCTTTGTGCACTACTGTTGATATCATATCTAGACGAGAAGGAGGAGGAGGGGCACACCCCGCAGTTCAACGTCTTCAAAGACTGTGTGTTTATGAGCCGGCTGCTGCGTTGTCGTTTTCTGTTTGGTCCGGCAGCAATAGTCAAGGTGGAACTTGAAGAAAAGGAAAGCGAAAGCGCGGTTTTGGGGTGTGGGAGGGAGGAAATAGTAATTCTCAAGAGTGCGGCTAAGGGAGTAGGTTTGGAGTTGGAGTTGGAGCTTGAAGGAGGTCATTATATAGGACCGATTCCCACTGAGCGTTGAGTTGGTTTTTCCATTCTCTATCTCTATCTCTACAAGCACTTTCTATCCCCCAAATCACAAGCACTACTCTGTTCTGCTTTATCGAACTTTGCTTCTACTACAAGTTTTATACGCCTCATAATACATAATACAAATCAATGGCTGCAAGAATTATCAAAGAAGACCACCTTCTCCGCAAAGATCGTCTCAAGCGCGCTGGTCCGCCCCACCCACCTAACCCCTCTAATAATCCTCCTCGAGACAGTTTCTTTGTCTTGGTTGAATTTTAAATGCTAATTATAAATAGAGGATGCACGTCAGACACTTACACAAGAGTTTCATACTCTCGGTTCTTCCGTAGACATTGAGCTCCGTGATCGCATCACCAATATTCATTCCAATGCTTCGGCGCTCGAAAACCAGAGCAAGACACTACGAAACCGGACAAACGCATTAGGCAAAACGACGAGACAATGGGGTGGTCTAGCTGACGGTGCTAGAACAAAACTGAAGGTATTTTTACTGTGAATCCAGACCTCTTATAAGTTTGACTCAGGGCACTAACACCCGGAACACAGGAGATTGGCGATATCCAAAACTGGGCAGAGATGATCGAGCATGATCTTCTACTCATCGAGGAGACGCTCCGGATCGTCCACGATGATGATCTTTCCGACGATAATGCGCAATCTCAATAATTATGATGTTTCTTGTATTTCTTGTATCTTTTTTCCTTTAATTATTCTGATGAGTCTACGACGAAGTCACGAAGCCAGATTTGTACAGGTTATGATTTCCTATTCTTCTTCCTCTTTACTCTTTATCATGGTGGTATAGGTTTTGTAACGGTGGTGTTTGCTTCTTTTTCCCTTTCATTTCTCATATCTGAAGTTAGGATTTTCCTGTTCTGGACGAAAACTGGGGTAGCTAATGTATACCACTATTGGCTCGCTTGCTTCTGCGCTCTAGGCGTTTGTCCCTGCGTGCGGATGTGATTGCTGTGCATTTGTGCATGCGTGAGTTGGCCTATGCGGCCCATGCTGTGGATCTGTCTCACTAGTCCTTTTTCCTGAGAAGTAGCTATAGTAGGCCCCGGGATCAAGGAGGGGTGCCCGTGGTTAATTTAGGGATGAGGAATTACGGAATGTATGCTGATTGGCCCTGAGTGATTATTGGACGAGAGAGGTAAATTTGAGCATCTCTGTGAGGCCAAACTAGTCAGGATCAAGGGTAAATTGACACGTTTTTATTTATGTTTTACTTTGCTTTTGGAGGTAGGATGGAGGGTTTTGATTGGTAGCTTATAGATGAGTTGCAGGAGGAGGGTTGTGTATATATATATCTTTAGAGAGACCAAGAAAGTATAGTATCGACATACAGTTTAGATTATTTGCCGTATATGGTTAGATTCTTGTAATTTTGTGTGGGTATGTGGAGGTAAAGCTTGTGATATGTTGAGTTCTTTTTTTAGAGGGGTGTGGGTATTTTTTGGTGACGGGGGTTATTACAGTGGTAGTGGGTGGTGTGATATCTTACCGCACGCACAGGAAGCAAAGGGTTCCTATAGTAGATTGGTATCCCCGAACACAGATATATTGGGGGGTAATAGCTCTTGGATTGTATGAGGTTCGCACACCCCATAGTCTGGTTAGCCGCATACATAGAGAGTAGTTCAACTCTCACTTTAAGCCATCATTTCCTTTTGGGCTCTAGTTAATCCTCCTTAGATCGCAAAAGCGGTAGCTATTTAGGGTCATGGTCTCTCACTCGAGTTTCATTGCGGTTGTTACCTCACGGTTTTAATAGAAAGCATACCGGATAATCACCCGTACTTCCTATAGTGTGTTTCATTTGTGAGACAGGTCTATCATCACTAGTTCAGTTACCGGCAATTTCTCAGGCAACCCTTTAACTACCACTAGATTTTACCCTAACCGCGGATTCGATTATTATCATTAAGGAAGGGATAACATAGATGAGATCTAGATAACTATTACTCTCTATTCTATAGCATATGGTCGTACAGACGGCAAAGTTATTATTATTACGGCTCAGTCTATGAATGTCCTGTTATATGATCTATGCAGTCTATAGTAATATAATATATACATATATGGACTCAAGTTAATTCTCTCAAGATGTATTATTCTCTTTAGTCATACATTTAAAACCGGGTAGTGGTAGACTGCCAAGATCCCACGTGACTTTCTATAATTCTAGTGAGCTTTTTTATCTAAGCCGGTTAAGGCTAGTCTGAGATAAGAATCCCTACGATCAGATAGCTACATGCAGAATACTATATCACTCTCTGCATAATGGCCTCTTCGACATTCTCTCGTGGTTATTCGGCTTTACTCCATTCTAAACTTTAATAATTGAACTGTAGCTTCCTATAGTTTATTTATCCTGATTAAAATTTGGAGTACCTTATTGAGGAATTGTTTGTAGATGTAGTCAGCGTGGTAAATGGGAGATATACCCAGAGGCACATATTACTAGCTGATGATGATGATGATGAAATTCATAACGTCACATATTACTAGCTTTATCACTACTGGAATTGAGGATTCGGAATTTTCTATGCGATCCGTAGTAATCTCTTCAAAAAAATCTTAATATAAGATCCCTTCGCTCTTCCTCAGCTTTTTTATTTATTCCTATAGATAATCTACCTCTTTAAACGTGATCACTACCGGTACCTTCTAATAGGTAGATAAAACCACCGTTACACTCAATATAACTATCAATAGGGGGTCCTCTCCATGTATACCTATATACCAGAAGCTCATATTTTCGTGTCTGACATCACCGATAAACAAAGCTTAATCTACTACTCTATCACGAGAACCTTTCCCTTTCCGGAGGCGGTATCACACTTTGATATTTCGCGTAAGCAAATTTCAACCTGCCACGTAAAGGCTTACCCTTGTAGAGTTATAGTTGGGTGAATATTTTACCTAAGCTGTGCTCATGAAGTGATCGAATGGATTCAAGGGATTCAAGGGGCTGAAACCTTATTTTATGGGTTACATAGATACTTTATGGAGTGCTCTGGTATAAGATATGTGTTTAGTATGTAAATAAAATGGTCTCGTGCATGTAGAGGTTAAGGGGCATTAAGTATTCTAAAAAAGGTTTATTCAATGTTGCATAAAAGTTTGTTATTACATATAATTCTATTGGAGTACTTCTTACGACTCCTAAAAATAGAAAAAAAGCTTTCAGTCTTACATGAAATACAAGTAATGAGTAGTGGAATAACACCTTTTTGTCTCACATGTACTACCCTACCTGATTATAACTGTGATATCTTCGGCAGTTGAAGTACAACTAACCACCCGCCATTATACTCCAAAGGCCCATAAAGAACAATCTTAGTAAGAACAATCGATATGACTAAGCTATCTCAAAACACTAAACTGAAGTTTTTCTAGAGATTGAATACTTAATTTCAGCCGTACCCGCTGTTACGTGGATCAATGTGGGTCTTGGTTTACGAGAGAATACATAGTACCAAAAGGACTTCTAATCAAGACTTCAGAGCTAGAAAGATCAATAGCTGGAATGGATTTTATCTACTCGCCAAAATTTAGGCACTGAGAAATTATAACTATAGCTGATAAGAGAGAAAAAAAGAAATGGGTACTCAGATACCCTCTATTAGCTAGCAGAGAGATCATAGTCTTTAAGGCAGCTCTTGTGACTCCAACGCCGGAATCTTAGATCACTTAGTCCTCTAGGGGTGGTCCTCTTTCTGTTTAGACATAGTAATTGGACTATTATCTACTCTCTTATCACATTTTTATCGGTTCTCGAGCTTTCTAGCTAGTTATTAAATATAGTCACCAATTATCACTCGACATCACTCGATCTCGGCTTCCATAAGCCTTCGTACTCTAGAGTATCTCCACATACTAAATAATCATGAGTGACACCAGTGTAGTCGTTTTTACTATACGTTTCCCTACTCTGACTCGCTAGCCTCCAATCCATCCCCCACATAAACTAGAGTAGCAGCAATTATTAAGAGCATAAAATTAAAAATTGTCTTTCGGTGTGCTGCGTTCATAATCTTCAGATGGTCTGAGGTACGAACTACCCCCTCATTCCTGATTTCTAGGAACACTTAGGTAGCCCATCGGCGAAGAACCCATGGGCAGCGACATTCTCCTTCTAAGCAGCCTTACGCTCCTCCCGAATCATCGCTAGATAAAACAAGAGCTGGGCCTCTGCAAGATCCATCCCAGTGTCCTTCTTTGCTTGAACCGCAATACAACTCATAAACTTCCCGCTCCGGGTGTTATACCCGAACGCCCAACCTACGTGTAGTAAGACGGATGGGTGTATGTGTAAGCGGACTTGTTATGACTCTAGATATGTCGATTCTGGGGTACACAGTGAGAAATTTGGCGAAGGCTTTATCGGGAATAGTATAGACCCCGTCACGTTGACTAGGGCAGATCTTCCAGAGCTCAAAATTGCAGGCAATGATGATGAAGTCGATGGAAATATGGAAGGTAGCTTCCCAGTAGCGGTCGTAGCCAGACGCCCAGAGACCCTTGATATTTTTCTCTGTAGGAGTCGGCAAGAGCGGTGCATAATGCCAGAAATAAACTTACCAAGAGAGTCGGGTGGTATGTAGGGCTCTGGGATCTCCCAAGGATGCTCACGTGTTTTCAGTATGCCATACTGCAAATTGAACAGCTCGCAAATGGGCTCAATCTCTATATTAGCGGTATAAACCTGTATTTATCAGCAACCGAGAATTGCAAAACTAAAGTGGCACCTACCTTAGGAGGAGGTAATGGTCTTAGGCTTAATATTAATAGATTTTTCCGCGTAAAGAGGCGAATTATTTGTCTTCCACTAGCTTCCCTAGACTGGCTGGGATTGAGTTTGAGACGACGTTAGGACAGGGTAGCTGCCATGGGGTTAGGGTTACCGTTCAATCCCATCGCGGAACTGTAGAAAGCGGAAGGCTGAGTAGAAAAAAAAAGAGTGGCGGCTGAAATGTGGGGTAAAATCTTTCTGCGCAGGGAACCACGTTTCAGATTAATATAGCTATTTGAGCCTTACTTTCTCACCTCATTCTTCCTTTCTTTCTTTCTTTCTTTCTTTCCTTCCTTCCGTCCTTCCTTCCTTCCTCCTATTTATCTTATTTCTTTGTTCATCTCCTACACTCCCTCCACACCACACCCCAGCAACCACCCATCACGTATCTCCCACGTTCTTTTCACAGTAGTGACCCGCCCGCGATGCACACAACTCGGCGTAAGCTTGGGAATAGCGGTGCACAGGGCGATGTGCTGACCAAAGAGCAGCGTGGGCAGGCCATAGCACAGGCGAAGATAATTCTCGACGACGTTGCGGTCGGGTGGGAATACTCACTCCCGGAGAAGAAGAAAAAGGTCCTCGATGTTGGCCGGAGAGAAGGGAGCTTAGGTTCCTGGAGACCTAGCGGGGCAGATAAAGAACAGGAAGAAGTTCTTGTCACAGATGAAGACAACGATTCCGACATTGATGAGTACGATGACGATGACTACGATGAAGATCACACAAGTGTAATGAATGGTGTCGGAGGGAGTAGTTACCGCCGCGCTACGACTCCCCCACCAGCTTCGAAAAGACGACGTAAATTAAAGATTGTGCGGGAGGGAGTGTGGGTTAGACGGGAGGATGATAGCGATGTAGAGTTGAATATTATACCCCCAGATAGAAAGGAGGAGGAGTATGTTTGGGAGAGTCCAAGTGATATTCCAACGCCCAATGAGATTCGTGAAAGACAACGGTTAGAGTTGGAGGCAGATATGGAGTGGAATGTGGGGTTAAGGTTATGGGTTCACCGCAGGGATGCTTGGACCCAGGCCAACGAAGACGGAGAGGTCAGGGTTTGTGAGAGCCGTTTCAAGGATGTATGTCTTTCTTCCACTTTTGCCCTTATAACGCTCACCCACTAATCACTATTATAGAACCCGCTCTTTGCCCTGATAGGCCCCCAAACCTACGATCAAATATATACAAAGGTCTGCATGGGCGGCGCACAACCTCCTATCCCAATCAACCTAAAGCACCTCAGCAACGCACTCGTGGAAGGTTGGAAGAGAGATGATCAATGGCCACCTAAGCCCAGTAGGCCAGAGCCAAGTATTACAGTCAGGAAGAAGAAGAACGCTGCGGCAGTCACTGCAACAGCAGGTACAAATTTGGATTCAGTTACGGGCTCTGGGAAGAAGGGAAGAGATGCGGTGAAGAAAGTGTTGGGGTTCTAGATGCTTAGACAGATAGGCGTTTGGGATTAAAACGAGAGCAATGGTGTAGCCTTATTGCCATCCTTATCCTCATCCTTATCCGGTAAACTACTTTTTTTGGTATACGACTGTTCGTTTCTCCTTTTTTCAAGAGGACTTCTGCTTCTCTCCTAGGGTTCGGGTTTACTACTTGATATCTCTCTTTTGTTGGCGAATAATGGTCTATACCTGGTAAAGGGAGTCTGAAGTCTTGGGTTCTGGTTTTTTGGGGGAGTGTTGTGATCTTTTATAATGACTTTTTAGTACGCAGATCATTCTAAACAACCACCTATAAGATAAAGATGACTGTCCAGATTCTCCCGAGGCACGTGATGGTTAACCTGGAGATTTTCTATCTGGCATGTTTATCTCTTGAATAATGGTCAATTAACCTATTATTGGATATTAGGCAGTACCTAGGGTTTGCATGATCCTTTGAGCCATTTTTGTTTTTTTTGTATTTGTGTACCATTATATTGTGCCTCGGAATTGGGGACCCTACTTTGTCGCGCTGTCCTTGTAGTGGGCTGTTGCATGATCACGTGATGAGATCGGGATTTATATGTGGACCGTCCCTTAAAGTGCACAGCTGCTGCAACCCCTATTTCTGCACTTAGGCGAATATCGTTCACATAAAAGACTGAATCTGGATTAAGTCACATAGATATGAGAATATCTACCCGAGATTTGGAGGTTTCGACAATCGGATACGCCGGATGCTAAGCATATGAGACAAGAGTCCAGCCCCTGACTGTGTTGGCCCGTGAACGTCGATCCTACTCCAGGAATATCCACAAACCCTTGCCACTCGCTCATATCCGATAGGCTTCTCTAACCTCTAAATATCTGGAGTATCACTATGTTGTTTTTTGTGTTGCATACATGTAGTAGAGTTGCAGGACTCCACCGCGTCATTATACTCTATTTTACCGAAAAGATTTCCTAGATAACTTAACATTTGGACTTGCTGTTCCTGGTTTAGAGCCATCCCCAAGACGAGTAATAATTGATTAGTATAGTTTAAAATAGGTAAGAATCAGGAGGTTTATCACGCAAACTTATAGTTATGAGACAACCTTGAGAAAGATGTCTTCAGTTGCGCCCCCCCTCCCGCTTTTGTGCAACCGTTAGGCCGCAGGTCTGGTTTGTTTAACCAACCCATAGGTTGTTCGGGTATTGCTGGCTAGGTAGAACCTATTTGTAGATCAAGGTTGGATTGGAGGTCAGCAGCACCTTCTTATTTTAACGTAGTCTACTATTCTTTTTCCTTTCCCTTTGGTGATCATCTTGTTACTAATTCATGTGTTTCTTTACAGTGAATTGGTGTAGTAGATTGAATCAGTCTGGTGCTTTGAGGGTTGCCTTTTATCCTGTTATATATATAAATTATATATCCATACACTATCGTATTCAACACCGTTTGTATAGGACACAGCTGATAGCTCAAGTGCTTCCTACCTACTCTATACTACTACTAGCTACAAAAAGTTCAATTAACCCGAACTAACGGCTAAAGGAAGTCCTAGAGTATACCCACTCTCTAGGAGTTATGTATAGATCTTTATAATGCATTATGTAAGGTTCAATTTGTTGGTGGTACATACATATTATACCTAGCAACAAGCCTAGCCCTACATAGATACCTAAGGGCGAGGCGAGGCGAGACAAGGATTGATTTATTCCACTCCGTTTATGGGACAATAAACGTATAGGTGATATGATGAATAACCAGGATTCTATTTAGTAAAGGAGATACTGCAACTCAACCCATGATTAGATGTCCCTCTATAATCTTATATAAGAACCTCGCTTTTCCCACCTTCAACTTTATTTCACCATCACAAAACCCCCCCCCCCCCTCCAAACCTACATAAATACAAATCATGCGTTTCTCTATCACCGCCACTTCACTCACTATCATCAGCTTTGTTGCTGGCACTATTGCAGACTCTGCAAGTAACATTACGTACACTCCTAGATGGGGAGCCCAAGTGAGCTCTTATGGCCAATTGGGACCAGGAGCACCTGACGTATTCATTGATAATGGCGAGGTACGGAACCTTTCCCCTTTTTATCTACTAGTGATTATAATTAATATTATCACGGATAGATTTATATGAGATATATCTCCAATGGCGTCACTTATTCCCCATTACGTTTCGAATTCGTCGAGGTAACAAACAACCTCGGTCAGCCCACCACCGCCGCAAAGCTCGTAGAGTACCCAGGTTATGACCTAGATCTCTATATGTCTCAACCTGCAGGTGGGAATATAATCTACAGTGCCTTCGATGCAAGCTCTGCGGGCCTCGGACCCTGGGGGATTGAGAGTGGGCCTTCGAATGATCCTCAGTTCCGTTTGACGCTGGGTGGTACTAAGGCGGCAAAGGTCTTGTGGGATGCTTCGAAGAGTATGTATAAGATTTATATTGGGCCGAATATGCCGAGTATTGAGGGTATGGTTAGTGTTGATGTGAAGGTGACTCAGTATTGTGGACCGGGTTATACATGGTGTGAGTAGATATGTATGTAGGACTTACTTGTATTTTATAAAACAGTGGGGGTTTTGTTTCGGGTATTCTATAGTCTTGTAATAGATAATTTTAGTCACCCAACTTCTATGGTTTAGATCAAAGCTAAATTCTTAATTCACCAAATAAAGATCCTATGCGTAAATTTTTGGAAAAGGTACAAAGAGGGGCCTATGGAGTAATGTTTATGAGTTCTGTTTATTTTTATTAGGTTTTTCTTTTTTTGAGAAAGCGATAGGCTAGAGGGGTTCCTATATAGGCTCCTTACTATAGGAATTCATTAATCCATTATTTATTTTTAACATTTAAACTTCACTATAGTATACATGTACAGCCGTGTCCAAAAAATTCCCAGGCCCCCCTCCCCCCAATAACAACAGCAAAAGAGCCCATTCACCACCTAGCTGGTAAACTACTTCTCCCTCAGTCAAGGCCATCATCAATTGTCTGAAGACCTTGCTGGTAGGCCACGGCCCATCGATGGTATTTGTGAGACCCAGCACCCATAAGCTCACTGGCATACCGATGTATATTTGTGTACAAATAATTCCTAGAGCCCCTTATAGCAACGGGAGTCATTTCATGTGATACACCAACAAAGAGAGGTATGTGTGATGACTGATAGGACTTAGTGAGGGCTACATCACTTTTTTTTGTTTCATTCATAAATAGGGCCGCATCACTTGGTGAGGCAAAGGGCACCCAAAGTGATAGTTTTCTTGGACTTTTTTTATACGTTTATGTTCCTCATAATCCCTTTGCTCTTCAAATGTATTCGATCTCACATTAATACCAGTATTTGTAGTGCTGAGGTTTGTGGGTTTGCCGTTGCTATGGGGGGGACTTCGGACACGGCTGTACTCAATAGAAGAAAATCAAGCACAATCAACAAATACAGCGCCTACGGGAGAAAGAAAGAAAGAACCATTACTTCAATTGAGGCTAATGACACATACACCTAATCAAGTAGATAGTACTTTTGTAAATCTAACAGATATTCCTAAATATTTTCATCCTATCAATCGTAATTTTTAGTTACGAAAGATTCATGGTACAAGGCCATCATTGTCCACCGCAGTATTAATTTCATGTCCGAAATTGATAGGCTCTGCATGCTCAACTATTTGCTCCTCCTCCCAGTCCTGCAAAAAAAATCTCATAGCCCCTTTATTGATCACTGCTTCTCTAACAGCGTCCCAACTATACCCTTTAACCATTTTATAGATCAATGGGAAGTATCTAACAGCGACCTTTCCGACTAAAGAAGGGCTGATGAACCCACTACAAAGCTCGTCCAAATAAAGCATTGGTAGAAGCATTTTCTCCTTGATAACCTGTGACAAGAACAGTTCTTTCCCTTCAGAATCAGTATCCTCCCAGGCAGTCATAATGTGCTCTTCGCTATTCATATGAACTTCTTCAAGCCTCGTATTATCGTTGCACTCAGTCTGGTATTCTCCAGGAGTTTCTGCTAGGCTGGGCTGGGCTAGACCATCAATTATGTCTAGATCGTTACTGTTATAATGAAATTGACTTAGGAGAACTCTTGGTATGCAAGCTGCAACTTGAATTGGCACTACAGTTGCACCTTCCCAGCCAATAAGACCACCCAAGATGGATATATTATTGGGGAGTAAATTAGGATATTGAAGAATGAAGGGGCCATTCTCATATTGTGAGCCAAAAAGTTCATACAACAAAGCTTGGAGTTGCCAGAGGGCGACAAAATGCTCTCTTTCACCGATTCTTCCGTGGGTAAGGAAGTGCTGAAAGCGTGCAGTGACCGAGTTGAGGGAATTAAATGCCCTTGCTGGTGGAAATAACCGTTGCCTCGGATGATCTTCAAACGCTGCAACGATTGAATTTGTGAAGGGTTCACATGCATCATAGATACAAGGGCGGATACCAAATGCTGCTTTAGGGGTTTTAGTCTTGCGGGATTTTGATTCATTTTTCTGTTGCCAGTAGGGCTTGTCGAGTGTTAAATACCCACACGCAGCGAGGGGGTGTTTAGCCAGTTCAATCCGATACATAACCATCTGGTGCAACATCTTTTGTGATTTTTAGCAAAATATAAGAATATGATAGTAAATAAGAAAAAGATGTCCCTTAATGAGAGAAGCCGCATACCATCTGCTCTAAATGGCCAAACCCTGAAAAGGTTTTCTTCCAGAGGTTTCCTAAGTGTAACCAGTATGGAGTTAAAGCCATACTCTCAGGGCCCCCCAATAAAATAAATGGCCATCCAACTTTATTCTCAGTAATTTTTTCAAGACCGTTTGTGTATAGATTAGACCACCCAGTCTCTGGCACTGGTTTAAAATCCGAGGGGGTTTTGTAGCGTACGTCGTATGCGTATATCTGAGGTACCGCGACTCCAGTGTATTCATTGAGGAAGCGCAAAGTAGCGCATTCACTCTCCATTAGCCGTTCCTTCTCAGAATTACTCTTATAAATACTAGGCATCTGATATGGTAGCATCTTATAGTCAAGGTTTGCTGGAAATTTAGCAATCCAACTATCCCCTACATTTCCGTCCTTGGTATCGGCATTTTCTTCTTGTTTCTCATCAGCCTTGTTAACATACTCATCTACTACTTTGTCACTTATAGACACCTCATTCTCTGTTGGGTTGTCTTGCTTCTCAAGATCAAGCTGTTTCCCCAAAGGCTGAAAACGTAGGAACACAACCTCGCTCAAGGACCCTGACATCGGAAGCTTAATAGAGAACTCGTTATCATGATTAAAACCACTCTCATCAACTACACACTCCAGCTGACACCCATCTTTATCGGTTTCACCATGGATAGAAAGAGCCAATCCGCAAAGCTCTGCCCAGTTGATACTTGCAAGGGTGACCCTTCTCGTCAAAACCCGAATGCAGGAGTCATAATACTCAGTAGCCTCTTTCAGCGTCCAACGATTATTTTCGTACCCGTATTTATCAAAGACCACGGGGATGCTACGGTTGACCTCCCATATTGTACCATCGATAATAAACTTTCTTCTATCTCAGCGACGCTCATTAAACGCTTTAGGGGGGAGAATACGAGAGAGGTCTCACTTTGAAGAATATTTCCTCGAATGGCTTTTGCTCTCCCAGGAAGCACATGTATTCACCATCAGGTTGACGCTGGAGCTCGACCCCAGGTGTCTCCCAGTTTGATTCGGCAAAGGCTACGTGAACTGTCTTTGCATCACAGGCAGGCCTGCATAAAAACTTAGCTTAACCATACCCCATTGTTTTTGAGAAGGCTAGGGACTTACCAGTGGACAGCTAAACGAATTACTCTATCTACGGGTATTTGGTAGTCCATGGTGCTAATGGAGCGAGTTTTAGGAATCTTAATATGAAGTTTGATTTTTCTTGCCGTTGGGTGGAAATGGAACTACCGTGAAGTGACCTATTATTGCCTTATGTTCTCCATCACAATACATCACTCGTAAAAAGTCATGATAAGACTCGAGACTTTATAGAAATTAGTGTTATACCTCTCTTCCTTAAAACTCCTTCCTAAAACCACTTCCCTTCCCCGCATACATATTTCAGAACCTAGTATAATTGCCGTCCCTTAATCCAAAACTTGGAAACTAGCTCTAGTCGCTACACGAAGGTTTAGGAAGCATCAATAAAGTACTAATAAGTTCAAAGAGGATCTCACATGAAACTCACGCTTTTTAACATGGTATTAGGGCACCATGCACGTCATGAATTCATCATCACAGCATTAAAGCCTTAATTTCATAAATTTCCCTTCTATTCCCTTTAAATTTCCCAAGCTATGTATATAGGTATTCATTAATCTTGTTACTCATAATTGCATGTACATATTTGGGTCGCGTTACAGTATTGAATATGTGAGACACAGTTGGGTCTATAATGTAAGAGGCTTGCCCCATATGGGCCCGTATATATAGGAGAGTAGGAGCTCTCGCTAGAGCAAGCACTCATAAGCAGTAATATACTCGTCTTCCTCTCTCTATTACTTCATAATAGTTAAGAATTAGATCGAGTGATAATTTATGACTATCAACAAAAGTTCAAGGAAAAATAAATCATGTCAGTCAGTAAATACCACTCACTTAATACAAAGCCGTATTCACTTTATCCACTAATAGAATTTATATATTCTGATTTATTCTGCTGTCCATATACTAAACTCTAGAGTAGTTAAAATAGAAACAAGAATAAAGCGCTTAATCCAGGAAAATACTTTTAGATTGCAAATTCCTGAGGTCTAGATAAGGCCAGGATTCTAAGCGTAACGGAACAAAGAAGCATGAGCTGCCCCTCTTTAGGTTAATGTACAGTAATCTCTTCCTCTTTCTACCTGGTATCTGCACAGCCATCCTTCTAATACTAGACTAATTAATCCGGCCACACATATCCCACCAGAATCGCTCACCGTAACGGCACCAAGCGAAAACTCTCTTTCATCAGCTGGTACCTCGTCCGTGATCTCCGCAAAAGTATTCACATACACCAACCCACCCAACAGCCCTTCCCAGAATACGACTAGAAACACTAGCCATATATTGGGAATAAAACCATACATTGCATGGAGTACTAGAAAAATTAGATTTATGCATTGTAGAAGTGCAGGGGGGTAGAGCATGCGAAAACGAATGAACGGAGTCGAGGATCGGGAAATAAAGACGCCTGTTTGGTATATCGTATTGTACATTGGGTAGGCGTCCCGGTATGCTTTGAATGGCATGTCAGTGAGCGGGAAAAGGAGGGTAGGCGCGACACCTAGGTTAATGGTGTATTCGGCAATGTAGACGAGAAGAAGGGGTAGCATGCTATCCTAGATGTTAAAATCGAGGTTCTGAATAGGCACTCTGAATAGGCTATGTAGTAAAGGAGGTGACATACTAGGGAAAGAACAAATGCTGTGTCTTCTTCAAATTAGCTCGGAAGCCTCTCCATGCCGCCATTGCATGCCCCGAGAAACCTTTCTCTCCGGTGGTACTGTTTACAGCAGAAAACACAGGACCGCTAGCAGAATGGACTGAAGTCTCCAATAGCGCGCTCTCTGGGTCCTCTGCTTCCTGCGCAACTTGAACTTCTCTATCCTCAGCGCCTTCAACAATTGGCTCATACCCATCCCACTTCTGCCCTTTCAGCATATCTAGCGGCAAAACCGCAAAGAATGCGAAAAGCATAACTAGTGGCAAGAAACCAAACACCATCAAACTTTCCCTTACGCCCCACCCAATCCAGCTCGTCGCAAAGACGTACAGCCCTGCGCCCAATAGCCCCGCCGCCCCCGTGCCAGATGACCAGAATGGCACAGCAAACCGCCCGTAGAAGTGTGTCAGCCCTAAAAATGACAGCTCTCCTCCACCAGACGAGATCGATGCCAGCACAACACCAAAAAGCCTGAGAGGGAGCGACTCGGCCCAAGCGACGAGCTGCATGCCTATGAAGGCAAGCATAACGAGAATCGGGATTCGGATCCGGTATGGGATGAGATGGATATAATAAGGAGATGTTAATTTCGTGAGGAAAGAAGGCCCAACATCTGCGAGGAGAACGATGGCTTTTGGGAGATTAGGACCAACGAGATCGAGAGCGGCTGAGAGGATGATGACATAGAGGACATTATTGATGCAACCTGGAGGCAAGAGGAAGTTTAGTTGCGATGGATTCTAGAGGGGGTTAGGAAGAGCCTCGCAAGAGTAAACAGGAGATGAGGGATGAGAGATGAGAGATGAGGGAGATGACGTCATCGCTGGGAAGCTAGCAGGAAGATGATTGAAGGTGGTGAGGGAGATGGAGATGGGGGATGGAGATGGGATGGAATAAAATGTGGGGGAGGCTGACCAAATAGCCAAAAGGCTGTGCAGACTCGAGGGTTGGCGCCAACAAAGGCGGCTCTTATCCGGGCCTTGTAGGCGGCAAGACTTGATGAGGGAGCTCCGGGCACGGGCAATGAGAAGGATGACATCTGTGGAACTCGGGATGACGACGACACTGTAGCTCCAGGTGGGGGGGTATCTTCCATCGAGGGGTTGGCAAGAGAGGTGGAGGGAGGAGGGAGAAGGGGTCAGAGGAAAAGGGAAAATACTCAAAATAAAATAATGGAAGGAGTGAAGAAGAGAAAGAAGGGGAAGGACCATAGGATAAGCTCTGTTCTCACGTTCGAAAGGGGAGACGAGGAGAGACAGACCTACTGCCCTTGCACACGACCCACAGATAATCACCCACACCAACACCTCTCTCTGTCTGATTCACGCACGGCGCTGTCACCCATGATCCCTTCCCTCCCTTGTCCCACCCCAAAAGTCAGCAGCCGCCCAGGTAAAGTATTAATAAATAAATAAACCACACGATGGATTGTGGGCTGCCAAAAAGTTTCACGATAGGTGCGCAAAGTTAAGCAATGTCCCGTATGATCCTATTTACACTCCTAGGCCCTCTTTTCCATTAGCTAACTTCTATTTATCTACACTCCCCCATCTATAGAGTTAACTATCAAATCATCTAGCCCATCAGCAATTAACCATTAGCCATCAAGCTATCCAGCCATCCCATAATGGCTACACGCAGCCTTCCGACCCTTCGTGCTCTTCATGCCCTTCGTGATACCCGTGCAGCAAGAAGCAGCAGTCACCTCTTGGCACACTCTACGTAATCTGCACGATAAGTAAAGCAATAAGAAAGTGATGGCTACAGTGGCTGCAGACGGAGATCGGCACTCGACTGGATGATGGGAGGGAGGGACAGCGAACAGAAGAGACCAGCGCCAGGGCCACAGCCGTGTTAGAGATGCTCGTTCGGGAAGGGTCTGGGAAGGTGTGGGGTCGCCCTAAAAGCCGTTTGCTGCGAATGCACTGCATCCTTGGCAAAAACAGGGCTCCCCAGCAAGCGACAGCTCCCTCTTCGGGGAAATGGGACCTGCCAGGGTTCGTGTTGCGGGCGCCGGGGCGTGGGAGACTCATGGGCGACAGACTGGCATGGGTTCATGGACAAGTGAGCCATGTATTGTATGTACCAAGACAGCGCAGACGAGTGGTATCAAAGCAGCGCGACAAATAATTTCTTGTGGAAGCGTTTCCTGGGGCCCGCACATGCGTAGTTCTGGTGCTCTCATCACACACCAGTGATACCGAGAAGAGCGGCAGCAGCAGTGAGTGAGGAAGAGAGTGAATAGTGAGTAGTGAGTTCAAGTGAGGAAACGAAGGAAGTGCAGGGAAGGGACGCCCACGGAAGAGTCCGCCGCCCTTGCTCGTAATCCCTCCATCAATCAATCGCTTGATCTCTCCGAGAGCCAGCTCACCACCGCATTCTACCTTCTCTCTCTCCTACTTCTCCTCTTTCGTCTGTCTCGTGCGTGTGTGTGTGGCAGGTGTTGGTCTCCCATCATCATCCTCCTCCTCCTCACTCACCCATCCTCACTCACCTATCCTCTCTCACCTATCCTCTCTCCACCACCACCACCACCACCTCCTCCTCACTACGCCACTCTCAATCAGCATAGCATCGAGGCCCTCATCATCTCTGTCTGCTGTTTTGTATCTGGGCTACCTTTGGACTTTTTTTTTCTTTCTGCTTTGATTCCTTTTTTCTTCCTTTTCACTTATTCTCCTCGCCCCTTCTATTCAGAACTTCTTTTGAGTTTGGGGGGGTTTTTTTTTTCTAAAAAATTGTTTTTAAGAATTTTGTGTTTATTCTTTTTTACGAGCCCCCTTCCTTCCTTCACCAACTCTGTATCCCTCTAGTCATCCCATCTACTCGCCCATCCGGTTGCTACCGTGGATCGCGTCCCATCACAGGTAGATACTACCTTCCTCGTCTCTCTTGTCTTGTCTCTCTTCAACCCCAATGGAACATCGTCATCATCTCCCACTTGGAGGCCCCCCCGGACCTACTGGTCTCCCTCGCGCTCCTCCTCCAGGACACCCGGACGACCGTGACCGCCCCATTCCGTCTCCAGGACCTTCAAAACGCTCGAGGATGGATACACGTACACCACCAAATGGCGACATCTACTCGCATTCCCATCTGCAACAGCAACAACAGCACATTCACACTGGTGTTCCGCGGCAGTACAAGGAGGTTTCAAGATCACCAGAAATGGGAAGGATGGCTGGCCCAGGGCCCTACAGGTCTGCTCCACCACCTCCACCACCTCACCCATCTCACCCATCTCAGCAGCAACAGCCTCAGCGACACGGTTAGCATTCTTCCTTTTCTTTTTACCTTCTTTGCCTCTCCCTTTTTGCCTCTCCCCACCCTTTTGTTTTTTGCTTTTTTCTATTTTCATTTAGTATGTGGGGTTACACGACGAAGACTTGTTCGTCATTGTCATGTTCGGGATTTTGCGCTTCCAGTAACCTTTGACCGGCAGTATCTCTTCTGGGAAGGATAAGCCGTGTGTGTGTGCTGCGTGTCTGTCGCTTCGGGACCTGAGTGGCTGACTGTCATTATCTAAACAGAATCGGTACCTCAAAGCAACGCAATTCATCCTGCATCGAGTCGCAGCTCCTCGTTCATGCCACCCCACAGAACATCAACTCCAGAAGCCCAGCGAATATCTTCTGTTCACAATTCACCACATCTATACCGAGGTTCGTAATTGCGATGTTATTCTCAACCGCTTAAACCCGGTCTAGTTTCTTAGCATGTTAAAGTGCGCTAAACCCTAAATGACGCTAATGGCACTAACCGATCCCGCATTTTAAACTCTTTAGGTGTCCCTCCCCCCCCTCCTCCTCAAGAATCAATGATGCAGCAATCATTACAACAGCACGTACAGCATTCACAGCATCGTAGTATGCCACCACCGAGTTCGCCCCACCACAGTGCCCTCGCGCCTCCATCACAGCAGACGCAGCAGCGAGCATCTAGCCATCACCATCCTTCAGGTCCGCCGCCTCCGTTTAACCAAGGGCCACCTAGTGGCCCTGGACGCGACCTGCCGTCCTTATCTAGTCTGTCAACCAGTCGACCGAGCATGTCTATTTCTTCAATGCTCGGCTCGAGTGATCCTCCGGCTCCACCACAACACTCCCATCATCCTTCACCCATTTCTACCCACTCACTACCTCCATCTTCAAGACCGTCTGAATTTTCACCTCTAAAAAGACCCTACACTCCAGATTTGAACGGTATTTCAGGTATCGACAGGGACAAACAGGTTAACAGCAGTTCTGCTAGTCCAAGTACTGGAAATGCACCTCTACCAAGTTTCGCAAGTTCAAAACCGAACCGCAACACACCACATGATGTCTACCGTGCGCACCAGCAATTACAGTATCATTCGACCAGTCACCCCCGTGAGCGAGAGCATCAGATTGAAATCATGGGTTCACAGGGACCACCACAGCGGCCAATGTCGCAGCCTGTGACAAGTAATATTTCCAGCGTACTCCAGGAAGAACCACCACAAAGGCCACAGTTGACAACCTCTGAATCTTATCAGGAACGAATGAGAAAATATGAAAGGGAATGGCATATGGAGGAACGGCAAAGGGACGAAGAGAACAGGCGAGAGCGGGAACATAGGGAAAGGGAACACAGAGAACGAGAGCATAGGGAACGAGAAGCAAAAGATAGAGAGAGGGAACGAGAGAGAGCAAGAGTAAGAGAGAGAACTGAGCGAGTCAATGCAGCCCAGGCAACCCTTGGACAGCAAGTATTTGGCCGAGAGCATAGACTCGACCATCAGCATCAGCCACCTCAAACTTCCAGCTCACAGCTATCATACCCTATAACAAGTACATCTAGAATGTTGGCCGGTTCGGATACTATGACTGAAAGACCTCCACCGGTTTCAGCGATTTCTACTTCGTCAACCATGGTACTACCACAGACCTCAACTTCTGGGACAGGAGGGTTAGGACCCACTCCAGCCCCACTGCCAACAGCTACGACTACAGGGAGGGAAGGTTTTCAGTCATTTACAGGATACACCACCCAAATGCCCCCAAGCCCATTTGCTATCACTGCAAGCCTTCCTGCAAGCCTTACTGTATTACCGCCTGTGGTAGAAAGGGGCCGAGATAGTAGACAGCAAGGGTTTGCTGCAGGGGTCACATCTTTTGGGAGAGATGAACCGACAAGAGCAGAGGATGCTCTACAGAGAGGTTTAAGTAGGCAGTCGAGTGGATTTACCGAGGAGGACAGAAGGCGGCGGGCAGGGGAAGGTAGGGATGCACTGATGAGGGACCGAGATGGGCCTCAAAGGATGAATGGACCAAATATTGGTGATCAGGCCCAACCAAAGAGGCTAGGGATGGGGATGGGTGGGATGGAAATGGTCAGCATGACACGAAACTGGAGTGAAGACTTTCAAAAAGGGTTGATGGAGAATAATAATAGGGAGAGAGAAGAGGCTGGGAGGCTTAACCTAGGATTAGGTAAAAGAGAGAGAGAGAGAGATGAAGAGGAGGCGGCGAAGGAAAAGAAGAAAAAGCACCACCATCACCATAATCATAATCATCATTCACACATGCAGTATGTTCCCTATTTATCCCCCATGTGTATAATATATTTTATTCTTCAAGTCGGTAAATAAGGCTAACAAACAAGAAACATTAGTGCTGGCATTGTACATCATCATCACAAGACAGAAGAAGATATTGGTGCTCCTAATCTCGAGGTACCGGTTTCAAGGGCTGGGGCACGCTCGAAATCACCAAACAGTCTCGGTCATATGCACCATTCTCATATGCACCACCCTCATCATGCGCCTATTGTCCATCATCACCATAATTCATCGACTGCTTCTGTAGCTTTAGTACCGCCCCCAAGGATAAAAACTAGCCTCCTTATAGATTCATCTAAGGTTGTGGCCTCTCTCTCAAAGCCACGTAATTTCCTTGGCTCGATAATATATCACCCAACACCAACACCAAAGCAGGGCTATTCAGTTACGCAGCCGTTATTACCAAGATTTGAAGGGAAAGAGAACAGCATTTTCCAAGTCCGGATCCCTCGACGGTTCTTGAGTGAGCAACAACGGAAAGAGGTTCATCGGCGTAGATGCGTTTGGGGGACAGAAGTCTACACCGATGATTCAGATGTATTGGGGGTATTAGTCCACCTAGGAAAGGTCCCAGGAGTGATGCCAGGGGATATTGACCCAGCTTGGGTAGCAGAGGCTGGAGCTAGAAAGATCATCACAAATGGCCAAACAAGCGCGTCTCCACGGTCTCCATCTATATCTTCACCAATTAAGAAGAAAGCTACCAATGGAACATCTAACGGCAAAGTCGAAAAACAACAAGTCCCAGACGTTCCAACAATTCCGGCCGCAAAGGATCTTATTGTTAACCTCCTGATCCTCCCTACGCTGGAAAAGTATACTGGTTCTACATGCAATGGGCTTAAATCCCGTAGCTGGAACACAATTCACGACGGCATGAGTTACTCGATATGGGATATGGAATGGGTTGAAGCAGGCGAAGCAGAAGCGCGGGGGGGCGGAAGCAAGAAAAGGCGGCTTGACGAAAGAGAGTGGGTTCGAAGATGGGGCGAACTGCCGCCGAGCCGTGGCGGTATGGGGAAGAGTGGTTGGGGTAAGAATAGGTGGAGTGTTGGAGATAGTAGGGCGGGGAGTAAAGGGAAAGTCGCTGAAGTTGGAGCTTGATTTTTGTTATGAGGGATATCATTGAACACCTCGCGAAGAGATAAAGAGACAAGATGAACAGAATATAATGGGGCGGGAAGCAATCAACTATGAGGGCATCCTTTTTTTTATTTCACTTTCCTTGTGTTTCCTAACACGTTGGCTTTTTGATTTATTTCTCATTTTGTCTGGGAGGTATGCGCTTGGGGTTGGCCGGTTGTTTGTCTATCTTTTTCTCCTAAAAATGGAGGAGCACTGTTTATCTATCTTTGCTTTCATCTTACGTTTGCTTTTAACGATATACTTTTTTACCTAGCGAGCGGAGCAGCGAAAAAAATGGGCAAGACTTGCAATTTATTGTTATCTGTATCGGTTTATTTTAACGACTCTTCTCATTCAAAAAAGGCTCAGATGTGGTGATTAGTTTATGGGAGATGAGATAGTATTTATCGATGATCAATCAAAATTTAGTTTTTATTCAGCTTAGTACCCGGATTGGATTATGTTAACCTTCGATCCTTTACATCAGTCATGCTCGAGATCGAGTCTAGAACTACCCAGAGCTTTGATTATATCCGCGGCGGAGATTTACCTAGACAAATCAACTTACGCCGTCGGGTCTCCCCACCAAAATAGAGTAAATATATCCCACCACTTCCCCCGAACAACGCTTGCATGCCCGAATTAAACAGACTGTAGCGGCGGTGACGGCGGGAATTTTCGTATGTTCAGGCCCTTCTTTCCACCTCCAAATTGCGATGGCAATGTTTCAGAGTTTCCGAGACCGACGCAATCTCGCACCTTCATCCGAGGGGCTGGTTGTTGGGGTGATCGTACTCTATCTTATGCAGAGGGTTTAAGTAAGACAAGATGGTCTTGTTAGTGGTCTGGTAGACGTGCATAAAAAGAAGGCTTAGAGTGTTTAGGGTATGTCGGTCCATCGGGAAATTCTGCATGAGAGCGTAAGCGAAAGTCTAGGTGCGGGAGAATGCATGCCACCTGTGGACGTGTTTCGAAACATTAAGCCTAAGAGAAGAGATTGTGTTACCTGAGTGTTAGACATGTACCTCTATAGGGAGGTTTGAGGAATCACCCCCCCCCCCAGGTATATGTATTATCCATTTCAAACACCGAAGAAGAGCCTTGAACTAAACCCCATGAACTAGCGCTACATTTCGAATAGCCTAGTTATCCTCTAACATATTTTTCACAAATATTAAAATTCAGATTGTAGGAAAAAACTCCTAGCCCTATATAAAATATTGACTCCTCAGCATATTTTATCTTTTGTATTTAATCAATACGAATCTATATGCATGAAGATTATCCGTAAGGGGGAGATGGGTTCCAAACGGCTGCTAGGCATTACACGGGAGGGTGTATACGAGATATATGCGTAAAAACACACTGGTAAGGCAAACACGCGCTTCAATGTACAAGGTAAATAAAAATTTATAAAAAAACGGACTCAGAAGCACGCGAAATAAGGCGATTACATATATAGTAATAAACCTTATCAAAAATAGAGAATCAGGAAATGATAACAACCGTTGCAACTCATTATTAACGCTAATGTTAAGTCAGTTAACTTCCTTTACCGAGAGAGGTTTGGGAATATACCTTGCTCTCTTCCTAGTCCCTCAACCTAGAATTTAATCAAGTCCTTTAGGGCACAAGTAATATCACAGTAGATTTTGGGTTGTTGTGATAGGCCAGTTGTGAGATAATCAAACTCTAGATGGGCATTTCGCAACATGCTTCTTATGATTTTTGTCACCTTTGCAAACCTTTCCGCAGCTAGAGCACTTGCGGTCATTTTTTCCGTGCCCAGTCTATTATAAAGGTTTGTCAGCGCCCAGATAGATACAAATCTTTGAAAAAGGGTAAACGAAGTTTTGTACATACTATATCATGGTATCTCAAAGCTTGTTTTGATTTGAATCTTTTAGTGCAGCCTTCGACTGAGCACCTCCACATTTGCCTTTTTGAGGTAACAGAAGGAAACTCGTGAAATCCGGTGATTTGTGAGCGGTAAGAATCCGAGAAAATCCCACCAATAATACCTTTGGAGTCATCGGGAGTGGTGATACTTTCGTATTCGAAACGCCCGGAGTTGGTATTACTCCCCAGAAAGCTTACCATCCTGTTATCAATGCCTTTTGGAGAGAGATGCACAGGAATAGGAATCCCAGCCTGCAAGGCAGCAGTAGCAAATTTCCTACGGAATTTTTCTCGGTCATCGTATTCTGGTATAGGCTCACGGCTGGTAGCTCCGGTGGCGCTCAGATTTATAGAATTTTGTTCTTCCGTGGGTTGCTGTGAGAACCACTTGAGTGTCTCGGCTTGGTTATAGACACCTAGATTCTGCACGTGCATACCCCACAAGCCCTCGTTGTTCATGGATCCGGGTGTCTACTATAAACGATTAGGGTTTATCCGATATCAGACCGGTCTTGGGTAGGTATTTAGCTAGTACATTTAGTGTGAGTGGTAGTGATTTAATAGAACTGATAGTAGTTAAAGACGTAATGACCGGTTAAAACAAAAGGATGGATATATGATGGATATAGGTGATGGCGATGAAAGGGTATTGGCCCAGACGAGGGGGTGTTAGTGCTGCAAAGACCGCGTGAAAATCTGCTTTGGGGTTTCCAGAACAGGTGATAGTCCTGAGCGGGAATGTTGAAGCAGTTCTTGCTATCAAGCTTTTTGTAGGGTATAGATAGGTCGAGTCAAGCGGAGAGTACGTCTATATTATCCCGTATGAGCCATCAGCCACTGCATCCGATATCTTCGCCACAAGCGAGAAATTTAAAGTAGACGATGCATTCTAGAGGGGGAAGTATAATTACATAAACTCTGAGGTGATTCCTGTAATGATTTTTTGGTAGAGATAAGATAATTGGATAATTCAGTGGTGATTCTGCTGGTAGATAGCGTTCTGGTCGATGAGTCTTGAGGTGAGGTGAGCTTAGGTAGCGAACACGGCATCGTCTAGAACCTACTATCGATCCCCAGAGCTCCAGCAGCAACACGAAAATTAAATTTTTTATATTTGACAGGAAACTAAACCGGGAACAGCTATTATAGTACAAAACGTATAAACAATCTGAAAACCTGCCACACTCGTACATTATAACCAAGAGAAGACTACAGCTATTTTTTTTTTAGGGCCAGAAATACATGTACATACAGGGAGATATCATTACTCTAAGATAGGCCTAACCCATCGCCAAATGACGTATCTACGCACAAAAAAAACACCATCTCCTTCCCAACATTGTTTATACTGTTTATCCAAAATCTGCTGTATCTACTACGATTGTTGGCGGCAGTCGCGGCTGTAACAGAAAAAAAAACAATATGGGCTGGGAAATTGATACGGCTAACCCCGCTACAGCTGAAGCGGCTCGGCTCCTCCATCCGAATTTTATCCGCATTCATGTTCTACTGACATGGTGGTGAGTATCATATAAGTACACACCATAAAGCAGCGAAACATCTTTTTTTTTCTGTGCCTCGAGAATAAAACAAGACCCAACACCAGATAACATATATGACAACCTCCCCGGAGAATTCTACCGTGGCCCGGCCAAAGAGGAGTCATGAATAGAACCTCTCACGAGGGGGAGGGGAGTACAATGACAGCACGTATGTACATCCAAACATGCGATTTTACTGTGGGGTAATCAGCCCGCGCGCGCACTGGACAGACCCTTGAATTTATGGAGGGGAGATACATGGTGTTTTATACAACCTTATTCTGCTGCGTACATGCTAATTTATTACTAATCTTCGCGTTTATACTTACCTGTACCTATTTGTCCCCCCCCCTCTTACATAGGAAACTAATCATAAGCGAAACTTTGCTGTTTACCTGGGTGACGTATCACAGAAAAAAAGAAAATAAGGATCTGTGCACTGGTCTGGATGCAAAGGTGTCTTATCTTATCTCGGGGTTATCGATAACCGATGGGCCCCTTCCCAACATAAATTTTTATCCTTGCACATGCACATGGAAGAAAATCCTTCAGAATCCATGGAAGCTCCAATGCAGAAAGATAGACATTTGTGCTACCAGAGACCCTGAGATCCCGGCTAGAAACGGCGTAAAGCGATCAGCAGTATTGCCGAGTGAGATTAGGTGAAGAAAGAGATTCTATTGATTAATTTTAATTTTAATTTTATTAAAAGTGATATTGTTGAGACTGAGCTTCTTTATACTCTAGTGTTTTTTATTTAATGATACCTCTGTTGATGAGGTTAAGGTTGTTGTCTATATTTTAATTCCTCGTCCTTATTTTTGAGCTACAAGTCGGGCTGATTAGATTGATTAAGGTTGAATCAGATCAGTAACTTGGCAGAATATTTCCTAGAGGTAGTTATCTACGTATAAGAAGTTAAAAATTCAACAATGTCTTGCACTCGCAGAATTGATGTACAACTAGAATGAAGATTGAAATAAGGTAAGAAATGAGTGAGTACTATCTATTACAGGCTCCGCTCCTCTTCCTGATAAATAAAGTTATTTAAATTTAAGTCTGATATCATTTTATCTACTATGCAAACTTTTGATATCTTGCTACTTGCTATATTTTTCGTATATATATATATAAAATATGGTATTCTAGGCAGGGCACCACAGCTACAAGCACCAGTCATGTACTCGAAACGGGTTCCGGCCTCGTAGAAAATAGTATTTTCCACCTCACGATATCCACAATCTCCAACTCTTCACCATCCCAGGACCCATTCGCCGCATCTTTCTCCCGCCCCCCCGGGTCCCTCCGTCTGATAACTCCCAGTGGCGTGGGCAGCTTCTTCAGCGTACCTGTGAGCCGTTGATGCTTGCCCACATATAGATAAACACGCTTAGATTTTGAATCGTCCTTTTTATCGTCTTCAGTATGCATGTCAGGGAAGACAAGACGTCCGATGGGTGTCTCGTGAGATATTGAAGGGTCGATTTCCATAGCATCTTGTTCAGTCCCTTCTTCAGGCGGAGCTGGAGGAGCTGGCATGTTGATTGTTCCTTGAATTTCGAGTAATGCAAGCCCAGAAGGTGTCTGGAGAAGTTGTGGAAGAGGGTTCTGCTCAGGGGTTACATGTGGTGTTGATGGTCTAACGTGAAGAGGTACCGATGGCATTTTCGTAGCTGGATTTTGTACGGATTGGGGTTAATGGATGGACGCGCTGGGAATCTTGATTGTTAGGCATAAAAAAACCGAGTAGTGTTGATGTTGGTCGAGTATCTATCTGGGGAGACGCGCCGAAACAGTGCCAAGACATTGGTGAATGGTGACACCTATGCCAAGTCATAGATAAATATATGGGATAGGGTGGGCAAGAAGAACCTGAATATGTAGCTGCTCAAAGTAGGTGTTATTATTCGAGGAGATTTCTTTAATAAGAAAATTATGCCTATTGATCATCTTAGTTAAGACTTGCATGTTTAGCCTCTTGCTTACCTCGAGTACATGTAGTATTTTATAGTGTAGTAAATGGGTTACACCTGAATTGGGTATTATAAAGTACTAACAATTAGGCCAAGAGTTTCTGGAGAGACATAGACCCTATATCACCTAAGGGAACCGTAATGGGTGTTAATATGAGAGAGTGTGCCCGAGATGGTAGACATTGATATCTGTTAAAAAAATACTGTAGCTAAACTCCAGCCACTTAAGATGTGACCTTGAAGTTAAAGAAGGTCATTTAGAAACATATCTAGCCTAGTAAAATATGTATATTTAGGCACACACAGAGGGATGAGGTTGCTAAGCGGCCCTCTGCCACCTTTACATGATCATTAAGTAGGGTACTTCCACAAAAGATTTCTTCCTACGCCTTCATGTAAATAAATATTACTTAACTCCGAATATGTGACTTAGTCTACAAAAGCGCCACAATAACCTAGGATCTGTATACCTGCCTTCAAAATCACGTAGGTGACATAAGTAGCTACATATTTTGTTTCTTATCTCATCTTATCTAGCATCGAGGCAACATTAAAATGAAACCCGTGCAAATACAATACCGCACACTTCTAGGAGGTGAAACCTAAAGTTGTTTAGTTGTGGGTAGTAAGTATAATAAAACTTTGTGCTACCCTCGTACTACGTAATAACACAGCTGTTTTGGGATATATGAGGGTTGTATAATACTGAGAGATCTTATTATCTCTTACCAGGATAATTCCGTGTGAAGGTTTAGTACTAGTCCTATTGGGTTCTGGAGACGGGTGACGGAAGGCGGGAGGCGGGAGGGAGCGGGAGGGGGAAGCAGGAACCGTGGCGTATTTCTAGTACTACAAACTGATGCACGCCATTCCGCTATTTTACTTGTGTACCCTAAAATATTATTGGTTGACTTCTCGTAAACAGTGGATTTTCTGCCAAGAGAGTATTGCCTACTTACCTCTTGCTCTTAAAATTCAGCTCTTCTATCTAGTCAGGATAGAAAGGGATTGGTTCTCTATTCTAGGGAGATAGCCCCCAAGGACTAATCTCAGCTGTGAAAGAACCATCCTGCAGGTTGAGGATTCCAAGGGGATCGTGGAATCTCTAGGGTGCCTAGTTCAATTTACGCTAAAATACAAGGGTATATCTATCTGTTTCTAGTGTGGATCACGTGCTTAGTATAAATTCATCCTTGGATATATCTAGGTTTAATTGAACTCATAGAAGTGCTGAGAAGAGTGCGTCACCCCTGCATTTACATCCATGAACTGCATTTACTTTTATACAGGCCCAATATTTACATCTAAATTAAGTTATAGCGATATAGTACTCTAAAAGACCTGTTACTAGCAGAAAAGGTTTCCCAATGTCCATAACGCCCTTGCATGCTTCCTTCCACGAACACCATCACTATAAGGCATTCCCCTTCCTTCATATCCCCAGATACCCGCATCAACACTCCGACCAACTGATTCAAACTTCTGGGTCCGGCAAACCACCTTCACTAGATTTTCAATCGTCTTTATAAGTGCCCTCTTCTGTAGCTCAAGCCTTTCCTGCCCATCGTGTATAATTGGTGGATGAACTTCCGACCTCTTAGCACCTCGTACTATAAACCAAGATCCACCATAGCTTGACCATTCCTTCTTGAATGAGTTATTTAGCAAAGTTGTGTAATCTTTCCGCGCGTTCTCATATTGCCCTTCAATAATCTGATTTAGTCGAACGTCGGTTGGCACCTGCGTTTCGTGATTCTCGAGAAAATCTCTGAT
This sequence comes from Verpa bohemica, assembly GCA_033030345.1. Lineage (NCBI taxonomy): Eukaryota > Fungi > Ascomycota > Pezizomycetes > Pezizales > Morchellaceae > Verpa > Verpa bohemica. Next base: position 1,297,300 of record JAUFSE010000010.1, on the reverse strand, counting down.
ATAACCAGAGTATTTAATCAAGAAGCATGTACAATCGTAAGCAACTTCAACGAGGGCGTTGAATGAGTCTCCAGATGCTGATAACCAATCGATAACTGGGACAACTCTAGCGAGGGCGCTGAACATAATTGTGAGTGGACTTAGTACTAAAGGTAACAAGATCTCCGAGGGCTGTATCATATTAGCTATTATCCTTAGTCTGATTAGATTTAAAGGGGTAAATAAAGACCAACTTTTAAGAAGCTAACAGAAATTCTCATTCCTTCTAGTAGAGATGTCAACATAGACAGTACTGACTTTACGGAAGGATAGAAGGTTGAGTCAATATCTTCGCGCATCATTATGGCCACTTGTTCCACGGCTTTTAGTATTGGGACTGCTAGGATCCATCCACATGGCTCACGGAAAGTACATTCCACATAAGCTGGAAAAATCGCTCCCATAAAAAACGCCCGTAAAGTAGGCTTATTCGAGTCCCCATCTTCGAAATTACCTGAAAGTGCCGTCGTAAGTTGACTCACTAGGTATTCTTGCTGACCATCCACAGCCGCCCTCTCACAGACTGATTGAAAGAAGGCAGTAAGCTGTTTCTGTCCTCTTTGATTATGAAGCTTTAGTCCGTAGTTTCTTAGTTTCCCAACGACATAAGTAGGGTCAGTTGTCGGAAGCGGAAAGAAATTGGGGTTGGTGAAAAATCTGTCAACGCTCACGAGGTCAACTGTGTGTTGCTGGAAGTATCCTACAACCTGCTGTACGAACTCGACGTAGGCACTGGACGCTGCTTTTGTTTGTAATTCCTAAAAAACAGTAAGCATGATTGAAAATACTGTACATATAAGGAGGCTAATCACTAGATAATTATCCTTCATAGACTTCATCATTGATTTGAGCATCTCAGCATATTCTTGTTTGAGGGATCTCGCTTTTTCTAGCGACTCATCTCGCGCTGCTTCATAAGACTCTCTCATATTTGCCAGTACAGCTGCAGAAGTTAGTTGTAGCTCAATGTAATTTTAAGGGTTCTTACTTGATATAAGAGATAGCCTGCGGAGGCGAAAATCGCTTTGTGTAATGCTGAAATTTCCACTAGGTTCGTCGCGGGCGAAGGGAAGGTTCTCAAAGATAGGATTCCCGGGATCGCAATTGAGAAGTACTGTAGTATATCCATTTTGGAATTTGAGCATTGACTCTCGCTCAACCAAGGTCTTCAGCCAGAAAGAAGTAAAGGTTGCTTTATTTGCCTCGTAAACGTCTGTTCCGGCTTGAATAATCTTTGGCATGAAATAAGCCGTGAATTTTCGCGTCTGTTCGGTATCACGAAGAGAAGACCAAGATTCACCACTATAGCTGTCTAGGTAGACGTCCCATTTCTATTATCATATTAGTTTTCTTATGGCGGAGACGGCGGAATGTGTGGAAATCAACCTTCAGCCCGCTTTGCACTAGGAACTCGATCACAAGTACCCATGTATCAACAACCTCTATAAGTAGGGTTTCTTCTGGCTGTTTGTCTGCACCAAAACAATTGGAAAGTATTCGATAGAGGGAGTCATAGGCAGTAGCAAAAAGATGCTACAAAAGTTAGTAAGAAGGTAGGGTACTTGGACCTTAAATGATTTACCTCGGCGGCAGGTTTTTTTTCATCCTGTACAACCAGGTCATCGAAACCAGACCAATCACCATAATCCTGGCTGTCTTCATCGACTTGGGTAGGGAGGATTGGTAAATCATCTTTATTTTTGCAAATAAGTATGTACTTTCGTATAAGATGAAGAACTTCAACAACTAATTTGTGGGACAGGCGATTGTATGAATTCAGGATTTTTGAGGTTGATGCTGTAGGAATTAGTATTATTTCATTTTGAAGGAGATTTTTCTGTATACCTTTTGTTAGGATTATAATAGCACTCTCAACCTGCCCAGAAATCCCTGATAGGGCTGTATTCAAGCACTTGACTGCATTGATCAAAATATCTTCTAGTTGCCTTTGGTTGGATCTGATATTTCCTTCCAAGGTATCCTCTGATAAATCAGTATTGCCATTGTCTTTAGCAGCCTTGAAAATCTTTTCAGCCTCGCTCCGTGCTGTGCTATGTTGGTCCAATATCTGACTAACAATTTCATCAAACCATTCGGTGAATGGTTCTAATCCTTTGAGATCCTCTCCACTATGCAACTTAAAGCGCAGAAGATTTGACCATGCCCTAATGCTGACATTACAAGCTTGGAGATGAGAGGTTTCTGGGTCGATCAAATCACGAATTGCATTCAAAGGGGGCCTGCAGTTCGGTGGCGCTGCCCAGTAAAGCGTTGCAAGAAGATCATGATGATTTTTTAGAGCATTAAGGTGCTCTACACGGAGTGCTTCTTCCTTTGGATATTGCCGTCTATGGTTTGGCATAAGCCTATTGACCATGTTCCCGATCTTTCTGGTAGTCGATGTTGTTTCCATCGTCTTGATACCGACTGCAATAGTCTTTAATAGAAGATGGAAACACCGGTCGGAGTCTTGAACCGCCAAGGATGGGTTCTTCTCAAGATCCTGAAGAAACTCTGCAGATCCATAGCCCCTTTCGTTCTTTAGATTAGCTAGGCTGTTGCTTGCGAAGAATTCATAAAGGGTTGGAATGATGATGTCTGGGTTTGTCCAGCCCCATAAAGTAATTAGGTGGTGGCATCGTGCGTGTAACACTGTGCAATAATCAATGATGGTACCAGAATGGCCTTCGGGGTTTGTGTTGTAAACCTTGAGAGGCCGGCTGATGAGTGTTTTGAGTAAAGCCCAGTTTTCCGAGGGCTGTTTGTTTTTTGATGGCTGCTGCACAAACCCCAGACTATCGAATTGGTGTAGAGGAAGGATCGTAAAGACAACACGCCAATCTTTTTCAAATAGCCGAATGTCTAATGCCCTTTCAAGTTCTGTAGGTCGTAACTCGAGGTTGAAAAGTTGCCAAAAACTGACGCCCGGAAATCCAGTCTGTCTAGTATCTGAAGTGTGTCCTAATGTTTGGATAGCAATAACCCACACTTCTAAAATATAATGCTCTCGACCTATGCCTCTCTCGTAATTTATTTGCTGTCTCTGGTCCTCATAGCACGCTCTGACTTCATCCATCCCACATCTTAAGAGTTGGCTAAGCAATCTTTGGCTAGTACTTCGTACTGATCTTTCGATTTCGAGTCTCGCTTGGACTTCGGTATCTTCGGATGCAAGCCAGTATATTTGAAAGGTGAACAATAAACTGAACGCAAGGAGTTGTAATTTTAAACGCGTTGAGGAATTTTTGGGGTTAGATTGGAGGGGATTCCCGTCAAATGTTGTTAAAACTCGGTCACAACAAGAATCAAGAGCTTGCAAAATTCTTTGACCAAATGATATTATGTCGATAGAGTCCGGGAAGGAGATGACCCGAGCAAGATAATTTGAAAAGAACTGTGAAAAAGAATACACTTGCAAGGTAAAACTATTAAATTCAGTCCCGTCCAAGTCATTGTTCACTTGGGCCCTCTCTGTAACATCCGCGACCTGGTTCATGATTGTCTCAAACTCAGCTGCAATAGAGTCCTCATATAATCCCCAATGCAAAAATTTGTCTCCAAACGTGAAGCTAATACTCTGGTTACCCCTAGATCCTTTGATCGAACTGGTGTTCAAAGCCCTGGATAAGCCCCCATCCCCGATAAATGTCTGACTATTGAAGATCGTCCCTGACTTTAATGGCGCTGTATCGAAGGTGAGTGAGTACTTGTTACCATATTGTAGTAAACCCAAAAGTGTAGGTTTATTAGCTGGGGGTAGTTCATCCGGAATATGAAGTTCTAATTCCTCAACTATGGTGTCTTGTGGCGGGGGTTGTCGACGTTCAATTGTGTCAGCATCAACTCTTTTTGGTATCCGTTTTCGACGAGCCTTAGGGAAAGGCTTAGATAACACTGCCTTTTCTAGATATTGACCTTTAATTTCTACATTGTTGGCTGTAGATATCACTCGTGGCATAGTCTGAACCAAATCATCGTCTTCTATAAATCTTGCAAAGTGTGGGTTTCTTTGCGCCGCGCTTCGTAGTAGTGAGGCTAAATCAGGAGTAGTATGCCTTCTAGGGGCTTGGTGTAATCTCCTGAGCGTATGGTTCATAGGCCTCTCGGCTTCAAATTGGGCTGCTTGGGGCGTAAATTTTGGTGTATGAGTGTTAAAGCTCCCCTGCCCTGGCATACTTGTTATAGGGTTCGCTTGGGACTTTGGCCGAGGACGGGCGGCAGCGACAAGTCTTTTGGAGACAGGCTCTCGTCGTACAATACTCGATAATGTAGTTTGCCAGCTGCCTTGTATTTTTTGCTGTGAGGGCTTAGCGGTTGACGGTTGCCTAGGTAGTCTCCCTGAGGAATGAATTTGGGAACCACTAAGGTGTTGGGGGGATGCCAATCTTAATTGATGACCTGATGCTCCATTCCGATAAGGTCTTCCCTGACTCAGGCTAGAACTGCCATGACTTTCACCAAGGTCATTCTGCGCCGGGAAGCCTAAGGTTCCTTCTCTCCAGTCCCGCAGGACAGTTTGGATGTCCCTAGTATCCCTTTCTGTTTCTAAAAAAAATAGTTTTCTCGATGGGCTTTGTCGGCCTTGATCGCTTCTCTCCCTAGCCCTCCTCTCTGCAAGTTTTATGAAGACGGGTGGCTGCCTAGCGGTTGTAGCTTGATAATGTCGTACTGCATCTACAATACCTAGCCTTGGGGCTTGTGGTTTCTTGCGCTTTATAGACTTCTTCTTTGACGAGACATGATCTGTTATCTTTGGCTGGTAAAGGTTTGTTGTATTACTTCTGTGTATTGATTGTGAAGTATTACCTCTACCACCACTTCTGATAAGATTTCCGTGGGATGGAATCTTGTTACCAGGCCTCCTCCCTCGTTTTGCTTGTATGGTACCCTTCCTGGAGGTACCTGGCAGCATTCGATCGATCCTATCATCCTCAATAACATCATCAAGATCAATCAAATCTATTCCCGACTCCCTTTCGTTCATGGCCCTTTTTACGAGCGTAGAAGATATAATTTCTGGCTCATCACTTGAAATGTCTGAATCATCATCACCCATGAGAAAAACATCAGCGTCAGCAGATCGTGCTTTAGAAGAAATCTTAGCTCTCGCAACACCAGGTCTCGGTGTGGTATCTGGAGCTGGTGATACAGTACTTCTTGCACCACGTCGAGAATTACTGTGTCCACCTGTTTGCTGGTTCTTATCAAGTTTCCACCAGGAAGCCGGAAGTACCCCAGTTGTTCTCCGCTGGAATTTGCGGATCTCTTGAGACTCATCATCTTCTTCGCCTTCGTCCTCTTGATCCTCTCCAGAAGATGATTGTGAAGGCGAAGAGAGGATAGTTATCGGTGATGGTTTAGCTGGTTGAGCTATTCCATTCCGTTCACTAGATTCGGAGTCCGAGTCAGAATCTATTGCCGCGAGTATCCCCCGATGTTTCCCTTTGCTCCATCTCATTGGGTCTAGGGGCTGTTCATCCGTATTTGAAGCAGGTTGGTTCGGCGATCCCTGCACTAAAGGTCTTCTAGACAGTCTAAGGGGAGAAAAAGCCATGGGCATATCGTAGATATCGGTGTCGCTAGCAATTTCACCTATTTCGACCGGAAGCAGTGGCCGAATATTACTTTCCCCCTGTTCTGATATCTTAAGTGTCCTGCTATTATTTGAACCTGAATTTTGCCTAGAATAGGTATGTTTCGTCTTCCTCCGTTTCGCTCCACTCGATGAAGATATGCTGCTAGATGAGGAGTTATTTGGTCTTACTCTTTCCCTTGTAGAATTTATGCTTAGAGCTAATTCGTCTTCCATATCTTCGCTATCGAGTTGCGTTTCATCTTCGATCCTAGGCACCATGTGCCTAGGTTGGTGACTAGGTTCCGGGGGCGCCACATAATCAGCTTCTTGGGAGTCATTATCCGCGTTGTGCGCACTACCAACTTCCGCTTCAACATCCTGTATTCTCAAAGGTCTAATATTATGAGATTTGAGTGTTCGGCGGTAACGCTCTCCTTCTATAAGATAGGGGTTCTTTTGAATTGGCTTCCGCTCACGAAGGGTTCGGACAGGGGCAGCCCATTCTAGATGATCTTCACCAGTTGGGATCACAATTTGAAAAGCATTTGTTAGTGCAGCTACTTGTTGTGGTAATGGGGAGAGCCGTGTTGGGGTCATGTTCGTAGAGGATATGGAAGAGAGAGGCGAAGAGCTCATCATTGACGAACTATCGGCCGCTAAACTAGGCTGTCGGAAGTCTTGTCTTATTTTAGGGGTAGAAGGTCCCCAAGTCTCTTCGAATGTCATTGTGCGGTCTTCATCTTGATTTTGTGGTAAAGTTTGTTCCTCACTGGCGACTAGATCAGGTGAAGAATGACGTCGCCCCGGCAGTACTTCAAGTTGCTTTTCGGTGTCCTAATAAAATAATTGTAAGTGCCCATATTGCAAGAAGGTTTAGCCCACTTACCTGTGAGACAGTATTATCCACATCTTGTAGATTCATAGAGTCCCCTCTTACTGCTCCTACTAATTGTACCAGGTCTTCTGGTGTATCAGGTTGGTCACTGAGGTCTACCACCATGATTTCCCTATCCTCCCACTTGTTTCCTGAGGTAACTCTGTCTAGCTGTAGCCCCAAGTCTCTTAGCTGCTTGGCCGACTCAATTGTAGGCACTCGTTGTCCTGGATCTGTTGTTTTGGGCAATGCCTCGCAAATTTGGTCTATATCCACATACACTTCACTGGTAGCATCGTCCATAATCGTATCCTAATATAATTTTAATAGAGAATTTCTACAATTATTTGCAAAATAGATAGTTACCTGTTCCGGACCTCCATTCTGAGAAGCTGTTATTTCCGAAGCCAGACCAGCAACTTCATCGCACCCCCCTTTCGTTTCGGCCACTATCTGTATTTCAGAGAAGTCCTCTAGATTTTCGGTACTAGATTCTATTGTATGCCTAGGCCCTAAGCCCTTAGTAGTTGCTTCATCTTGTGTTGACAATTCCGCGTCCGAATCTTCCTCGTCGGAATTTGGCACAAAACCTAGTTCACGCCAGTTCGTCATATCATTTCTGTGATTCGTAGTCTAGTAGCTATTATCGAGATGTGAGTGTGCAGTAATGAATTAATGTAGGATATAAATAGTTTTTTCTTTGTGTCGTAAAGTCCTGTAGTTGTAGCCGTGTTTCGCCTGTCGTTGGATAGAAGACGCGTTCTAATTAACGCGTCTTTCCCTGTGAGAGAAAATAAAATTAACATTATTACCTTATAAATTAATTAATAAAAATCCACCATGAAACTATAAGAACATCTGATTAAGTGAAGACTTAATTAAAAGAAATACATATATTTTTTAGGAACCGAAGACACAATTAAGCGTTACTAGATGCGTGACATGTGACGCCAGGATGGTATCAAGTCCAACGTCAAGATAAGGTTTACATGCCGTGGTGCAACGAACACTAAGCTTGATCAAGTGTAGCCTGGGGAAAAATTACAGCAAACATCACTTGTGTGAGTATATCAACGTTTCAGTTTTCAACTTCATAACCTCGTAACAAGAAAAAGAGAAAAGCCTTTTCATCAAAATGAGAGGAAGGGCAGCTTTACTCCCGGTAGGATTTGCTATTGCATTTGGCATCATCAACGGTAAAATATTTTTGGGTTTCCCCTCGTCCGAATCCTGGCTTACAGTATGCAGGATACTCAATATTTCAGCCCCTCATTGTCGAAGATCGTCTAAAGACGCTTCAAGCGAGGTACGCTAGATAGTTTATAATAGGTATTTAACTATTGTGGAATCTGACTAGCTATTTATGAGCAGAGGTACCCCTGGAGCCGTTCCTTCCATGGCATCGACAGGGGAAAAATCAGAGGCAGCTCAAACCCCAAACGCCAATGAACGAGTGGCAAAGAAGGACCTAGAAAAACCGAAAGCAGATGCTAAGCCCGTGACTTAATCAGTACAATGCTCTGTACTAATTAATAGTAGACGGGACACAAAGTAATAATTCAGCCTTGGGCAAAGGTTTTGGATAAGTAACCTATATATATAGATGTGTATTTGTATCGGCGTTTAGACATAAAAGGTACATATAGGATAAATATTCCAGGGTATTAGGATCTCCAAGAATCTGCCGTAAAGCTATCTCAATTGACTTTTATCCAGGGATGTGTTATTAAGATGAATTAAAAAGATAATATGATACTACTTCAGGCGCTAGCCCTAATCTCGCGAGTAATGTCGTGACTTATGTCTCTCATCTGTTTTCTTTGGTGATCTAGAACGTCGTTGGTCCTTGTGTCTTTCGCTTTCCTTTGACGATCTCCGGCGCTGTAAGTCTTCATATCTTCTTCGACTTCGACTTCGACTTCGACTTCGACTTCGCCCATCGTTCCTGGTTACCTCACGGCCATCTCTTCGCCTCTTTTTCCTGTCGCGGCCTCTAGATCTAGATCGATATTTTGACCTCTTAGACTTATCTTCGTCGTTATCTTTACTCTTCCTGTGCTTTTTCTCATCGCCACTCTGAATATATCGTAATTTTGTCGCACATTGATCGCAAACCCTGACTTTCACCAGCGCGCTCTTCTTTTCATTCCTTTCAACATATTCAAATAGCAACTCGAATCCTCTAAGTCCTTTCTTACCACCCTTTCTTTCTGCAGAGTCATCTGGATCTTCATCAAGTGTGCTTTCATGGTTCTGACATGATAGATTCGCGCATAGGAACTGGCCTTTCCCTGCCAGTACCTCCTCCTTCGTCCTCCACCTCATTGCAATCTTTTAGCCGAACCATTAGCCAAGACCAGTAGCCTGAGAACTCACACCACCCACCTGTTTCTCCTCCCACCTTACTAACTCCACAACAGCGAACTCCCTATATAGTTTCTGGTAATAGCTCCTCACTAGCCTCTTTTCTTCATTTTCTTCATCATCAGGGCCATATTCCCGAATGAACTGATGATGCTCCTCTAGTATATCTCTCTCGCTACGTGCCTTTTCTGGCGCGACAATTTTGCCACCGTAGTAGCGGAGGTAGTTGGATGTTGCTTGAAGGTGGCGCGCGTAGGCGGAGACTGGACCACCCGATTGGGAAAATATACGGCGAGCTGGGTCTTGATTTGATGAAGACGCGGCTACGGCAAGGGGGTTGGGTGGAGGCATGGTGTTGGAGGTTAGTTGATACAACAGTGGACTTGGGCCTGAATTTAGGTGCTATGCTGGTGATGTGGTCCGTGCATACGTGTAGAGCCTCAGATCACACTTACTACATGTATGTACATACGTAGTATGCAGATTAAATGCCCCTAGTTTTTAACTGGATTAAGGAATATGAATGCTATATACCGCAATAATTACTACTAATTTTTACCTAATGAAAATATAGATTGCGGAAGATTTCGCTATTAGAGTTCAGCTTCGCCGATCTACACCTGGGGTTAGGGTTCTCTATCCCTGTCCACTAGAGTATAAATTTCTACAAAGGTCGGCCATCCTCTTTCATCCTCACCGCACGCGTGTTACTTGTTAGTCGCTTCTATCTATCGACCAAACGAGCGTCAAACCGAGCGGAGAGCGATTTGAATTTTCCAGTCGTCTGCGAAGACGTGTTTGTGCTGTCCTGTATGTCCTGTTTTTTCTTCTGAGGGAACTCAAGGTTTTTGGGCTGGCTTCGTGGGATGTTCGCACATTACGCATCTGTGTCTTTGGCTGGATATAAACTGTCATAATAGCTATATCATGTCTTTGTACATTCGTATTCACACAAATCATATTTTATAAAATTGAAACTATTGAGGTGATTTTAACTGTGTTCCTGGATGTTCAAAAAAATTTGGTCCGATTTGAAACCAGACCAAGCCTCGTCGTACCCCCCGCGGTCGGTATGGCGGGGTCTTGTCAGCTCCCAGGTACAAATGCAAGTTCATCCCTGAATTCGTATCTACAACAATAACAGCTTCATAAAACTGGCTGTAAACATATTTACCTATTCTTTTATCAAACGCATACCTATTTGATACTACAGTAGCTGCTTCTGGGTCTTTCGGAATGTCTCTTACACGGAGTAAGTCTAGTTCGACAGCTCTCAAAAGTAAATACATGTATTTCCTATGCTAACAGCTCCGAATTATAGAATCCATCTACGCTGCACAGCCAACCACGACCCGTGCTACACCTACACATCTCTCTGTTGACCCAAAGGGTGAACGTCTAGCCTATGCTGTATTTCACCTTAGTCCTCAAATCTCAGTATCCACTAACACTAGTTTCTAGTCGGGAAAATCCGCCTTTCTCCGCTCTATTGATAACCCTTCAATCAGTACACAGTATACATCTCACACTGCAGTCGTAAATGTAGCCCGTTTTGCTCCTAGTGGGTACTATGTTGCTTCTGGAGATGCTTCTGGAATGGTACGAGTATGGGACTGTGTAGGCGAAGATATGGTCACTAAGGGAGAGTTTGGTATTATTTCTGGTCCAATCAAGGATATTGCCTGGGATGGTGAGAGTAAGAGGATCATTGCCGTGGGTGATGGTAAAGAGCGGTATTCCAACTTTGAATATTCCCCCAAAGTTAAATAGCTTCTGAACGATTCACAGTTTCGGTCATTGTATAACTTACGATACTGGTAACTCTGTTGGCGAGATCCTCGGTCATTCTTCGGCTATTAACTCGGTTTCAATACGCCAACAGCGCCCATACCGGGCTGCTACTGCATCCGATGATAAAACCCTCGTTTTCTATCATGGAACCCCTTTCAAGTTCAACCAAACACTCACCGGAAATCATTCCAACTTTGTACAGGGCGTTGCGTTCTCACCTGATGGAGAGCACTTCGTTTCTGTCGGTTCAGACCGCAAAATATTTCTTTATGACGGCAAGACTGGAGATTTGAAGTCAGAGGTCACCTATAATGATGCCGGGCATAACGGTGGTATCTACTCTGTCTCTTGGAGTAAGGATTCAAAAAGGTTTGTTACTGCTTCTGCGGACCAGACAATCAAACTTTGGGACATAGAACAGTCGAAGAACTCCTTTACTTGGAGGTTCGGGGAAGAGGGGATTCCAAGTGTTCCTGATCACCAAGTTGGCGTTGTCTGGACGCCTAGGTCTGATGATACTATTATTTCACTTTCTCTGACTGGTGACTTGAATTATCTTGACTTCTCTGCACACAAACCGTATAAAGTGGTTAATGGGCACCAGAAAGCCATCACTGCCCTCAAAGTCACAAAAGAAACCAAGACGCTTTTTACAGGGAGTTATGATGGGAGAATTTGTAAATGGAACACAGCAGTGGGCACAGCTGATGGCTTGGATGGTCAGGGCCATGGAAACAGCGTCTCAGGCTTTGCCGAGACTCAGGCCGGGTCTGTTGTGAGTGTTGGATGGGATGACCAAGCTAGACAAATTGATATCGGAGCTGGGTGTTTCCTGTAAGAATTTCCCCCAAACCCATTGGAGCAAGAATAACGTATTATATATATAGGAGCACCAAAACCTCAACTGAAGGCCAACCCAAAGGTATCGCAGAGCTTGGCACAGATGGTTCTACAGTTGTCGTCTCGGAAAGCAAAATCACTGTATACGACAAATCCCTTAGTACTATAGCTACGCTTACTCCAAAGTATACCCCTACCTCCGTTGGTGCCTCTTCTACAAACGAATTCGCAGTCGGTGGCCAAAACAATATCATCCAGGTCTATACTATTTCTGGCTCCACTATCACCGAAGCTAAGAAAATCATGACCCGTGCTTCTATAACAGTCCTTTCCTACTCCCCTAATGGCGCATATCTCGCTGCTGGTGATTCATCGGGTAAAATTACATTGTATGATGCCGCAGGTGGCACATACAGCGTCAAGACCACACGCTGGGCATTCCATACTGCACGAGTTGATAGCATTAGTTGGAATGATAATGGAACTCATGTTGCTACTGGAAGTCTTGATACGAATGTGTTTGTGTATAGTGTGGAGAATCCAGCAAAGAACTTGAAGGTTAGGAATGCGCACATGGGTGGTGTTAACGCAGTGGGTTGGGAAGGGGATGATACAATTGTCTCCGCGGGAGCGGATGGAGCTGTTAAAAGGTGGAGTGTTACCTTTTCTGGTTAGTTTGTGCGTTGGATGGGTGTCTTTCTGTTGGATCAGGCGGTTTATTGTGTGTCTTTGTTTTTTGCAGTGTATGAATGTTTGTTGGAAACGACAATTTCCAGATAGCCGAGGATTAGAATTTTCACAAAAAATACCACAGTCCTCTCCTTATTGCTTTGAAGTGATTTTGACTATACGGTTTTACTACCTAGACTTAGTGGCTACTAAGAATTGGGTGGGTATTAATATTTATAGAAAAGAGGGTTCTCTTACGTTCCGTGGGGTTAAATTATAAATATTAGTGCCTAAGTATGCCATGAGTCCTGGTATGACCTCCATATACGTTATGAGCTCATCATCTTTGTGTGTGGTCGTTTAAGGAACCGAGTGACCAGCTGTGAAGGATAAAGGTTGACCCACTTTTATTTATTAAGTATAGCCGTGTTCAACGGAGCTCCCCTCACCCGATAGCAACAGCAAAAGAGTTCATTCACCACCTAGCTAGTGAAATGCTTCTCCCTGCAGGGAGTCGAACCATGGGCCTCATGGTTCGATTCCCTCAGTCAAGGACATCATCAATTGTCTGAAGTCCTTGCCGGTAGGCCACGGCCCACTGATGGTATTTGTTGAGAGCTAGCTCCCATAAACTCATACTGATGTATATCTGTCTCCAAATAATTCCTAGAGCCCCTTATAGAACTAGGGGGGTAATTATCTGTCATAACCTTAATCGACTAAGTAGCTCTTAAGTTTATTTTTTAAATTTTGGTTTTTGCGCAGTTTTGTTTGTACGAACTTGAGAGTACCATAGCCTAGGGCTGCATGTACGTTTGATGAAATTTATTATTATTATTATTATTATTATCTTAAGTCTATTTGACTACTAGGGACTTTTCAATAATGTGGATATGTAAGCGTTCAATAGACTTATTTTGTATTTCATCAATCTGGTCTCATCTTGCGCCGCGGGGTAGAAACCTCGGAGGTACATATACATGTAGTTTCTCTACGGCTTTCAGGTCCGCTTTTTCACCTAGAATCTCCTAGAGAAAAATTGTGGTTGGTGTGGTGTGGTGTGGTGGGGGGAATACTTTATCATTTATCGTGTAAAAAGAGTTTAGACTTATTTAGGAGTGATAATAACGAAACGATAAGATTAAGGAATCTTTTTCTAGAGTGGGGGACTTTTTCGAACTCGGTAATACTTTTTTTTTCTTCTTAGTGTGTGGTTTTATTACTAGTGTCTTTTTACTCGAGGATATTAATTCACTAATATGTACCTTATTACATGTAAATTACCTACTTCTCCGCTCGTTTATCTACTCACTATAAGCGTCATGAATATCTAATTGTTGTATTCCAGGGTCTAAAAACCACCCTTATATAGTGTGGTGAAGGAAGTAGTGCGTAACATAGTCGTTGCACTCAAAAAACTCTTCCGTCACCCAGGCGTCACTCGATCTGTAAAAAAATCGCTCAGCTTTCTCATCTGCTTAACTCATCACACAGTTACAAGTCCACAACTACAGTACAATACCAACCACACACTACCTCCTAGTTAAAATTCAACTAAAAATAATATAAATATCCACCTAGAACCACCCCCCCAAACCATCAACCAAACCTTCAAACCACATTACAAAAAAATCTCTGCAAACCCCCCCCTCTTCAAACACCATAAACATCAAAAATTCCGAATCTACATCCAGTATGCTCGACAGTACCACTACCACACCTGAATCATCCGAAAGAGCACTATTGGAAATGGTTCTCCACTTTAGGAGTAAAGACCTAGAAGCAAAATACATTCTGAAAATTACCAATAAACAAAAACCTACCGATAAACCGTTTGAGATTAAACCTATCGTTTTCACCGGACCAAGAATTCTCCTCGATGATATTATCGTCCCTTCTGAGCCGATGATTTTGTTGCCACTTGATTCGCAAAGTACTACTAGTAGTAGTAGTAGGAGTAGTAGTGTTCGGTCGGGGCCTAGGAGAGTTAAGAGTTTGTGTGATATATAGCAATAAGGGGAAGAGCGTGTTCATCTGTTTAGATTGGGGGGTAGGGGTTTATTTCTTGATACTGGAGTTAACTGCTGGGGTGGGATAATTCCTGTTGTATTTTGTATTATAGAAAATTTAGTGCAAGCGAGTACAGTACAGAATAGAGAAATATAAAATGCTTGTGTTTGAGTGATAACCCTCAGGAAATGTTTAATTGGAACCCTTCCCCCCTCGACCTTGAATAAAACTAGGTGTTTAGCATTTGTATTTGGGCTCTGGTATCTCAGAGAAATAATTATTCTATGGGCTATATGGTTTAGAAGCGAGAATTGTTTAAAAGGAATTGCGTTTAGGGGTTAATTAGTAATTAAAGGATAGGACCAAGAAACCCCTTAGTACCAGAGACCATCACTCAGGTAACACTCCGAACAAGTTAGGGTTGTGTATACAAGAGATTGACTTTAAGTAATTTTATGATGTACATATAGTATTACTACATAGTACTTTTGGTTATGGTAGAAAGTAGAGGTGACCTAAAACCTCCAAATACATAGACGTACACATTTAAAAAAAAGAAAGATACAAAACACCTCTTAAACACCTTTACCCAAGAATACACAACACATCACAATCATCCACAGGAGCATAATGACATAAGAATTTTAAAAGGCCAAATGTAAGAAATAAACAGGCCACCGGGTAAGTACATATGAAAAGAATATACCTAAAGAATGATACAGATCACTCATGCCAAAAAGCAGCCACCGCCGAGAACGAAGATAATCATCTATAAGCCCCCCCCTACGCAAACCCCATAGCTTCCTGGAAACTCTCCCATCCATCAGGATCCTGTATCACCACATCGGTCATGTTTTTCATTCCCTTTAGACCGGTAGGATATAAATTACTTCATGTGTGTTAGCTTATGCATGTTATATCAAATATTGAGCTCTACTTACCTAGGTAATTTGATATCTACCCTCGCCCCGAAAACATTCTTCGCCTTCTTGCTCTTTCGAGGCCTAAACGCCTCCTTCGCAGCATCGTGATAAAGTGCTCTTGAAGTAACATCGTCCCGCCATGCCGCAAGCGACTCATAGTTTTCTCTCTGCTCCAAATACTGGAACCTTGGGGTCTCCCTAGCCGGTCTCCATGCTTTCCGGTTTTTGGGCCCTTTTGTCAGATCAACAACTCTTGATTCTGTAGCAAGTAACATCAACTCCGCCATGACATCTTGCCCCTCTGTTGCAAGTGCTTGCTCATACTCATCAACCTCTTTAACATCTGGCCTCGTTAGTAGAGGCTCCAACAGCCATGAGTCAGGTGCCAATAGATCATTCTTGACAATCCTCGCGTTCTCATCTCTTAAGAAATTGACAGCTCCCGTTAGTGCTGTGATCTCCTTCTTGAGCACATCTACCTCCCGTGCCGTAGCGACCGCCTTCTCCGCACCAATCCTATCAACCTCTCCAAGTGCTCTCTTATCATTCGCTGTCTTCTTCCACTTATCCACTTCATTCTCAAGGGCCTGTATCTCTTCATTAAGGTTCTCGATAGCATCAGAAAAGTCTTTCTCGCGAATTGTGCCCTCCAAGACAAGTTTTTCGAGTTCTTCGATGCGTTCGCTTTGTTTTGTGACATTGCGCATACGAGATTCGAGAAGTTCGATTTTGACGGCCGACTCTTCCAAAGTTTTGTCGCGGAGTTTTATTTGTGTTGCGCGTTCTAGAATGTCGTCTTTGAGGCGACGGATCTCTTCTTCGGCGTCGACAGAGATTGTCTTTGTTACTTTGAGCTCGTGGGCGCGGACAATCCATGGAGCGGTTGCCTTCTCGACTATCCTTTTTGTTAGTAGATGCTTCTAATAGTAGGGGGAGGCAAGACTTACATTCAGCAGTCATATCAATATCTGCTGCTGTATTTCCAAGTTCATTAAGTAAATTTGTAAGATTCCTCAGCTCCTTCCCAAACGCTCCAAATACATCTGTTTCAACAATAACCAGATTCTTCTCGGTAATTCTGAATAGCATCACCTGAATCTCTTGCCACCCTACATTCTCTTTCGCATCATGCGAATAAAGTAGTTCGTAAACACCATCCCCAACAGCTCTCGCATAATCTGCCAACCTCTTTGTAGCATCTTCACATGCGCTAAACTGACCCAGCTTATCTTGGGTAAGCGATAGTGAGCGAGCCTGAAAATCGTTGAGCGAGCGGAGCACTTTGCTGACGATGACTTTCGCGCTTCGAGAGTGGGACACAATTGCGTCGGCGCGCTTCGCAAAGCTGGAGGCAACATCGTTCTCACCTTCGCCTTCTTCGGTGCTAAGAGGGAGTTTATTCTGGACCATCATTCTTATTTGTGTAACTGCCGCAGCAGTAGACTCCATATAGCTCTGCATAAGCAGTACCCTCATATGTAGATCACTTGCGAAACCTTCAAGATCATTCTTTAGATGTATCCCTCCAAGGTGGGACATGAGTGCCATAGTCCGTTGCAGCTCAGCGACACACTGCTTCTCCTTCAGATCATCTTTCCTCAATCCCTCAATCCATCCGTTTAGTGCCCGTTCCACAGGGTCAAGTTCATAAAGTGCCCCTTGGAATCCCGCAAATTGCTGCGAGTTACACCCACTAATGCAGTTAACAAAGCGGTCACACATGGCACTAACCCACGTAAGCTTGTCACACATATCACAAGCAGCCATGAGTGACTCTTCATGTCCGGCTTGTGGTTGTCCAGCCTGTCCAGTGAGACGTTCCTTAACAAATGTTTGTAGAAGGTGGGCTTTAAACGCAACACGTTTGAAGCGGAGAAGGGCTAGTATAGAATCTCGTTCAGAACGGTAGGCTTCGGGAAGAAACATTTGTACGATTGAGAGATGTTCCACTGCTTCTTCAGCCTCCAAACGGCGAAGCTCGAGATCAATAGTCTTATTTTGGGCCTTTGCGGCAGTTATTTGGAGCTTCAAGTTGATATCCATCATTGAGCGTGAGCGGGCTGTTAGTTCCTCGGCTTCGGTCTCTGTGATTTGTTGACTAGCTCTCATATCCTCGAGATCACTATGTATAGTAAGTCTTCAGTAGCATGCGAATAGAGCCTAGAGAAGGAACTTACCTCTGCAAATTCGTAACCAAATCCCTAAACCTCGTAATTGTGTACTCTGCTTCTTCATTACTCCCGTCCAGCTGTGCAATCCTTCTCGCCTGCTCTCCAATCACCAAGTCCTTATAATCTACCTCCTCCTGCATCTGCTTTTCAGTTTCAACATGGTTAATCTCCAACTCATCACTAATCTCCTTCAAGCTCTCTAGGTCCTCAATGGTCGCCTTCAGCTCCTCGATCTGCTCACTCATGCTCAAATTCCTCTCTGTGAGATCCTCGAGCATCTCTTCGGCACCCAAAGCAGTCTCCAGTTGCTGCCTTAGATCTTCCACTGCTGTCTCCGAAGCTTGAAGTTTCTCTTTTGTTCCTTCAGCAGCTTTTTTGATTTCCACAAGCTCATTATTGTCTTCCTCCAGACTCTTAATTGTCTCTTTTAGTTCAATTTCAGTCTGAGACGTCATATCCCTTAATCTGAGTAGTGCTTCCTTGAGCCTGTCATTCTGTTTCTCCATCTGCAACCACCCTGCACTTGTTTTCTCCTCTTGTGTCATCTCACCACTCAACTCATTGTTCTCTTCTCGTAGAATATCCACCTCTACTTCTAGCTCCTCCGCACGGCCCCGGACAATGTCGAGTTCTGCACGTAGTGATTCAGTTTGTTCTTCCGCCATTTCACGGTCGAGGGTGGCCATTTCTACTATCATTTCATTTTCTGCCTTAAGTTCCTCCATTTCCTCGAGATATGTTTTTATCTCCTTCATTTCTTTCCGGAGCTCGGTGAGTTCGGCTTGCTGTGGTTGATATTTTGCTATATTATTTAAAATGATAATAAGTAAAGACCTTTGCCCAAAAGAAATGGGATTTTTTTTAGAAGAAAACTTTTCATCCACACTTATTCCATACCTTGAAGCTTTTGGATAATAGTCTCAAACTTATCCCTTTCAGCCTGTACCCTCTCCAAAGCCTTTAATTTATCTCTATCCTCGGTCCTCTTCTTCTCCAACACTTTAATTGTGCTTTTTAGATCCTCTAACTCCCTTACCATTGTTGCATTAGAAATAGCCCCCGCACTAGTCGCACTCGGTCCAGTAACCGGTACCCCAGCTGGAGGTCCCGTTGCTACTCTTGCAGCCGGCTTTGGTGAACTAGGTGGTAATGCGTTTGACTCCCGTCTCCCCATCCTTGTTGAAGATCCCCGGGGCTCTTTATCATCGCTTTTTGATCTCTTCATAGCACCTCCCCCCCCTACGCCGCTACCATCCGGCGAACTTCTTTCAGATGATACTGTAGATACACTTTGCTTCCGCCCTCCTAAAACTTGTAAACCACCAGGTTTTAATGACAAACGGTTAGCCCCTGGTGGAGGCCGAGTAGCTGAGCTTCCAGCAGATGAAGCAACAGATGGGGTCCTTGACATTGAAGCAGAATTAACTGTAGATTGCCGGCGGATCTGTCCTGGCTTTGGTGCCGGGGTTCCTGGTTTTCCCCCTGGATGAGCTGGAGGTCCCATTGAGCTCTGACGGGGTGTAGTGGTTCCGGAGGTGCGGGGTATAGGTGTTCCTGTGCCTACCCGTCCAACTACCGACGGTGGCCGTGCGAGCGGTGTTCCTGTTCTTGGTGTACCAGAGCTAGGTGAGGAGCTTCCAGGTAGCATTTTTGTCGGTGATGCAGGACCCTATTTCAACACGTTAGTATCCCTGCCTCTTCCATACCCAACCACAACATACCCTCATGCTCAATGGCCTCGGCTGCGCAATCCTCGGAGAAACAGGTGTAGGAGATATAATTGCAGAAGCTCTCCTAGCATTAGGTGGAGCAGTAGGACGCTCCATGAGCCGTGGTATACTTGGCTTCACGAATATTCCTCTGTTAGGTGGACAGTTGAAGTAGCGTTCTCCTTGTACTGAGCCATCGTTTTTTCCAGTTGGACCTTCGAGCTCTATACCGATCCAGTCACCGGGTGCAAAGAGGGTTTCCCCAACGTAGCGGATGATGGCAGCGTAGCCACCTACTTCGACGTGATCACCGACGAAGAATTCTTGTTCTGCCATAACTAAGTTAGAGGAGTTACACTCCTAGGTTTCTGAGAGTTCTTTAGTTTTCCAGACAGTAGGGCAAGCTTGGTCGTATGAGAGTAATTCCTACCCCAAATCCCTTCTTCCGCTTCTTAGTGCTGTGTGCTTCGTGCGCTGAGTATGGGTGCAGAAGGTTGATCCAGCCGACCAATAAACTCCGATAGCAACTCACACCAAATGGGGGCTCAATGAACCCTAACCCTAATACAGGGCTACTGTTGAGTGGTGGGTCGGGCCGGGGTCGTTCCTTGACAAAATCTGGGATGGGTCGTGATTCGCCAATCGTGATGTTTTCCAGCTGCAGTAAGTAAGCCAAACCCCAGCACACGCTAGACCTAAAATGTTGTGACATTACCCCACCATAGATAGCAACATAGAGGATCACTCGCAAAAATTCGTAACCAGAAGAGCGTGACTTCCTTTTGCCCTAGGGGTTAATCTTTCTTACCATATCAACCTACAAAAATTTTCCCAACTTACAGCCTCATAAATGTAAGTAGTCAGAAATAGCAGCAAGAGATGAATACCAGTAAAGAACCCCAGGATGAATCTGGGAGTAGGGATAATGAGGATGATAAGCAGTCAAGCAACGAGCCAAAACCGAAACAACATACATAAGATTTTAAATTATATATACCACCTAAAAATAAATAAAAATTGTCAAGATGCAGTAAAAGAATCGAGGTTATACTAACAGAAAATAATAACTTAGATCCAATTACTTTAGCCATGACAAATAATCCGAGTTAACTACCCATACAACTCGCCTCTCTACAACTTCATTTTCGTCAGAAATTGCCCTCACAAACAACAGCTATACGCTCATATCTAAAGCCCTTTTTTCCGCCCCGAAATCTATCCCTTAGGCCCCTAGCACATCTTGATCCCAGCCACAAGATAGCCCATATTTCTCGATAAGTGGCCCCAATTCCGTAACTTCCAAATCAGAACAGAAATCCACCATCAAGGTATCATACTGTGAAAGCCTAATCCCATTCCACCCATCCTTCCAGATAATATAGTCATAATGATACATGATCTTCACCCAAAGCATATAGTTTGCCTTACAAAACGGCCAACACCAGTTCCTATGAGTAGATATTCTTTTCGCAGTGACATCATTAAGCCAAGAGTTCTTACGATTCCAGAGCGTTTTGACCGAGAACCTCTTGTAGCCGGGAGTACGACGGATGACGACCATGAGAATTCGAACGTCCATAAGTTGCTGTTTTGTGAGGGGCTTGCGTGTTGCGAATGTCTCGATGGTATCATATCCCAACTGAAGGCTAAACAGCCACTGTTGGAAAAAGAACTTCATGGAGAGGGTATCCCCAGCGGCAAATGAAGTATGTACAACTGACAGAGGGGCGTCCATTCCCTTGGGGGCTTTGACGAGAGGGAAATGAGAGTTGACATATTTAGCGAATTTCTTAGCGACGGCTTCAAAGAATTTGACATTGGAAATGAGATGACTGATATCCCCTCTCTGTAGCACGAATTCCATAGAAGCGAAATCTGGAAGGTACTTGGTGGAGTTGAAATTATCCTTCCGCTGATAAACTAGGATGGTAGTAGCGATTCTCCAAGCATCTTCATCGGGGCCAATGATGTTTCTGGCAACTTGGACCAAGATTGAGTTTTGATATCTTTTAAAGAGCCTATAGCAGACTGCGGAGGCGGTGATGAGAGCATTGAGATCGGCGAAGTTGCTAGAACAGCGGAGAATCCCAACGATCACGTCGAGCGGAAGATTCTCCATATAGAACTTTGGCTTCTTGTTCTTCTTGTTTGCTGCCTCGAAGTACCGGTTCTGATAGAATCTAGGAACAAGACCACGGAAAAAATGATACATTGCTGATATTATGGAGGAAATCAGGGACTGAAGGGGAGATCTTTGAGAAATGAACGTTTTTGGAAAGGAAGGATAAAAACTTGAGGGGGCAGTAAAAAGGTGGGATATGCTCTCCCTGCTAGGAGGGGGCTGTTGACTTCACCCTCATTCATGTCCCGCGCAGATTTCCCTGCAAGGTCTTTGTTAAATTTTTGGTGTGGTTTTTGTATAAAGCAATGGCCCAGATATCCAAATAAAACAACATTCTTCGTGGATTACACAAACAAACAAAATACCTGCCATAATAGATCACAATAAATCACTCGGAAATTCCATAATTGCGTAGTGCCTAGGCAAACTTCATGTTTGATTAAGTACCTTTATCTCTATTCATTAGTATTTATCTTTAATTATTAGCTTACGATATAGGTTTAATTGTGGGTTTACTCTCTAATCTAATAGAAATGGATTCTATAAATATTTCATGTAGTCAATGGTTTTGGCGATCAACTCCTGATGAATGAAATTTCTACTATGATCTTTATTAATACACCTAAGGCCTGTCGCACATATTTCACCCATGATTTTACTTATACTCTTTGCCGCCAAAGGCTGGGCCTACTTGAGGAATAATAATTCTCGCCTGATGATTATATCACAGTAAATCAATCGAAAACCAGGGGCTACTAATCATGGTTACACTTCTAGTTTCACCGGCAGTTTCAAAAGTTAGAAAGCATAGACCATATCTAAGCCTCCACAAACGGCAAACGGTGGCTGAGCTACCAATGCGCCATCACTGTTACTGTACTACCTCTCAGTTAGGAAGGCATATTGTAGTTCTTGTGCTTCTAGGGATTCCGCTAGAACGCCACTGCTCGGCACGCACTCTCAGACACAACATGCGCAGTTATCATATCATATTTAGATAATCAATTGATTACTAGTACCCAATTTGGCTTCGGCAATAATTCTTGTCCAACGAAATATTAGAAATATACTAAAGGAGATAAGCTTGAAAATAAGGCTACTCATTCTTAAGTGAGCACCACGAAAATACCCTATATAGGGCCTTATGGTCATCCACGTTCTTTGTTTTTAGGACAATCCCCTACCACACATTAAAAGAGAGTACGTACAAATAAAGCAGTACTACAAAAAATAAAGGTAATAATAAAAGATTGTAATCGGGAAATTTGAGACATTGGGGAAAATTAAACAGCAAAGAATGTAGAAAGGTGGGCATAAGCGTAAAGAAATAGAACAAAGCAGATAAAAAGATGCTACTTCTTAGTTTTTAGAGCTGTTCATGCCCGATTATAGTAAAATACAAGGCAAGAACCAACACCACTATTAGGGCAACAGTTAACCCCTGCTATGACATGCAGTGGCGAGTCGTGCCAACATAACTAGGAATCTGTGGAGAAAAACGGCTGGATATCCGTCTCCTTTAATGTCAAGAACCGTTCGCCCTCTGTCCAGGTAGGCGGCTTATTCGAGGGCGCCCCAGACCCAGAAGCGGAACCGAAACTACTTCTCCCACTACTTCTCCCACTACCTACACCACTTCCATATCTTCTCTCTTCTAGCGCATTCAATCTCAATTCAGGCATTTTTCTTCGGGCCGGTGCTAATGGGTTGATGTTTCCTAGAATAATTGGAACCGTAACTTCGAGATCCTTTGTCATAGATGTAGGTTTTTTGAACCAGTTACCGCTTCCATTGATGGGAACGGTAATCTGAAGAACATGAGAAACAACGAAATTCAGGCCCCTACTGATGGAATCCATTGAAATTGAGGTAGCGGTAGTAGGAGTACCGATGATAGGAGACTGAGCCGGTGATTTCCCCTTCCCAATATATGTTGGAGTTGGGGTGTTATCGGAATTTCTAGTAGTATCTGTACCTAGGACAAGATCGGAAGGAGCCAATGGAAGTGTTGTAGTAGGTAAGAGGAAGTCGTTAATGAACGTCTGAAATGTTGGAAGACGAACTTTGATAGGAAGTTCAATAATCTTCCCACCCTTTAAGCCAAGGTCACCATCATCCACACTACTCGCGTCGGAGCTATCCGCTCTGAGTTCTCGGACGGTTCTGGCGTCCTCGGGACGAAGGATAAACTTTCTCCCAGTAAGAACCTTTGATTGCTTCTTCCCAATAACTTTCATATCCTGGTGATCCTCATCATCACTGTCACTATTATCATCATCACTCCCAGAATCAATCTGGGCGAGGAACCGCCTCTCGACAACTCTCACGCCAAATCCTTTTGGTACTGACTCGCCACTCTTGACTGTCAACCTCAACCTTATGAATATCTCATCATCTGGTAAAAACTTGGTTTTTGGTAACTCTATCGCAAGTTTAGCGACTGTATTATTATCATCGTCCTTGATCCTGGATGATTTGGTAATCGATGAATCAAGAGAGCGGGGTTTATCTATAATTGGTGTGCTGTTACTTGAGGCAGAGACTGGAAGGTCTGCTGTTGTCAGTGTTAATTTTGGTTTTGCAACCTTTGCGGTGCCTCCGGCACCATTTTGTGGGGAAGCTATGCTGTTAACAGGCCTTTCCTTGATAGATTCAACTCCTTTCCCCTTTCCATTGCTCTGGTTTTGGCTGATGTTTGTCCTGGGGATATGTGGTGAATTCAAAGATGGGTCGATGTAGGGGATAAACACAATTTCAAATGGCTTGCTCCTATATTCTAAGATTCTTGACTTCACAGAAGAAGTATCGTCTGCAAGACTAGCGTTTGTGTCTGTGAGCTTCGCAACAAAGGAGTATGCGAGATGAGGGCTCCTAGACGTTGGTGGTAGGTTCAAATACGGGAAATTAAACCCAAAAAGGAATGTACGAAGGCCTTCTTGGAAATCTTTAATGAATAATTAGTTTTAATTCTTTCCTATGCCAGCAACTAAACCAAATCGTTAAAAAGGATATATGCTCACCCCCAACGTAAACATCGTGCGAGATGCTAAGAAATGTAACAAGATATCTGTCGACTTCTGCGAGACCACTGAAGGTGACTGTGAGGGTCATGTCTTTCAAAGGCTTCTTGATTCGGAGTGAAATATTGCCTGTAGATGGCCGTTAGTATTGACCCACCCCGTATCAAGAAAGGAGCAAAATCCAAGATTATCAAAACCGAGATAAAATCGGTGAAGGATCGATCAGTAACAGAGACATAAGACCTCCATATTACCCATAGAGTTATAAGCCACGCAAGAAGCTATAATTACTAACCATTGAAAACAGAAACAGGTCCAAAAACCAAATTCCCGCTTTGACCACCAAGCTCCTCAATCTTAAAGTCTTCTACGAAAGATTCCCCTCCCATTCCCCTAAATCTATTCGTTGCCACCACCTTAGCAGCTACAGCGTGCCATGCACCAAGGGGCGTCCGACTAGAGACCATATCGAGTGAAGGAGACGTAAAACTTGAGTGACGCCTTTGGACTATAATATTATCTTGTCCGGAAAAAGTGATAGGTGCTATACTAGAGGCAGATGGGTGTAGAGCACTTTTTTTTCTCGAGGCCTTTTGATGTGAGGATGGTATTGAGCTATCCCTCTGTGCTTGATCTGGGGTTGCTGATTCAGAAGTAACAGGTACAGTACAACAAAACTTAAACCCCATTATAAAGTTAGCAAGGAATAAGCTACTAAATGAAACAAAGCAAGGTCTGTTTTAATGTGTCTATAGGGATGGGGATAGAGTGATGTGTGAAGATAAGAATAGTGGAGGCATTGCAAGATTTTGTGGTGAATATATAAGGAACATAGATCTAGTCTGGGCAGTGTGCCAGACTCTCGGGATCTGTGAATTCTCCCAAAGAGCCAGTACCATTTTGCAGGACCAAGACAACGACAGCACACGAAAGTAAGATGATGTAAGAGACCAATAAAACGGATCTATATGATCCACGTACCTGGGACGCGACTTTGGGATAAAGGTAGGGCTGAGGAACCCCAGGGACCTCGATGATGCTATGGGCTTGTTTAACAGAACATGAACGACGTAGAAAATGGCGAGCACCTTGTATAAATTACAATGATCCGAGGCGCAGTCAGTATGTAAGTTCGTGTTGGTATGAATGATGTGGCAGAGTTCAAACAAGGATTCAAGTTTTATGGGCGCAGTAATTGAGAGAACCAATCGCTAAAACGCGTCGCGACGCCAGGGCAGTGTTTGGTTCTAGAAAACTTCCTAGTCAATAGTTGGAAGTGAAACTTAGCTAATTAGATTCCGGAAAAGTACTCTCTTGGTAAGGCTTGCTTTTCCCAAGACCTGTTCGTCGATCGACAACGTTGTTTCGTTAAGAGCTCAATCGCCGGGTAACGAACTTTAAAACTGGACCTTGCTGAGCCTTCATGCAGTTAACAAGGCGATGATGCAACTGCAAGGGTGGAACGTGGGGGAAGAAGTCCCTCTATCCCCTCTATCACATTTAAATCTCGATGGGAGCTGAGAAAATTTTCAGGTTGGTTGCACAAAACGTACATATGTTTCCAGCGACTTCAAGCCCAAGACTGCACTAACAATGAGAAGGTACATCACTGCAGGTACCTAAGACACATCCAGTGATCTGGTATGTGACTAGCAGCTCTGCACTCAGGACTTCCCATGCTCCCGCATGCAGTGCATCCCAAGCTGAAGCCTTTATGCGGACAGTGACCGCCTTCTATATCTAGCTACCGCCGAAAGATTATGGGGAAAACACCACTTGATGAGTTCCACATGGCAATTATCCCGACATTACACAAGTTAGACCTGCATGAGTACCACTAGAAGTTATCTATAAGCTAGCCCATAGCCTAATATTACGATCTGGTTATGAAGTATCATTCTCTAGTATTCTAACTAAATTCTAAGGTTTACTCTATATAATCGAGAACTTCCATCTATAATATATTGAAGCCTGTAGATTACTAGAAATCCTTAGGTTTTACGTAGCTAAAGTACATACTCGGGGCAGGCAAGAAGTATCCGACAATGCAAGTCTTATTCTTACCAATCAATAGTCGTGATGTTCTAACTAGAGAGGTTTCTTCGAATAAATATCCCTTGCCCAAGACTCGCATTATCGGGTACTTGTTGCCTGCCCCGAGTATATGTACATGTTTCAAGGCAAACAGAGAAAACATGTAGCTTAGGTTAATTAAATGTACCTAGCATAAGCATTTTTCTATATCAAAGATATAGGTATATACTACATACTGCTGAAACGAGAATTTCTGAGTGCATGTATATGGATATGTATCTTAGTTAGGTGCCCTCATATCCCTGCCTACATGCCTCCCCTCCTTGTATCGTTACTATATGTAGTACCTAGCAGATGAGTTGGAGTACATACATATGCCTGAGGGTTCCTGACACCATTTTTCTGGTTCGTGTAGACACTAGCACACAGATAAGATAGTAAATCAAACACATTCCCAGTTTATCTCTGCCAATTATTTACAGGTCACTCTCTACCGGAAAACTGGACTTACTCAGTGTCTGCCAGCGTTTGCAGCATCCTCTTGCTGACTAACCCTGAATATGTGGCAACAATACGCGGGAACAAATGACTAGTGCCAAGCCGAGGAAACCCCTCACGAGGTTGACACAAAGATAAACGGAAGCGGCTGCTAGCCGATCATTCCAACTACCGGAGAAGTCCTAGCGTGGGGCTGAATTCCTCTTCTGGTTTGAAAGAACGACTATCGCAAAGTGTGAAAGCCTCCAGTCCCGAAGACAATAGTCACATTAGCTCGCTGCTTCCCATAAATGACACCACCGACACTGCCAACTAAAATAACCCTTTTCCCAGATAAATGTTACCTCGGAGCGGCAGTTATCATGAATGAGGAAGAGGGCCCCCAAGAATTCCCTGTGTAAGACCAAAAACATAACATCATGCTATTTGGAAGTGTATATCCTTGACAGATCTAGGTTCGTTTTGGTGAGATTATAACCCTCGTTTTTCAACAGTCTATTCTACCTGTCCTTTCAGGGCCAAAAATCGCGTCACTAATATTATTCTTGCTTTTTAAAGCGTCAGTGCTAACACTATTGTTATTGTTTGAACAGATTAGCTATTGAGGTTACCTTATTCTGTAAGCTCTATGCTACCTACAAAGTAGGTAACCACCGTCGAGATGTTGCCGATCACGCAGAACTCATACCACTAGAGCTATCACGAGGAATGGCCTACTCAAAAACACCCATAGTTACTCCAATAGCCGATATGCTCTGCCGGTTAGTTCTGAAGTTGGTGGTAGCGGAGATCCCACGGTTTTGGTATCGATGCTTTAGTGTCAAATAGTTGGAATACACATAGGTGGATGGTATCTACCTCACCACCGAGTTCAACCCCACTCTAGGGCCCTGTTTCTGGAGAAAATTCGAGTACTTGGGTATGATATAGAACTGGCATTCATAACGCGGGGTGTTACTGATATCTGTACACGGCCTTTTTGAATGGGCTTGGCACGGTTAGTCATCATGGCCAATAGCAGGGAGGTTTAATAATCAAGTGTGTCCTCCAATAGAAGCCTACCCTTCGACCACGTTCTCTTATTTACCTATCGAGTGGGAACTAGGCTGAGCAAGAGCTATCAAACCTACAAATGTCAGCAAGCGTCTTCGATCGCAAACTCCAGCTATGTCGGGTGATGCCCTCTTGCCCCTCATTTCCTGGGTGGTCTTTGGCAGCACCGAATAAAAGTTATAATCTATAACTCCAATATTTGGGTGCTTTGACCTACTCCTGACATTCTTGACATGTGTGTAAGTCTTTATCGGGTTACAGTCAATATTTGCGCTAAAAAGAGTGAGTATTTGATACTCGGAATGTTGAGACATAGAAATCCTGCAAAGAAACAGAGTCATATTAGGAGCTAGAGGGGTAAGTTGTTGTTAGTGACGAGAGAGGTTGAGGGAAGAAGGTAGACTGTTAATCACTTTTGCTGGGTCGACAGAATCTCTTTTCACCAATTATTTGTTAACGGGTATCGCGGGTGTTTTCATGAATACTGAACTCGAATATATCCTCGGGGTTTAATGAAAGAATATAATCATCGAGAAGTTGCGGTATTTACCTTGAGAGGACTGTGGCAGGGTTAGGGCTACGCCACCTGGTGGTATCAGCTCAGGGATATATATTGCAAATGGTGTAGATAAACATGCAGGGTGACGGATCCAAGACCGCGATGTGATGGAGGCCATGAGGGAGATGCGAGATACGAGAACTGGAGATCATCCGGGAAATCACCCGGATGGGTAGATGATGCATCGTTTGGTAGGAAAAGCAACTTATTGGCCAGGTGATTTTGGCGACTTCAATCGGATACAATAGTTTTATCGAATAAATTTTTACGGAAATAAGGTTTGGGATCATAAGTCTAAAAAGAAAGTTGACACTACCACTTTTATGTCTCGGCTATCGATCCCCAGGTTCGCACTTTTGATTGGCCCTTAAGACTCTGAAATCCCAAAACTGTATCTACTCAATTATCCATAGAATACTTCATGTTTGGCACTTTTTGTATTTCTGGCATAAACTCGGGAAATTTAGGAAGCGCTCCAACGGTTTTATCGCTGGGGAGATGAAATTGGTTGTCAGCCATTTTGGGTGATACATGCCACATGGAGTAGGACCACGGGCAATTGCCTCCCTGTTGGACGTCATTTGAATTCTACCAACCCATAGGGAGAGGGCATGAAGATAACGGTTGGGTTTTGAAACTTGGTAGGCGTAATCTGTGTCATAGCCGACGTAATCCCTGCGGTTCCTTCCCAAACTCTGTCGAACTGCAATGGGAAACATGTCGGCGCCTGGGAGACTATGACGAACACGGTGGACGCGGCAGGAGAGCTGCCAAGGCCGTGGCATGCTGAGCCCCATAGTTTTCTCCAAGGGTTACCGACGAAGGGGTTTATCGTGCATGATACAACGTTACAATTTTTCTGTCGGGTCTTAGTAACTCGGTGACATCTTGTATGAACTTTTCTGTGCCGACTTCCACAGATAATCTTGCTTCAAATCCCCCTACTCCTCGTCACATCAGTGTTACACTCTATACAGAACCTTGGAGGTCATTCGAACTTTCCAATTTGACGAGCACGGGACCTACAACGCCCTCTCTCTAGATTGCTGTCTGTCACTGTTTTACACCTCCCAGTGTGCTTTTTCTTGCTTTCACCCCCCCAAGTCGTCCTGGCCCTCCTAAACAGCCAATCGCGTTCTCCTAGCGAAGCACGTCCGCTGGCTGTCTCGCCTCGGTACCCCCTCATTTTGCCTGTCTGACTGCTCGCAAGTTTGTGCCCCACAAAGGCTCTTACTATCGTGATACTCATTGTATCACACGGGACCCACATTGCCCACCAGCTCGGTTTTCAAGCTTGGCTGTTCCATCCCTATTCTGATCTTCCTGCGCTCTACAGGTGCAGGAATTGTTTAAAAGCGCAGCCATCATAGCTTCCCCACCTCCTCTTGCTGAGGGGGACAGCACTATTCCAATCGAGTCTTTTCAGCTTCAGGATTTCTCAAAACT
The DNA here is from genome assembly GCA_033030345.1 of Verpa bohemica. NCBI lineage: Eukaryota > Fungi > Ascomycota > Pezizomycetes > Pezizales > Morchellaceae > Verpa > Verpa bohemica. Next base: position 1,267,603 of record JAUFSE010000010.1, on the reverse strand, counting down.
CCGTAACCTACGTCAAAGACTTGAGAAGCAACAGAAGGACGACGAAAAGTTTTATAGACGACTCGAACAAGCGGAATTAGGCATGAAGTTTTCCCATAGCATCCAGTTTAATGCGGTTCCGGATTGGAGCTCCCATTATATCGCGTACTCGAACTTGAAGAAGCTGTACGCAACCCAACCCATGAAATTGTTTTCTTTTAACCCCAAGGTCCTGAGGTGATTTGACTAATTCTTCGGTAGTATCTACACGCTCGAGAAGAACGCTGTCCAGGCCCAGGCTCAAGGGGAAGAGGGCGAAGAATCAGCACTCATCCCCCGAGGGGGAGCTACCGTCGAGCCAGATATAGTTTTTCGGAGGAATCTTGATAATGAGCTCGAAAAGATCTCATCATTCTATAACCTTAAAGAGAATGAGCTTCTAAAGGAAGTTTTTGAACTTTCTCTCGAGGCAAAATCATTCGAAGATGGTAAAGATGGTGATGGAGGGTCATCAGTATTTGGTGAGAGCAGCAATGGGAGGAGGCGGAGCGTTGGGATGGTACGAACAGCGAGTAACGATCTCCACGGTGAGGGAGACAACGAGTCAGATGCTTCGGATGAGGATGGTGAGAACGCTCAGGGATCAGGATTACTATCAAAGCTGAGGAGAGGAAAGACATGGAGCAATATGGATAGCTCAAGCCATCATAGCCACCAGAGCTATGGGCCTTCGGATTTTCGAAGACGTGATTCTCAGGTCTATGATGATTTTCATGAGCAATCTATCGGTGCGCTCTATGACAAGAGAATCATGTTGAAAAAACGGAGTATTTCGTTGTTTGTTGCACTGAGAGAGCTAAAGAGCTTCATTCAACTAAATAGGACAGGTTTTACAAAGGCGCTGAAGAAGTACGACAAAATCCTCAATAGTCGCCTGAAAGAAAATTATATTTCTTCTGTAATTGAGCCATGCTATTGCTTCCGGAAGTCTACATCAACCGAGCTTGACACCGCTATTGCAAAAATTGAGGAAATATACGCAAATTTGGTCACTAAGGGGGAGGTTGACGATGCCAAGAGAGAACTACGACTTCACCTTCGAGAACACGTTGTATGGGAGCGGAATACAGTTTGGAGGGAGATGATTGGTATTGAGCGGAAAGCTCAGGCCGCCAACATGGGACTGAGGAGAACTTTGCTGGGAGACAACGCAGATCGTACCAAAGCTAGGTTAACCGGGGATGAGCCGGAGGTTTCTGTAACGAAGGAGCTTTCTACTCCTGTTGGCAGAATTAGGTATCCTACTTGGCTGTTTAGCCCCGGATTCTTCACACTGTTTGGTATCATTAGTATCTTTATAATCTTGTTAATTGTCCCGATTTCTAAGAGTCCCGAGCAACACAATTGCTTTGCTATGTTGGTATTTGTATCTCTCCTATGGGCGACCGAAGTAAGTTATCAGATACCACTATTTAGGTTTTGCATAAGAGCGTATTAACTTGATTATTAATAGGTCATTCCACTTTTCGTAACCTCTCTACTTGTCCCATTCTTGGTAGTCATGCTCCGAGTTGTCCGAGAAGATGCTAAGGGGCATCGCCGTCTTGAATGCAATGAAGCCACAAAGTACATTTTTGCAGCAATGTGGACTCCGGTAATCATGTTACTTCTCGGAGGATTTGCAATTGCAGCTGCATTGAGCAAATACGGGATTGCCAAAATGTTGGCAACGCTGGTTCTCAGTAAAGCTGGGACAAGACCTAGAACCGTGTTGGTGACTAATATGTTTGTCGCTATGTTTGCGAGTATGTGGATTAGTAACGTTGCTGCACCAGTATTGTGCTTTTCGATCATTCAGGTAACTAACCCTTAGAATTTTAGTATTAATAGTGCTAATATTTTGTGTCTAGCCAATGTTGAGGAACTTGCCTTCGGACTCTAAGTTTTCAAAAGCACTGATTCTGGGAATTGCTTTAGCCTCTAATATTGGTGGCATGGCCTCTCCGATTGCTAGCCCCCAGAACATCATTGCCCTTCAAAACATGGTCAATCCACCCAGTTGGGGTAGCTGGTTCTTCGTCGCACTTCCTGTTTGCATTCTCTCAATCCTCATAATCTGGGTCCTTCTCTTGATTTCATTCAACCCCGGTAAAGGTACAACAATCATGCCAATTCGCCCCGTTAAAGACAGGTTTACCGGCGTCCAGTACTTTATCTCCTTCACCACTCTCGCAACAATCATCTTGTGGTGCTTCTCTCATCAACTCGAGCATGTCTTTGGTGACATGGGTGTCATTGCAATTATTCCTCTTGTTCTCTTCTTCGGCACTGGCATTCTCACAAAGGAAGATTTTAACAATTTCCTATGGACTATTATTATACTTGCAGCTGGAGGCCTCTCTCTTGGAAAGGCAGTCAATAGCTCCGGACTCTTACATACCATCGCTCACGCCATTAGAGAAGAAGTGGAGGGAATGAGTCTGTATGGTGTGTTGGTAGTGTTCTGTGCGTTGATTCTTGTGATTGCAACATTCATTAGCCATACTGTTGCAGCTTTGATCATCTTGCCGATTGTGGCACAGGTTGGTGCGGGGATGGATGACCCACACCCAAACCTACTGGTTATGGGTGCAGCCTTGATGTGTAGTGCGGCAATGGGACTCCCAACATCAGGATTCCCCAATATGAGTAAGTGTTTCTTTTCTAAAAAATATCATGAGTTTTACTAATGAATTGCACAGCGGCAATTATGATGGAAGACCCACAGACTGGACAAAGATACTTGCGTGTTCAGCACTTCATTAGTAGGGGTATTCCAAGCAGTGTCCTAACGTTCGCAATTGTTATCACTGTTGGGTACGGGTTGATGTGGATTGGGGGATTCTGATTAAGCTGCAACGTTAGGTTTTTTTATTTCACATCGCATGTTGGTCCTTTTTTAAAATGGGGTACGGTATGAGCATTAGGATTACGCTTGAGGGTAGGAGTGTTAGCGAGATGATTTATGAGCAAGGATGTTTGCTATCTGCATTATGTTTATGTTGCATTGAATTGTGTGGTATGTTGGGTTGAGTTTTTCGGTATTTTTTTCAGCTTAGTTATGACTATGGTGGCTGTACTTTATTCTGAGTTTACTGCATGCATGCCTTTTTTGCTCTTTTTTTGTTGAGGTTTGCTGGGTTTCAGGGTGTATCAGGACTGGGGTTCAATGGACTGTAACATGAGTTTTTAACGGGCTGTGGTGCATTTTACTTTAGTGTAAGTATAGGGGGCGTAGAAAAATTATTGCTGTTAATACATATATAGCTTGAGCTTTTGTGATGTATTCAGTGTGAGGAAGAGATCTCAACTCCTACCAGTTATAGATATCTAACAAGATACGTGTATTTATACTCATTAGTTCTTGGTACGCGATCATCTTAGCGCGGTTATATATAGAGTTGGTACTACACTCTATTAGAGGGCTAGCGTTATGGTATTTGGCCTCTTGGGTTGGGTGCCCTCCTCAAGGCAAAACTTCAAATAAATGGAGACTTATGACAATTAGTTTTTACATATGCAAACTTGGGCCGCCGTAAGTTTTTTATTTATTGTTAGTAAAGTACTTGTTCAATCTCATAATCAGTAAGTACCCATCCTACCGGATTTAATTCACCTATGCATGAAATATGCATAACCTCGCGCCAATCCCCCCAGAACACATATTCACAAAGCCCCAAAACGCACAGAGCACTCCATATGAAACTCAACCTTCAGATCAAGCAAGCAGTGGGTTATTCCAAGGACTTTTGAAAGCCCAATCCATCCTCGGTATTCCAACGTGCCAAAATAATAGTAAATAGGTCCGTTGAATACAGTGTAGTTTCAAACTGGAACGTAAAAGAAATTCGGGATTTGTAACCTGGAAGATATTGGTTTCGAGTTCTAATTCTTCGGGGCCTTCGAGGTTCGTAAGTTCCTCTGAGAGGCCTCCGGTTCATAAAAGGTTTCAATAGTGTCAAAATCCCTACTGAAAACTCACTAGGACCATCTCGTAGGAAAATTACTCTGTAAGTATTTCTTGTGAATAAGTGCTAGGCATATCCACATTTGTTGCCTTTAACAATAATAACAATAATAAATTAGTATTGCCTATCGAAGCTTCCTACCTACATAGTGCGTACATATAGCCGTATCCAACAAATTCCCAAAGCCCCCTCCCCCCGCATAGCAACAGCAAAAGAGTTCATTCACCTGCCTATAACAGTGAACTACATCTCCCCAGGGAGTCGAACCACGGGCCTCGTGGTTCGATTCCCTCGGCCAAGGCCATCATCAATTGTCTGAAGACCTTGCCGGTAGACCAGTGGCCCACCGATGGTATTTGCTGAGAGCTAGCTCCCATAAGCCCACACCAATGTATATCTGATATCTGTGTCCAATAATTCCCAGAGCCCCTTATAGCAACAAGAGACATTTCCTATGATACACCAACAACTATAAAGAGAGGTATTGTGTGATGGCTGACAGGACTCGGTGGGGACCACATCACTTGGACACCCAAAGTGATAGTTTTCTTGGACCTTTTTATACACTTATGTTCATCATGGTCCCTTTAGTCCCCAAATGCATTCTCACATCAATACCAGCCGAGGTTGGTGGGTTTGCCGTTGCTATGGGGGGTCTAGGAATTTGCTGGACACGGTTGTACAATACACACGTACCTTGAAACAAGTAGGCCAACCTTCATAGCTGTTCCCTTTTATGAAAACATCACTCCTTTCAAATATATAAGCTTTAGCAACACAAAAGCCGAAAAAATCTCTATTATACGAGAGATGGGGGGCGTCCTGCATTAACTCCAAACACAAATTCATCTGTCATAGCAGCGAAGTCGGGGAGGTTCATATATTCTTCATGGTTATCTGCACGCTGGTAGAGAAGTACCGCCGTAGCTTCCTTCCAGGTATTTAGTACAATCATCTTTTTTGGCGAGTTTAGTTAGATATAATTGTCGATTCGTAAGATTTAAAAACTATAGACAGCAGAATTAAGAGGAGAATATAACAGCTTTAAGATCATTAAAAGTATCGAAGAGTTCGAGAATATCAATAATTTCGTATGGTAGTTCTGTAAATAGTGCCATGGTTATTACTTGACGAGTTTCTGGAACCAGCTAGATGGCTATGGGGGGCGGGGGCTACCCGATATATAAGTAAAATTTATTGATTTAGTAAGTAGGAAACGATATGTAACTAATTAACACTTTGCTATTAGTGCTTGAAGATCCCTAATTAGCCTAATATCAATCCCAAGATATTAATATTGTGAAATTACAGAGGCGCGAGCAATAGAACGATAGTTCGATAACGCCTAGAGGACGTTGGTAAGCCCAACCTCATATACTATTATAGATGCCTATGACCTCATATAGTGTCGGCAATGGTGTTCACGCTGATGGATGATGAATAGCCAAAATTGGTATTGAAGTGGATAAAGATGGTGCCGTCTCCCGGGGTACATAGGCTACTGGTATCAGGGTACAGAAAAATCCTACTGTTTTATCTACAACTCAAACGGTATATAAAAAGGCATCGTGGAATACGCGAGTGTCTATGCAAAGCCATATCAATCGCAAAAGAAAGAAGAAAAACCAACAGGTATGAGCATTTCTTATAGCAAAATAGCAAATAGCGAATTGTAGAAAGAAGAAAAAAAGATGTACATAGCACACACATACACCCGCTCATAGTCTATAACCCGCAATGAATAACATCTAGGATGCTCCAAGGACAGGCTCGCCACCTAATCGTAGAACCTACGGTTAGGGTTCGGCCCAAATACGCTAGTACGAACAGCTGGCAATGCTTCAGACTCGAGAAGTTTGAGGCGCTGCTCAAGGGTATTGTCAATTGAGATCTTTCCGTTTCCACCAATGATCCAGACGCCACCATGGCTATATTTTCCGTTAGCAGAGGGATCAACATAGTAAAAAGAATAATCAAGGACTCTTACGATTCCTCTGGCAGCGGCCAATCACTATCGATATTAACAGCCACATCTCCACCAGTCTTCTCCTTGAACAGCTCTTGTGCCTTAGCTACGGCCCTATCAGTAACATCCCTATCACGGCTTCTACACCTGACTTCCACACTATTCTCATTCATCGCAAAAAACCCTTCCAGCAACAAATTCACCAGCACATCCTGGTACCTCCCTTCATCATTACTAATATCCCCTAGTCTCCCCCTCGTTTCCTCAAAGATATCATCCAACAGCGCTTGGCGTGCTGAGAGAACCTTGAGACGCGTTTTGTTCGTCACGGTACTCTGGGCAATTTGTTGGCTTAGTGAGGCCTGTTTGTATTTACGCTCGTATTGGGTATCGATTGCTGCGGTCTCTGCGCGGACGAGACGGCTCTTTTCGATTGCGAACTCCTCGTCGGCTTTGATCTCGATCTCGCGGGCTTTCTCAGATGCTTCTTGCTTGATGAATGCCACCATTTTTTTGAGCTCGCCGGCTACCTGATGGTGTGTGAGTGGGTGGGATTCTTGAGTGTAGAGAAGAGAAAAAGAAGAGGAGCTTTAAGTCCATGATTTATTTTGAAAAGCTATGTAGAATCTCATGATAGAGCTTGGGGAGATGGCAGTAGAGATAGAGAGCTACTGACCTGATCATCGCTAAGTGCGTGGGCCATTGTGACACTTTGCTAAGAGGGTTGACTAGAAGTAGAGGATATCTAGTATAAACAGCGACACTTGTAGCTATGTTGAATAATATCGGCACTTTGTGGGTTGTAAGTGAGGGTTGAAGTTGAAGTTGCAGATTAGACAGCAAAAGGCGGGGGGGGGGGGGGCGGTTGCAACCTGCGGAGCTTCAGCCAGTGACGATATGCTGGTCCAACCACTGCCAATGGAGGCTCCGCAAGCTGCAAGCGGACAATGCAACAGGCGCGACCTTTCTCGGCTGAAAACGCCGCGTGAATGTTCCCCAATAGATGGAAGGGGTGAACGATGGATTGTCTGGGAATTGTATGCATATTTGTAGGGGGGAGTTTATTCGTTCGGCTTCCGATGGGATTGTTAGCTGTAAGCAGACAGACTAAAGCAGATGTAGTAGAGTACGGGGGGATAGGGAATAGATATAGATATAGATTATAGATAGAGTAGATTATAGAATATAGTACTCTACAGCGCCGTACAGGAGGCACAACAGACACAGGGTTGTTTAGTGGGGAGATATACAGATGTTTTTTATATATTTACTCTGGGGAGGGGGGGATATTTTTGATCTCGGTCAAGCTGTTGCACATGTATCTATACCTGAGATGTCTGGTGTAAAAGGGGAAAGCCGATCCTCCTCCTTTTGCTCTGGATATCTAAACCTCCTCCATCAACAAGACTGAACTTACTCTAGATACTCCATAAGAGAGGCACACCTCCCCCCCCCCCAGAAAAAGAAATCATACTATTCCCTTGTTCTTTGTTCTCAAACATCCCTCATCCAGTATCACATCTACATTGCTGCATCCACATACACACCGGTACCTATATATACTCATAACTCAGCTTCTGCATCCCCTCCCTCCATCCCCCTCCCGCGTAACAATATCTCAAACCCTCTCTCCCCACATATACTACACCAAAATCTCGGTCCTCGGATCTTACTTCACTCGTTCCCTTCTCTCCTCTCCCTCCCTCTAAAACTCCAGCAGCTTTCATGGGCCTCGGCGACCTATCCTCGGGCGCCCAGATCACCATCGGAGTCTGCGTCGGGGTCCTTTCAACAAGCGTTCAGAGCTTAGGATTAACACTACAGCGAAAGTCACATCTACTTGAAGATGATCGGCCGAATGTCAACAAGCGGCCACCGCACCGGCGGAGACGCTGGCAGGTGCGTACATATGCGCTGCACCTTCTGAGAAGCTACATGTAACTAACACAACCACACCTTCCCCTCTCACCAGATCGGAATCCTCTTGTTCATAGTTTCAAACATTCTTGGTTCATCTATCCAAATAACTACCCTCCCACTCGTGATCCTATCTCCACTACAGGCTTCCGGACTCGTCTTTAACAGTATCTGCGCAACTCTAATCCTCTCGGAACCATTCACGCGGTACTCCCTTGTCGGGACACTCCTGGTATGTATCGGCGCCGCGCTCATCGCTGCCTTTGGCGCAATGAAGGAGCCCGCGCACTCACTCGATGAGCTGCTAGAATTACTCGCAAAGCGCGGGTTCATACTCTGGATGACTGGTACTGCATTCATGGTAATCACTATCCTCGGTGGCGTCAAAGCATGGAGTTTGATGCGGCCACGAGCACAACACACTACGAGAATGCGGATGCTACGGGGGATCTCCTACGGTTGCGTTAGGTACCACACTCTTCAACCCTCCTCCCCCCCCAAAAAAAAGTTAATCTACTAACTCTTACCCTCCAGTGGGATCTTATCCGCTCATTGTCTCCTCCTTGCTAAATCCGCCGTCGAGCTCCTGATCCGCACAATAGTGGATCGCTCAAACCAATTCAACCGCTGGCAGTCATGGATGATCCTTCTCGGACTCATCACCCTCGCATTAACCCAGTTGTACTATCTCCACCGTGGCCTGAAGCTCTGTTCTACTAGTATTCTATACCCGCTTGTGTTCTGCGTCTACAACATCATTGCGATTCTGGATGGGCTTATATACTACCAGCAAGCATCAAGACTGAGTGTTTTGCATGGGGTATTCATTGCGCTCGGAACAGCAATATTGTTAAGTGGGGTGTTTGCGCTCAGCTGGAGGCTAGAGGAGGAACCAGTGGCGACTGGGAGCAGCGCGTTGAGCCCCGGACTAGGGTTCGTTGATACTGATGACTCGGAGACTGAAGCTTCAGAATCCGAACCTTATCATGATGACCCATTGCTTTCCCCCGTTTCACCAAAGTTCTTGAAACGGAGGAGAACACTCTCCCAGGCGGAGGAGATCTGGGGTGAGCTCCAGGATGATGGACATCATAGGCATCATCGGGTTTCTATGGGCAGTGGTGTGGTGGATGAAGAGTCGCTAGGAGATGGTGCAAATGAGACGACGGGGTTGTTGCAGAGGAGCAGTAGTACGCCGGGGTCGTATGGTGGAAGCAGGAGAAAATGGGCGAGAGAGAGGAGGGGGAGTAGCTATCTGTTCCCTCGCGTAGGGGGATCTCAGCGGCGGCAAAAGAAGACGCAGGATGCTATGGGTGGATGGTGGAAATTAAAGTGGTGGAAGGGAAAAGACGGTGAAGTAGAAGGCCGAGAACCTGGTAGTGAGGCTGGCGGGAGCGAAGATAGCGGTTTCCTGGGCAGCGCAAGCGGAAATGCAGGCGGGCTGGGGGGATATGGAGGCACAGGAATGGGGAATAGAGAGGTGATAGTAGTAGATGGAGAGGTTGCACGATAATCACCGTTCCTCTCTCTCTCCTCGTTACTGCCAGAAGGAAACATTCATTCCCGTCTGGGGCGGCATGGTGTTTTATCTATACCCCGGTTTTTACTATTGTACCTTTGTTTTCCCTCTTGTTTTGTGGTTTCCCTACGTATCCTGCCTGGGTTGGATCGGAAAGGAGGTTAACTTGTACTTACATTGTTTCTGTCTCTTTCTCTCATGTGTATTGGGCGTTTGTTCTTCTGTTTTTGTTTTTGTTTTTTTTTTGTGGGAAGAGGTAAGTAGGTATTCCTAGTCGTATTTATTTTGTGATTTCCTTTTTTTTTTTCCTTTTTTTTCTCTGAATGTGTTTTTATCTTTCTGATTATACCTGGGAAGAAGTGAGCGGGTATGGAATTTTTCTTTTTTTTCCTTTTCCAGCGTATGGAAGATGGGTTGTATAGATATTGGATCTACTACACATGGGTTCTAGAAAGTAACTAGCTAGGGTGAGTATTAAAGAAGATTTTGTTTTGTTTTGTTTTTTTACTCAAGAGATGGACCCCTTACCCCCCCCATATAGGTTGAGAGAGAGAGGGATAATGATAATGAGAAGACATTCATATACCATTAATTACTGTATTGTGCGAGTGATACATTATGATACAGGCTACTCACACGTTAATAACTCCTGTTGGAATGGGGCTACAACGACCAGAAGGTAGACAGCAAAATAGCAACGAGAAAACTAGTAAGAACTCTATAGTACTTTTAGTATAGATCTCTTTGTGCATATTTAGGAAGTTGAGTATTTATATCCTTGGCGTGGAAGGTTAGTATTTGTGGGTATCTTAAAGATGAGATTGATTTGATTATGGTTTCTGGTATGTGATGTTTGGGGGGGGGGGGGTTAAGTACTTGGTTTGGGAGTGTAGTGGTTATTGGGTTGGATGCATAAATGCTGGGGGATCGTGGTTATCTATTGCGAGTGATATTACGTGATTGTATTGTTGTGTGATGTGTTGTGGTGACTAGAGGAAAGACTAGTATAAGAATGTTTATTTATTTATTTATTCTTTTCTAGAAATTAATTATCTAGATGAGTGTAATGTAAAAGTGCGGCTCCGTTTGGGTATCAATAAATTTTAGGGGTCCTATATTAATATGCAGTTACTAGATTCTGCGGGCTGATGGATGAAAGGTTGGGAAAGTGTTAAATCCCGATATATAAACCGTACATATTCTACACTAACACATAGCTTAGAAAATGAATAAACTAAATTTGATGTATTTTACAATATATATCTGCTTAGATAGATTTATGTCATCTATGTGAATACATAAACCCATCTTCCCAAGAGCACACCACAACCTCCAAATAACCAACACCATACAACTCACCCAATCAATTTCATATCTGCAAAACCCAACTCCCTCAGCTTCGTATTAACAAAAGAAATCGCACTCTTAAACGTCTGGTTTCCACCCTTACAAGCCCCACTCTCCAAATGCTGCGTCAAACCACTCAACGTCGTAAACCCCATCAACTTATTCTTCCCACGCACATTTTCCGGTACTAACGTCAACGGACAGTGATAACTCTTCGGAGCATGCGCCGCTGAAGACATATGCGCCCATAATGCTTCCGCAGAATGAAACCTCCGCGTACTGTCTGGCGGGCACACGGGACATGATCGTTTCCCATCAAGAACAGCAATGATCCCCGTATCAATACTGTGACTATCAGAACCTGGGGTTCGGAAGCCACCTGATGATGTGAATGTAGAGTCTCTGATAAGACTTATACTATTCGAGGTAGGGGTAAACACCGGTATGCCGTTTGTGGTAGAACTAGATGAAGATGCATCGCTATCGTCATCATCGTCACTATCAGAGTCTTCGAATCGATTCCCTGTATCGCCGGATGTGATGAGGTTTCCAGTATCCTTCTCGGCGATGAGACGGTCGATTTTCTTCCTGTTGATGCCGGATGAGCACCCGCCGCTTTCGAGGTGGTGTAGCATAGCTGAGGGTGATGTGAATGTTTTGCTGCACCCGGAACCTGAGATGCATTTAAGGTTCTGAATCAGGGGTTTGTGGATTACTGAGGAGAGATGTTTTCTGAGAGCGTCTTCGTCACAGAATATTCTGTCACACTTCTTGCAGTAGAGATCGATTTTATCTTCTTCGGGGACATGTACTTTATCTCTCAAGTGCTGATCAAGTGCTAATTCGTTGATGAAGTCTCGGTCGCATTCGCAGCAATGGAATTGTGTAGCGTTTGTTGCGGAGCTTCCGTCTAAGGTGATATGACCTAAGTGATCTATGGTGTGCTTCTCCCGCTTGTTGGGTTTATGGAATGCTCTGAGGTGTGCATCTAAGCCTACCTCATCGACGAACTTTCGATTACAACTTTTGCAATAAGGCCACGGCGAATGGTTACGGGAGTTATGACGATGAGCTCTCAAGCTCACTGTATTGGCAAAACTAGAGTTGCAAGGGGAACAGTGGAATGGCATTTCAAATATGCAGGGGAGCTTCCTATGTGTTTAACTTTGTTTCCGGGGGTTTTTTGATGTACAATATACAATATATGTAATAGACAAAGGATTCCCCTCGTACTTTATAGTTTAACCAGAGTCTTCCTCAAACAACGATACTAAGGCAGCAAGAAAGGACACGAAAGTCTCCCGGATAGGCTGAGCCATGAGACAAACACTGGACCGGGGAGATGCAGATCTGTCTGGGTAATCTAAATCCAGAGGTTTTGAATAGTTGGATGCCTGATTATTGGCGCGCGGAAGTGCTAGTAAAACAATGCCAAGACACGCGCTTATTAGATATTGAATTCTAGAGGAGAGATTTAGAGCATCAAGTTCTTTACTATCGCAATATGGAGAGAGCGGGGTCGGTCTAGACAAAACAGCAGATATCCTCCTGGCCGTGAAACCAGTTTTGGAGCTTCCAGACTCTCACTGCTTGGTGCCACGGTGCAGTTTAGCCCTGTATTCAGTGCGCTGGCTGGCTGGCTGGCTTGATGACGGGACTGAAAAGGATCTGCTAACATAATAAAGTTGGTGTGTGCTGGAGATAAGGGATATTGGGTTACGGATCGCTTAACGGCAAGCTGTACATATACGCGGCAGCACCCAGCTGTGTTTCTGCCACCAGGCGCAGCAGAGAGTAAATACAGCTGACCGGCTCGTCCCCATGGAGCGGAGACTTGCCGGTTCAAATAATACGCAGGGGGGGTTTAAAATACCTAAGATATGGGATGTATTATCTTATATACATGTAGCACAAGAATACTTATCCCCAACCAAAGAAGTTTTTTTGTGAACTGTGGCAAAAAAAGGACAATGCGCCGTGCACTACTTCGTACTTACATATGTATAGATTCGCATTGTACCTCTCCGTTAGGGACTCGAACCAGATGCCTTGGAGCTACAGATCGTCTAGCTAATTATTAATGAATGTAACTTTAGGTTATACCGGCTTATATGTATATATAATTATTTGAAAACTTTATATCTGGCCTAGACTCTCCCTGCCATTGAAAATAACATCTATAGCAATTTAAATATCTACATGGTACATTCTAAATCTAGCTCTCCCTACACTCTCCCCCACTCTCTCCCCTCTCTGGCGCTTGTGTGCTCCCCAGTCGGGTAGCTGCTGCGCAACTTTTGGCCCCTCGTCCCGAGCACTTGTAACTTCCACTTGCCAGTATCCTCCTGCCCACTTCCTGTATATCAGTACTATCCTCCTGTAAAAGTGTTTGAATTGGTCTCCACTAGATTTATGGCCTGCTGCTAGATAAAGCTGAAAGTGGCCTACTGGATTGTAGGCTTATATAAAGTAGGCAATATTTAGACCGCTAAGATTTCTATACAATAGAGACAACTACATTTAGGTATGCTGCTAGCCGGTAGTATATGTACTTTATAAAAGTTAGTGAATATGGATTATTATTTGGGATTTATTTATAATCTTGTGAATACCTGGGTAAATGCACGGCTAATGTACTTGTAGTTATGTAGTTTTTGTATAGGCGAGTGATATCACATGATTTCAACTTGTGCTACCTTTGCTTTTGCTTCCGTGTAATATTACACAGTAATATAGAGGATATAAAAGTCTCTATAAATGTTTCTTGGAACCGTGTTGTACTCCACCTTAATTGTCACACAGAAACTACCCAATCATGACGTCATGATCCCCATAATCCTGGAATGCTGCACGCCGCAATATCTCATGCATAAGAAGAATAGCGGAGACGACAACTTATTCTAAACTTTCTCATAAAAAAATATCCCCAAAATTCCATTAGGTTTCTTTCGGCGAGCTCAGAATGTCGCATAAAGAAGAAAAAGAGCGAGACCTCGTCTCCCTTCTCTCCATCGAGCAGCGAGCAGAGCTTACACTCCTCGTAGCTACCGCAACTGAGCGTATGCGCAAGAATATCTCGGACATATTCGACGCTCCTCCTCCTAAAGCCCCTGAGCCCCCAGAGAAGCCAGCAACAGAAGCCGAGAATCCTAATAAAGAGAAACCAACAGAAAGTCCTACAGAAACGAAAGCTCCCGAGAAACAAAGCGTCCCAACCCCACGCCTAACAGAGCTGAAAAAGAATGCTCTCTCTTCCTTCGATACTTGGTCCTCTGCAGTTCTCCATCGTATTGGTGAAGCCGTCAATCCTGGCCTCGAGCCTGCAGAGAAGACTCGCATTATCCATGATGCCTCCACTAATGCTTCTAAAACCCCAAATGTCCCGGTGATATACGAGCCGATACCAACATCTCTCACTACCACTCTACCCCACGACTACCCTCCAATGGTCCTCCATGCCCTCCTTCTCCTTCTCCTCTCACTTGAGCGCTACGATGCCCGCTCTCGTGTCCTTCTCCTCATAATTTCTTCATCTCTCCATGTACCTTTCTCGAATCTCATCGAACAGGAATCACAAACCGCTGGTGTACTAGTCAAGGCAGCCCTCATGTCTGCAGATGAAGAGAGTAAAGCCCGCTCCGACGAATCCAAATTCAGCAAATGGTGGAAAGTCGGCCTAGCCTCTGCCGCTGGAGCCGTAGCAATTGGAGTTACTGGTGGCCTCGCAGCACCCCTTGTTGCTGCTGGAATCGGTGGTGTTATGGGGGGTATCGGATTGGGTGGTACAGTTGCTGCTGGCTATCTTGGTGCCGTTGCTTCGAGTGGTGCAATAGTCGGTGCTTTATTCGGTGCCTATGGAGGCAAGATGACAGGAGAAATGATGGAGCGTTATGCTGCCGCTGTTAACGACTTTGCCTTCCTCCCAGTGAAAGATCGTGTTGAGAGACTCCGCGTCACTGTTGGCATCTCTGGTTGGCTTACGGCCCCAGAGGAGGTGATTCTGCCTTGGAACTGTTTAAACAACAACAGCGACGTCTATGCCCTACGTTGGGAAATGGATGCGTTGCTTGATCTTGGTTCATCACTACAAACTATACTCAAGTCGTACGCATGGGGATATGTTAAATCCGAGATTATAAAACGAACCGTTCTCGCATCTTTGTGGGCTGCACTATGGCCTGTGGGCTTGCTGAAGATAGCACGGGTGGTCGATAATCCATTTTCGATTGCGAAGCACCGGAGTGAAAAGGCTGGAACGGTGCTTGCGGATGCGATCATTAACCGTGCACAAGGTGAGAGGCCAATCACACTTATTGGCTTCTCACTTGGTGCAAGGGTTATATATTTCTGCTTACTGAGTCTTGCAGAGAGAGGTGCGTTTGGTTTAGTAGAGAACGTAGTGTTTATGGGTTCTCCTGTCCCTGCGTCCGCCAACGAGTGGAAAGCTATCCGGTCTGTCGTCGCTGGTCGTGTCGTCAACGTTTATTCAACAAGCGACTACATTCTTGCATTCCTATACCGTACTAGCTCGATCCAACTTGGTGTTGCAGGGCTGCAGAATATCGAGGGGGTAAAGGGGGTCGAGAATATTGATGTAGGAAAGGTTGTTGAGGGTCACTTGAGATATCGATATGTCACCGGAATTTTGCTACGGGATATCCTTGGTGAGGATGTTGAACTTGAGGAGGTTGGAAAAGAGGAGATGATCTTGAAAAAGCTTGTGAAGATTGAGAATGAGAGAGAGAAGAGCGAGGAGGGTGGGTCTGAAAGTGGGAGGGCGACGGATAGTGATATTGATAGCGTTGTTGATAAGGCTGAGAAGGAATTGGAAGAAAGGAGGAGAAAGAGACAAGAGGAGGAGGAAAGAAAGGAGGCTGCAAAGGAGAAGGCATAGATTTAGAATTCTGTGAGCGATGTATTAATTATTGATGCTGGAGTAAACGCGTGGAGATAAATACGAATACCATTTTATATCTCTTTTTAACCTTCAAGCAGAGGATCATATAGTATCACTCGTCGTTCAAGGTGCCGGTTAGAATTAAAGAACTTGGGTGAAATACTAGCTAGGCTGACTGACATAACTTTATACTTTAGCGTTTATATTAAAGATTTTTTAGTATAATCTCTAGCACTGCTCAACCATTTTTTTTCTATTAATAAGCACTCGCTGTAGATAACACTCTAGGCATCCATGAACCCCCCTATAAAGTACATGGTAATATAATACTATTACTTTTTTCTCTACTACACTGATGCATTCTAGCTAGTCATATAAATTTATGTTAATATAGCCAACCAACTAATGCAACGAAAACGCGCGTGGGTGATATATAAACGTCTTTATGCCTAAGTACTATTAAGAGAATAGACACCAAAACATAACCACAGTAATGTATCCTACTAGATCGAATCTGACATCACTTCTAAACCCACATAGGCAAAAAAACAAAACAAAATCTGTGTACTGGATTAATTAGTCATGCTCCAGTTTCAACAAGACCTTATAACTTAGTTGGTAAGATGGCCTAGTAACGTAATGGCGCCTAGTCTGTTGCAGAGTTCAGTCATGAGCGCTTATTTAAGAGTAGTAATTACATGCACTTCTTGGTCCCTTAATTAACTATTTAATAGAAATGATAGTTGGGTAAAAAGATTCCTCATACTTGAGTTCAAGATTTAGTAATATATATGTAATAATATATGTATCAGGTTTATCACCTCGGGGATTACCGTTGTCTTTTATGTACTTACGTATTGTTGTTGTGTTATGCCGTCCCCCGTTGTTGCACCCCCCCCCCCGGCCCGCGGGCTATAATTAGATTTAGCTTCCTCTGGCTTTGCTCCCCATTACCCCCTTGCCGTAACACACTTAGTCATGCCTAAAACTAGATCAGTCTATTATAAAATAAACTATATAGGTGTAACTATTCCCGTCCTATATGCTTGACGCTTCTGGGACCTCGCTTTGGTCCGCCTCGGTGGTAAAGTAATTATATGTAATTTCGGGGGTTGGTCTTAGTTTAATTATTTGATACATATTTCTAGGCGCCGTGGAGATGTTATCTGCATTTATTCTATTAGATATAAACCCCGCGGAGAATAAAACTAAAGAGATACTGATATATAACTATTTTTATCCTTCTCTACCGCGGATTAGATTAACTTATGTACGCCACAAAACTTGGCTTAATTATTAATTAAATGTGGCTACTCTACAGAATGTTAGACTATAACCCTCCAGATTAGTAAATTCTTGATAGGTTGTGGGCCGTTCAATATGTACGCAGAGAGTTTTTTCTCTCTTGTGCAATAAGGTGAGGAGCTACACCGGTGTAATATCTCTCCCCCCCCCCCCCGTTGACGTACGTTCAATTTCACCAATCACAGTACGGCTCGGCATAAGGTAGCAGGGGCCCAGCGGTATTGCTCTTCGGTGCCTTTTTCATAAACCAGCAAATCTTTACGACAATGGCCTCATCTTCTGCTCCCATACTATCCTCTAGTATCTTCGACAGATACCTCTGGATCGCCGGCGGTTCGTATCTACAGCTCCCAGCGGGTCTCTCGGGTCTCGGTTGACATCTGTCCATCTCAGCAGGTATCTTTGCTGTCTACGCTGCGTACACGACGCACTCCCAACTGTGCACATTCAAAGCGCGCTGTGTCTCACAACCGCCTCCATCATCAACAACTGATGCGGCTATTATTAATAAGGAGACCGAAGATGGTTCTTCCTCCGGCCTCACAAAGCAAGACACGCAAATGACCGAGTAGATACTGACTATGCCATCCACAGCCATCAAGCTCGAGACCCTGGAAGTTTTGGCGTTAAGCGTTAATTTCGATCTAAGAAACGCGTGCGTACCCCGCGGATGGAATGGAATGGACGGTCGGTTTTTTGTGTAAAGAGACGCTAAGCCTAAAACAGCGCCTTGAAGATCATCACCGAGCGAGCCACCACCGAAGAGAGTGTCGGTTTCCTGCTAGAGCAAATTGAAAGTGAGAATTCAACGGTCAGACTACGTGCCCTAAAAGCGATGCGGTGTCTTTCAATGACCTCTAGTCAGTCTACCCTTCCTCGCTCCATACAAAAACCTAACGGGGGGGGTTCTAGGCTCATTCAGTAACCTCTGTACCGTGGAGGTATTTCATTCACTTGTGACATGCCTTAAGAATACTCTCCCGCCAACCCCCGATCCGGCAACTGAGAAGGAAGCACTATATATAATTGCCAGACTAATAACGAGTTTCCCCGCGGGCCGGGATCTGGCTGTTCATACCGGGATCATTAGTTGGCTCAAGTTGTTGAAGATCCCGGGATATACTAGCGTCGTTGATGCGGTATTCGATCCAGCAAGGTTCGATCCAAGTGATACCAGCCTTTGGGAGATAGTTAGTACCATTATAGATGATACGATGGATGGGAGGAGGTTAATGATTGAGGCGGGACTAATTCAGCGTTCCGAGGAGGATGAGAGGGCTGATAATGCAAGGGGTGAGAGAACGTGGGAACATATGCGGGCAGGGGCGCTTGAAGGTCTTTTGGAAGACGGCTTTCGTGAGAGTGAAAGACATTGGACATAGGTTTAAAGGAAGGTCCAATAATAGGATTTATTTTTACTTGGAGCTCTCAGCTTTACAGTTCCCGCGTTTCAGTCCTATGTTCCCTGGGTCTATTAGGATAAATAACGTGGATAGAGCGGGTGTGTTCATGTCATTTTGCCCATTACTATTAATTAAACCCGATTAGAAACTTCATCTTTACCCAATCTTCTAATACCAATCCTATGTCATAGCTAATGGCGAATATATGGTACCTTAATTTTCCTCTTTTCATTCCTAGTTCATATCCTCATTTCATACTTTAGTCAATTTAATCATTCCTAGCCCCCTTCTGTGACAATATTCCAGTAAAATAAACCAAAACAATACTGTCCCTATTAAGCCTATTCTATGAATACCATACAATCTTTAGTTTAATCTTAGCACTACACAAAAGAGGGGGGGATTCAATATAACTTATAATCTAGTAATTCAGCGGGCGAAAAAGATTGCTATTGATGAATATTCTTGACGGGAATGTGAGCCAATGATATAAAAAAAAAAGGCTACCAATCGAGTAACCTTCTTCACGATCAATCACTCGTGCTAGTAACCACTGGGTATTGAAATACTCTAGATAGCTTTAAATGTCTTCTACCCAAGCAGGGGGGGAAAAAAATTTCTATTTCTCCTGCCTTCTAAACCTCACATGATCCATCTAGCCTATAAGTACTCCATTCTAACAAACCCTCCAAAGCCAGCCAGCCAAAAGAAACACAAACAAGAACAGCGACTCAAGGGTATAATATAACTAGCCACCACACAACAAGCGCTTAAAACAATAAACCCCCAAATCCAGTAGAAGATAGTTGAGATCCCCTACCCACAAAAAAAAAAGAAACCATCCCTCCCTTTCCCGGTAAAAGTAATAATACAAAACACCCAAGCACCATCAAACAGATAACCAGCCAGAAAAGTTTCCCCTCCTAACAATTAACACGAGTGGTAGATAGCGTCCACATCCCACACTGCACCATAAAGGAGAGTAAAAAACAAAACAAAAGCAAGTTCTGTCAGAGACACAAAACCAAAACACCTATTCCTACTACAAATGAAAAAAGGAAAAATTGTACAACCAACGCCTTTTCTAACCGATGGCACGGACGCTCCGGGTGCCCACGAAACCTCTTCTATTACGCCCTGTCCGGCCGCGACTGAGCCAGTTATGTTTTAATGTCTTGGCCAACTCGTCGATTTTAGCTTGGGCATCGTCGTTGGTTAGCACGCTGCTCAACACAGATATACATTGCAACATTCTTCCGGCATTATGTGTGATCTCTGATTGCGAGATCGAGAAGTCGAGGGTGAGTGTACTGAACAGTACTATTGGGGGTGCAAGTTAGCAAAATTCTCGATCCTCCACAATAAAATGGTAACTTACTCCGCAACCGATGATGCAACGGCAACACCACATTATCCCTAAAACTCATCAACACCAATCTTCTCACATCTAGTTCCCCATCCCCCCAAAACTCGCTTGCCTCTTTCCCCGACATGACTGTTCCAACACCTTTAAACTCCTGCTGCAGCGGCAGAAAAACCGCCTCGAAATAGGGAAGAACATTCCCGAATAGTAGGCTCCAGATCTCGACCAATCGGGGAATACTCTTGTCGTCATTATATGACGGCAGTGTTGGGTCAAGCATAAGCATCCCTGCATCGAGGAGGTCTCGAACATCATCCAATAACTGCATTGGGGAACGCCGGTCGAAACAACGCTTAATGTGGATAGTCACAAGTTTATTAAGATCCTCGACAGTGTTTCGGAGGGGTTCACCTTCAAAGAGGGATAGCACTCGTGAGCGGAGGTGAGACCAGGCAGTGTCGGCGTTAATAACGCCAGCGCCACCCAAAGAGTCGAGAAATCCGTCCTCCCAGCTTCCGCCGTGGCCACCGGTGAAGCCTTTTTTAGATTTTGCGGAGATGTCAATTCCGCTTATACTTTTTTGCAGCTCCGCTTTGCTACTAACGCCAAAGACAGCAGCAGAGGGAGAGGAGGGTCCAAAGGAGTAAAGAGAGGATCCGTCCGCAGAGATAGCTTTGCTGTTGGAGGAAGATGATGAGAACGTTATCCCGGAATGGTCCTTGTCGCGGCGCGGTCGAAGAAAATGGGGCTTGTGAGAATGTTCCTTTTGCGCGGGTGGAGAGGAGGAATAGGAGGGTGTGTAGGAGTGGTGAAACCCTTCACCTGGAGCTGCTACGAGGGTTAGTGTCGAGCCCGTCATATTACTAAAAGATGGCTTCCGGTCTCCAGAGACTGCAGCGGCAAGAGCAGCGGCGGAAGGTGTCATCCATGGCATTGGTGAGGAAATGTTTGCTAGCTTGTTTGGAGAGGGAAGTGGCCTATGTGCTTTCTCCATGGTGGGGGTGCCTATTCGAGTCGGTTTTGAGAACAGCTTCATTTTGGACGAGGATTCCTTTTTTTCCTTTCCCGTAGAAACGGGCGTGGGGATGGAGTAGACAGGCGGGGGTGTAGGGGCCAATTGTTGCTGCTGCGGCGGCGGGTGTGGAATCGCGTGCGGTTGCTGGGGGGTCGGGGGAGACGAGGTAGGTTCACGACTGCTGAAGCCATCGCGTGATATAGACCCAACGGAGAATGCGGGATTCGTGAATGTCCCAGAAGCTCCAACCGCGGAGGATATGAAGCTCGCGGATAAAGGGGGTGACGCGGGTGAGGGCGCGGTGGCTGAACGCTTTCGTTGCTGCGATGCCTGCATCGCGTATGCTGCTACCTGTACCTGATTCGGGGGAGATGGGATGAGGGGCTGCGTGGATTGTGAGCGAATTAGATTAGGCTCAAAATAACCTTGGGCGCCAGCGGACATTGGGGTTTGGGTTGGTGTTGTTGGAGAGACGAGTTTGATGGTTGAAGGAGAAGTTGTGTTGGTGTCACGAGCGGTCATGGAGGAAGAAGTTGATGAGGTTGAGGATGCAGATGGGGAGCGGCCATGACCAGGTTGGGGGCGGTGAGGGGAGCGGATTGCAGGGCGACGAGAGGGCTGCATGGTGCTAGGGAGGGGGTTCCCTACTGTTAGGGATATGGTGAAAAGGGTTAGTGTTTGTCGAGGGGAAAGTGGTGCTAAAGAAGAGGATGTTTATATGATACCATGGGGGTGTTTATAGGGGATTTATATGATGCGATGAGGGATGTCCTAGATGCATGTGGAGGGGAGGCTGTGCAGGCCAGACTGAAGCTTGGTATTTGATTGTGTGTGTTCCAGTTACAGACAAGATCTGTATGTGTAACACCAGTCTGACGACATGTGGGGTCGGATCTAAAAACACCGCGACCGTGATAGCCGGGTAACAGACAGTCAGGCACGAGTTGGAGTAACCATGGTAACGGGGTGTTATCGAGTGAGAGTATGTGAAGGTTTAGGGTGGGGATTATCTTGTATATTAAGGGATGTCGCGTAGAGGGTGGCTATTGGTGGTTGATTTGGTGGACTTTTTTAAGTGGATAAGAAAAACTCTTGCCGTAGACCTACTATTAGATCTCACCAGATGGCAACAAAGAGACCCCTGTAAGTATAGGAGACTTATCTCATAGAAACAGGTAGGTTGTGGTAAAGTCACAGGCACTCTTACTACAGTTTCTTGGCCAATAAGAATACATGAATTAATGGTACACCTTTGGCTTTGCCGAACTTTCTATATCCTCATACTAGCCTAGATACATGTACTTAGATGGAAGACTTGGCAACGATCGTCCTGATACTTCTCAGGTTATTAAATTTGTTTAAATGAATTCTTACTAAATTAGTTTTTATGAATTCCATGATTAATAAAAACCTCCTCAGTTCACTCTTAAGCCCTTGTCTCAAGCTAGAAAAAAAGGGGGGGTATCTATTTGTAAAGCACCGGTGATACTGATAATATGAGAGAAAAGGCGCTCCTAAGTTCCTAGCACACTCACACACACATATCCAAAGGGAATCAAAAGGATATACTCTAGCCCTATTAGGAAAAAGAACTCTAAGAATAATTCCCTCTATATTATCTCACATAAACCTACTACATGAATCCAAACACGGCACACAATCAGCTTATATAGAATAAGATTAACTCCACCATTTCATCAGCTAGCTTTTACTCACACGGTATTTGAAATGCTCTTATAATTCTACATATGAACCGGACATGCATGGGAAGGTTAGGGAACCCTAGGAATTTGGGATAAAGGCAGGAATCGGCTATACGCAAGACTTCCTCTCCTTTCTCCAATTTACTAGTATATTATTAGCTATATTCTAAATAAAAGATCGGTTTCTGAGGATAAGGCCTCTCTCAAAGCTCAATCAATGCTGGAGGGGCCATTCGTAAGTAATAAACATGCGTTAATGGGTAGATTTACCCTTAATGCCCGATCCCTTCTGAATAGAAACCAAAAAGTTCTCAGTAAACCCTCCTTCATCAATTAATGAATCTATTCCAGATTATCTGCTAACTATTAGTTAATACTAATATTTCTCGAAAGGCCGTCCTATAATGGGTGATGAGCCTATGTTAAACCAGAAATTTCTCAAGGTGAATACGGAATCCTTAAATAAATAGCCCTCCTTGAAGATACTAATTTTTATAAGAATTACCTTTAAAACCCCCATCTCAAAGAGCTAGTTGGCTTCAAATACCCGATCCAGCTCAAATAACCTCAACATGACTAACCGCATCATTAAAAAGCCCACCCAACGCAACACCCCGGTCTTAGCCGATCGTGTCTCTACTACCCCATCAACAACTCAGCAGTCTCTAACCCTGTTATCTCTAATCGGAAACGCTCCTGCTAGTCTATTCATCATCTCTATTAGATAGAGGCCCCAAAAGTTGTTATAAGCCTTTGTTTCCTCCCACTAGATCTCTTAGATAGACATCGAATTTGTGGTTGAAGATAGGGCTTCTAGGGCTACCGATTACTCCGTATAACGAAGCAAAGAAGTCACGTCATTAAATGCTATATTGAAAGAGATTATATTGTGGATGACAAAAAATGAGAGGGTACTGATGAAGTACATGTGGAAGAACAGTATTTCATTCCCGACTTTTGGTGATATGAGTATTATTTGTAAAGTTGTTGGGATTTGTATATATAGTTATCTTATAGTAACTGGAGAGTAGAGGCTCTTTTGTCGAAGATGAAGTTGATCGATTGTGTAATTTGTATAAAGTAAATGATTAACCGGACCAGAAAAGCCGTTGTAGCCAAGAATGTGAGGGAGCTCCTGGTCGCACCACCCCTGTCAGACGGACATATGCGTCGTGTGTGACACCGCCGCAAAATTTCTCTTCAGAGTAAATTCCTAATACTCTCAGGAACCTATGACACACCCGCCCCGAACCCCCAATTGAGCCAATTCGCAAACAACATTTAAAGGGCCCCTCAGTCCTAAAGTTTCCCAAAAGTCCATCTTTTCCCTCTCCTCTCTCAATAAACCCGTAATGGCTCTCCAAATGGCTTCTAAACGTCTTTTGCGCTCCTCGCTTCTACGATCACCTATTTTACAGCTTCGAACAGCGTCTGGTGCTGCTTATGGACTTCCAAAAGCTACCAAAGAGGAAATTATCGTATGTTCTTATCAATTGACCCTCTATTTTCTCTAGTTGTACTAATTCTTACAGCATGAGACTTCCCATCCTGCTCATGATCCCGCGAAGGACTCAGGCTCCGTCCGACTCATCACTGAGCATGAGAAGTATATGGTGGCAACTTATAATCGCCCTACGAATGTCTTTGTCAAAGGCCAGGGGAGCTACCTGTGGGATATGGAGAACCGGAAATATATTGACTTCACAGCCGGGATTGCCGTGAATGCACTTGGACATGGGAATGAGCAATTCCTAAACTTGATTTCTGATCAGGTATGAGTTGGCTACTTTAGTGGCTGGGCTTTGTGAAGCTGATGTGAGGGGTTAGGCAAAACAAGTCATTCATACCTCAAATCTCTACCATAACCTCTGGACTGGGGAGCTGTGTAAGCTTCTCGTCACCCGTACGAAGGAGCACGGCGCATTTCATGATGCCTCCCGTGTTTTTATTTGTAATTCTGGGTCTGAAGCCAATGAGGCAGCCTTGAAGTTTGCACGAAAGGTAGGGAAGGTTGTGGGCGGGGATAAGAAAACAGGGCTTGTGTCGTTTCACAATTCGTTTCACGGAAGGACTATGGGATCACTATCGGCTACTCCTAATCCGAAATATCAGAAGCCATTCGCGCCGATGGTTCCGGGGTTTAAGTATGGCAATTTTAATGATGTGGAGGGTATCAATGAGTTAGTGACCGAGGAGACTTGTGGTGTTATTGTAGAGCCGATTCAGGGTGAAGGAGGTGTTCATGTAGGGACTGAAGAGTTCCTAGTGGCCTTGAAGAAGAGGTGTAAAGATGTTGGGGCAGTCTTGATTTATGATGAGATTCAGGTATGAATAATTTCCCTAGGTTTTATGATACAGCTATACTAATAATAGATAGTGCGGACTTGGCCGAACAGGGGACCTCTGGGCCCACCAGTTCCTCCCTAAAGAAGCACACCCGGATATCCTTACAATGGCTAAAGCCCTCGGCAACGGTTTCCCTGTTGCTGCAACAATGGTAAATGACTCTGTTGCCGAAAAAATCTTTGTCGGTGATCATGGTACCACCTTTGGAGGCAACCCTCTCGCCTCACGAATCGGTCACTTCGTGTTCGGGAAACTTTCGGAACCATCTCTCCTCAAAGGTGTTGAAGAGAAGTCAAAGCTATTTAGATCGAGGTTTGAAGCGCTTGCGAAGAAGTATCCGGATGTGGTGCAGGAGGTTAGGGGTAGAGGTTTGATTTTGGGGTTACAGATGACGAGGGACCCTGCCCGTCTAGTCAGCGAGGCGAGAGAGAGAGGGCTGTTAGTTATTACAGCAGGGGTTAATACAGTTAGGTTTGTACCGCCGTTGGTCATTGAAGATGGTGTAATCGAAGAGGGATTGAAGATCTTTGAGGAGGCGATGGAGGTGTTTGTGAAGGAGAGTGCTTAGAGTGTGTAGGCTGGTGTATGGAGGTTTTTTTTTTGCTTTATGAGATAAACTGGTAAGATTTGGGGGGATGTTTTTTTCTAGTCGTACTATACAATTTTTTCGCAATTCTGCTGGTTATTTTTTGCGATCGATACCTTGTATATGTGGACCAATGGGCCTTTATTTTCTTGTGAGTTAGGGCTATATGTACCATCGATTTAAGGTGTTAAATCATGATGTGATCTATCTCTTCAAGCACACCCTTTACCTATTGGCTCATAAGGGTGTTATAGCCTCTCAAAACCATTATTTAACCTATAAAAAGTGCCATAAATCATAGCCTTAGTTATTAACTTATATTCCTATTAAGACACCTACTTCTACTTACCCATCATTAACTCACCCTTCACAACCTCTCACTCGCCCGCGCCACAACCTTAAAACCCTCAGCCACACCAAACCCAAGCGGCTCTAAACCTCATCCCAAAACCCCACCATCCAAATCTTCCCTCCCAGGGCCCCACCAAAACCGCGCGCACTCCATAAAAATGTCTGCGACAACAACCCCCACGACCGAAGAGATGAGTATTTTCCTCCCTCCCGTCAACCGTGCAATGCGCACACTCGACCGTACCTTCTTTAAAAAAACAATCCCGCTCGTAGCGGCGCATATCTTCGACACAAAGCAAATCACAAAATTCCAGAAAGAGTGCGCGAAGGATGTGCTAAGGCTACCTAGGACGAGAACAATTATTACGGAGAAAGATGCGGAGGGCAAGGTTAGAAAGTTGTTGTTATTGAGGCCGGGAGTGAAGGTGGATGGTAAGAGTCATGTGTGTTAAGATGGGAGTGTAACTTACTGTGGTGATAGATCTATTGACGGCAGGAGAGAAGACGAGGGAGTATGTATCGAGTAAGATTATAGAGTTATTACCATATACACTCCATATGAATTATGGGGACTGGAGTTACTGTATACTCTCCTCTCGATAGTTTAAAACTCTACACTGAGCTAACAACCGAAGATGAAATAATGGCCGCTATACTCCCAGAAGATATAATGGAGGAAGTCCCTCAGTCTTTCGCTCAAGCTGGACATCTCGCACATCTAAATCTTCGCGCTCAATACTCAGACTATAAACACCTAATTGCCTCTGTAATAATAGACAAGAACCCACGCATCTCAACCGTCATCAACAAGATTGAGGACGTAGGGACAGAATCCGAGTTTCGCACATTCCCAATGGAGGTTCTTGCTGGCGAACCAAATACCGAAGTCGAAGTTCATGAAAGTGGCTGTACTTTCAAATTTGACTTTGCAAAGGTGTATTGGAACACAAGACTAGGAGATGAACACGAGCGCGTGTTTAGCCAATTCAAGCCTGGCGAGGCAGTATGCGATGTTATGGCTGGTGTAGGTCCGTTTGCGATACCAGCTGGGAAGAGAAGGGTATTTGTATGGGCGAACGATCTCAACCCAGAGAGTTACAAGAGTATGATTGAGAACATCAAGCTGAATAAGGTATACCCCCATTCACATAGCTAATACAAAGCCCCATAATAACTAATACCTCACAGACCGAGAAATTCGTCACCCCTTTCTGCGCCGATGGCCGCGCCTTCATCCGTAACTCAGCTCACGAGCTTCTTGCCCTCTCCAAATCCCCAAATAATACCATCACCATCGAACCCCCTGCTCCTCGCTCCCGTATGTCCTCAAAAGCTCCTACAGGACCACCCCCAGAACCTACGGTGGTTCCAATACCTAGTACTTTCTCACACTACGTTATGAACCTACCTGCCACGGCAATAACATTCCTAGACGCCTTTCGTGGCGCGTATAGAGGGTTAGAAGAACTATTCGAGGATAGAGAAATGCCAATGATACATGTGTATTGTTTCCACAAATCCCCTGAACCAGAGACGGCACCTGGCGATATATGTAGGGATATTAGTAAAGCGATGGGATGGGAGGTAACCCCAGAAGGATTGGTGAATTTGGAACATGTGAGGGTTGTGAGCCCGAATAAGGTTTATTATTGTGTGAGCTTTAAGCTACCGAGGGAGGTGGCATTTGCTGAAGATGTTATAGTGGAGGAGGGCGAAAAGGCTAGCGCGTATGGGAGTTAATGGCTGTTGGTTTTTTTCGTTCTTGAAAAAAAGTGAATATAGAGTAGGCGTTTGGCGATTGGATTTCATACATGTAACTATTTGGACTAGTGAGTTTTTATTGATCTTGGTGATTTGTGTGCGTATTCTTCACCCTCGATAGCGAACAGGGATCTGAGTCAACTATGAGGGGATGTAACTACAAAGTTCTGACCTGACCTTTTCGCGGATTTAGTGATGGCAGCGCTCGGGGCTAAACACCCAACTAAATAAAAGTTCACATAAAATTATTAATTCAGGGAGGGCTGTTTAAGTGAGATTTTTAAAAGTAAAGACCTGTGGGGAAAAAGCGTAGCCAGTAGCACTCCTGCATAGTATGTACTAACCCACACTAGCAACTACATAGGGGGTTTTGGATAAAACTGCTGTAAGAATAAGAGACAGAATAAGATTCATTAGGTCTTGGTTAGTATCAAAGAATGTTCTTTTATCTAAACTTCACAACTATAGCTCTAGCTTAACATTATATTGCTGCACAGCCTGTACGGTGGCTGCGCAGCAATATAATCGTAAGTCTGGGCACGAGACTACGTTGCCGCCTCTAAATTAGATATTGCGGTTAGGGTTAATTTTTACTCTACTTTGAGTCAGGGTCCCCGCACCACACTAATTTAACTGGTATGGCTGGCTATCACCTAAATAGCCGCCGCCTATAAATATCATTATCATTGCTTATCGAATCCCAAAATTCATCATTAAAGCTCTAGGAACCCACCAAAAACCTCTAGGAATAGCGTTATAAAGGCCTCTAAACAGATATGGCCGAACTCATTGGACTCATCGCAAGTCTTGCTGGAATCATACAAATTACTGGTCAGGTGGTAATTTTGGCCCACGGATACATTGGCGCGGTAAAGCGAGCCCCAGAAGACATATCATCTCTTATAGATGAGCTTGGATCACTCGGCAAGGTTCTCAGCGCCCTGAAAGACTACGTTGAGACGAAGCCAAAATCGTCAGCACTACTGAAACTTGATGACCTGAATGGTCCCCTCCGGGGCTGTGCTCGTAAGCTTGAGGAGCTTCAAGCTAAGTTGGTGCCAAAGGAGGGTATCAGGAAAGTCTTTGACAACCTGAAATGGCTACTGAAGGAGGCCGAAGTCAAAGAATATGTCTCGCAGTTTGAGAGCCACAAAACCCTTTTCACCCTCGCGTTGGGGGTAGATAATATGTGAGTTAGGCTAGGCGGGAAAAGGAAGGGCCCTAGGTTTGATCTACCTACTGATACTGTGCTCAGAATACTCTTAAAGGCGGTTGAAGCTTATATACAAAATACAGCCTCTTTGGTTTTGGATATTTGGGCAGAATCTGCAGACCAGAAAGCATGGAGGGACGCATATGGAGATACCCAGATGAGTAAGAAAACCCTGCTCATTCGCTAGACTTTGCTAGTTTAGGATAGTAGGATAAATTTGGCCTATAACGAACTTTGGCGCCACCAGGGCTACCAAGCCTGGCAATTACTCTTTTAGAATTTTGGGTAGTGAGGTTATTGTAAAGAATTTATTTCACCACTTTACCCAATAACCTACCTTTTCCATTCATATCTCTCTCGCACTAAGAATTAAATATAAAAGTACTACTGCTAATAGACCCCTTTTATTATAGCTCCGCTGTGATCGACCATTTCCTAGAAGAGGCCACCAAAAAGAACTATGGTGTAGCTTACATGTATTTTGAATACATGGAAAGAGAAACCCAAACACCCGTGAATGTTCTTACTAATCTGCTCAGGGAACTCGTAGCCCAAATTCCGCTCCTTCCTATAGAAATCGAAAAACTGTACAATATGTCCGATACTACAGGCAAAAGACCCAAGGCCGAAGATTGGTATACCGCTCTAGTTACCACATTTAAGTCATTTGATAGAGTTTTTTTGGTCTTTGACGCATTAGACGAATGCGATCCAAAGGGTCAGCGGAAGGATCTCCTCCCCTTATTCCTTCGCATGAGAGGAAGTGGGGCATCTGTTTTCGTTACTAGTCGGCAACATCCTGAAGATATTCAGGAATACTTCCGTGATGTAGCAAAAATTGAACTCTCACCAAAAGAGTGGGATATCGAGGTCTATATTCGTCAAAGAATCGATACGGACACGCGGACAAGGCGTCTCGTCCGGCAGGCAAAATCCGAGGAAAGAATTATCACTGATCTTATTGATACTTCACAGGGGATGTGAGTATTGGAGTCATACTACCGTCATACTATCGTCATACTACCTTTTGAATTGAACTCATGGTATTGATTTAGGTTTCTCCTTGCCCATCTCAACGTCGAGTATATATGCAAACAGCCCACTGCCAAAAAATTTTTGACCGCACTTGATAAGATCAAAAGCTCTTCTACCACCGACAGGCCCTTAGATCCCACTTACAACAGGGCCATCGAAACTCTCAGAGAACAGAGTGAAGACTGTACAGACCTAGGGCTTCTTGTACTTTCTTGGTTAGTCAAAGCAAATAGGACACTTACGGTTGAAGAGGTTCGGGTAGCTGTATCAGTCGAGTCGGGTAGATATGAACTCGACGAACTCGATCTACCAGACAGAGCAACAATCCTCGATATCTGCGCAGGTCTGGTGGCCATAGATGAGACAAGTGACACTATGAAGCTTGCACATTATACCGTTCAGGAGTACCTCCTGAAGAACTCGATAATTCTCGAAGATTCGGGGCTTAGGCTAGCGATGGCTTGCACTACATTCTTAACCTTTGATATCTTCAATGAAGCCTGCACATCAAATTCTTCACTCAATTCGCGGCTTAAGCTTCACCCATTTCTTAGATACGCGGCAAACAAGCTGAAGCACCACCTCAACCGATGCGATGAGAGCTTAACAACCGACCTTGTTCTTAGGTTCCTTGAGAATTTGGGTAATATTGCGTCGTACCTCCAGGCTCTATATTGTGGGGCTAGTATAGATACCAATAGAGAAGAAATAGGGGATGACAGAAACCCAGAGGGTTTTGAAAAATACCCCCAAAATCACTCCCCTTTACACATAGCATCTGCATTAAACCATATTACGGTATTTAAGCTATTGTTAGAGCAAGGCGCTGATGCCACATCGGGAGATAGTGATGGACATACACCACTACACATTGCAGCAGGAAATGGGAGTGAAGAGGTGGTAAGACTACTACTTGAGAATGGTGTTAATCCCACCGCTTTAGATGGGGATGGGGAAACACCACTACATGATGCTGCCCAAATAGGACATTTGGGGGTTGTGCATATTCTCCTCAAAAGTGGGGTCGACCTATCAATTCAACAAAACGAAGGACAGACAACATTATACCAGGCAGTAGTAGGAGCACACCTTGAGGTTGTACGTCTACTACTTGAGAATGGTGCAAATTGCTCGGTTCCTGAAAAAAACGGGTCGACAGCGCTACACGTAGCGACAGGAACCACAGACACAAAATGGTCGGTGGCAGAACCCCACAATATTCTCCCGGTTGATATGGAGCTTATCGAACTGCTAGTCGATAATGGCGCCGATATTTCTGCCTGTGATAATGACGGACAGGCAGTAATACATAATGCAGTCTTTGGGACTGTTCCGGTGGTGAAGTTCCTGCTGGAGAAGGGGGCCGATATCTCTGTTAAATGTGGGCGTGGCCGGACGGTGCTCCACTACGCTGCATTCGGAGGCCAACTTGAGATGGTAGAATTCCTATTGGAAAAAGGCGCCGATATCTCTGTTGTAGATAAGTGGGGCTTGACGCTGCTCCACAGCGCTATAATCACAGAGAAGCTTGAAATGGTAGAATTCCTACTGGAAAAAGGTTTAGATATCTCTGTTGCAGATGGTGATGGCTTCACGGCACTCTACCACGCCGTACGCACAGGTAAACTTGAGATGGTAGAATTCCTATTGGAAAAAGGTGCCGACATTTCTACTATATGTAATGAAGGGGGGACAGTCCTACATTATGCAGCAAAACATGGAATTGTAGCGATTTTTCAGGTGATTCATGAGAAGGGGCTCGAAATCTCTGCAAAGACAGCTATTGGATCTACTACACTACACCTAGCGTCGAAAAATGGAAATTACGAGTTAATAAAGTATCTATTAGATTGTGGTGCAGATATCACCGACATAGACAACAAAGGGTCTTCTGCATTACACTACGCAGCCTTAGGTGGACAACTGAACGCAGTACAACTCCTCATTGAAAAAGGCGCCGATACCAATGCTCTAGACAATAGCGGACATACAGTACTTTACCA
Organism: Verpa bohemica; assembly: GCA_033030345.1. Classification (NCBI taxonomy): domain Eukaryota; kingdom Fungi; phylum Ascomycota; class Pezizomycetes; order Pezizales; family Morchellaceae; genus Verpa; species Verpa bohemica. The sequence goes on along the minus strand of JAUFSE010000010.1, from coordinate 1,235,887 downwards.
CGCGGCAAGAAATAGCAAAGCAGTAACTCAATATCTTGGTCTATATTTTCTCAATGCGTACATGTAGCTAAGCTATGTTAGACTTTTCTCAATATTTAGTTCTTTGTTTTCGCTTCTATAACTATAGTTTGAGTAGGTGAGGGACCCTAGGCTTATGTATTCTACTTCTACTTTTGGTATCAGATATGGGGGCGGTTTTTTTCTTATGTACAAGTTTTTTGTTTAACCTATTAGGTATATGTAGCCTTTTGGGTATGATACGCACTAAAGCCAATGATCCTAAAATTAAGAATTACCTGACATGCCGCCCTATCTCTTTGCATAGCTCTATTCTAGTTCTTTTCCTTAGTAGTCCCATGCCCTTCCTCCCTTCTTTTCTAACAAAAAAAGACCTTTTCCCAAATATTTAACTCTTTTTCCCAGTCTGTCATATAGAAACTCTTCAAGATACTAGGCCACTTTTATTTTTATCTCCTATTCCCTGATACCTCATAGTTGTAAGCTGAACGTTTTGTAGAACACTAGGCCATATTTATAACCCGTAATTAGATAGCTTGCCCAGCTATTCATTCATATGCATAAGTTATCCGGTATAAGCTAATTTTTCTCTTAGCACAATTCAAATCACGCATATCTCCATATTCCTCACTTCTTTATTCTACTCGTGGGTGTCATTATCTACTTTTCCCATCCTCTCACCAGAACACAAATATATATAAAAATTCAAAGAAAACTATCACCTTGGGTGGCCTTTGTCTCACCAAGTGATGTGGTCCCCACCGAGTCCTGTCAGTCATCACACAATACCTCCCTTTATAGTTGTTCGTGTAGAACAGAAAATGACCCCCGTTGCTATAAGGGGCTCTAGAATCATTGTATACACATATACATCGGTATGAGATTATGGGAGCCGCTAGCTCTCAACAAATACCACCGGTAGGCCCATTGGCCTACCGGGAAAGGACCTCAGACAATTGATGGCGGCCTTGGCATAGGGACGAATCAGGAGGCCCCTGGTTCGATTCCCTGGGGAGTAGTTCTCTAAATAGGTGGTGAATAAACTCTTTTGCTATTACTATGCGGGAGGGGGGGCTCGGCTCCGGGAATTTATTAGACATGGCTGTACATACTCCCCCCGACACCGCTTTCTCCTAACACTACGTCTTGCAAGCCTTCTAGGAATCCTCTTCACCCGCGGCTCAACACTCACAAAAAAACCTACCCGCCTCCCATAATGGGTGGTAATAAAACTATAGAACCCTGCAACCCATGGATTAATAAAGGCAAAAAAAACTAACGGAAGAGAAAATATAGCAACGAGGCATGAAGTACAGAATATAACGATATAGATCCAATAAAAGAATTCGGTCCAGATAGTACTGACTAAAGACTCTTCGTTGAGGGATTCGATTGGGTTAAAATATGGGATGTGTTGGAGGGCGGTGTTACGGGGTGGTTGGAAATGGGAGAGGTGGAAGTACTTGTCGATGTAAGATGCGATGATGGATGCAAAGGCGAGGAAGATTATAGTTTCTGGAAGGGATGTAGTGTACATGTGCATCGACGAGATTTTAGGGGGGGATGGTTTCTAGAGGGTTTTCTATTGATTTGAGTTTGGGGGAGGGCAAGGAAATACACTGGTAAGATGAAGTCTAGGTTAGAGTAAAATTGTGGTGATAACTAGCTGGAGTATTAGGAAGGTAGAAATCACTTCTGGTAAAAGCGGAGACTAAACTGTGAGTAGAGTTTTTGTTTGTAAATTTGAGATAAAACTATCTGGCGCAGAAATATTTGTGGTTGAGTCACTACAAGGTGGAAGTGGAATTAAGATGTGCTCCAATTTGATGTGCTCTTCTAAAGGTATATTTATACTCTAAGAACGGCATTCAACCTGTAAAGAACCTTGAATCTGAGAAATTCCACCGATGAATCCATACTCTATTTCAACTATAAATCCGTACTCTATTTCAACTTGTATCGATCTCGCTAAATCACCGAGTGATAATCCATGTCTCGGTGAGATATCTTGGCATCTAACCCATTCGCGGATCAAACACGCCAACTAAAAACAAACACATTAACAAGCGTGCGTTCCAATCAACACCAGAAAATATACTCCAATCAATAAGATTCTCTCGTATTTCGAGTTTTCTTCACTATGAACCCTGGGTATTGTAGACAATAATATAAATATAGTTCAGCTACAGATGGTAAACGAAGTTTCGGGAGTGGTTTTTACTCGGGGTTCTTTTACCCTAACCCGAGTATCTTAGGTTGTCGATCTTGACTATATGCTGACACGTATGAAAAGTGCAAATATCAAGTTCTGTGGTAGGTGGCATTTTGACCCACTACGCAGGTATTAGCTTGAGATTCTCGGGTGATCACTTTTAGATCCTGTTATCTTTTAAAGGGACCTTCACTGCTCATACAGCAATTATGTGTACCAGATTACCTCGGGTCTAATCAAGCGAAGGGCCCGGCTATTATATACTGCGTTCTAAAAACTATAAGTTTTTTATTTATCCAACCATTTATTCTCCACTACTAGGAAGCCAATCCTGGTAGTCCTTCACCCTTCTTTGTTCTTCCCAGCCCTTCTTTTCCATAGAAATCCATTCTATATCCCTTATCCACCCCCCAATCCTCCTCCCTTTGCCCTAATGCAATAGTAGCTTCATAAGGGCTTAGAAGTGGCTTCTCAAACGCATAGCCCCAATCAATACTCAGCCTTGGGCAAGCCACTTGTATCCATGCATCTACATCTTTAAACATCTTGAGTTTTCCTGGAAAGATCTCGGATAGTAGTAAAATAACATATGGAATACCTAATTCCCGTAACCTATTCTCTAGGTTGTCGATAGTATTGGGATTTCCTTGCCGGCCGAGAGTACCGAGAATGAGACCAAATTTTCTTGCTTTTTTTGCTGAAGCTATAGCATCTCGACGAAGAGTATGGAGCTCCGTGTGATTATAAGTTTCGTGCGTAAATTTACGCGAGTATGGATCGTAGCGGTATGCAGCAAGCTTTGGGTTCTGTATCATTGCGGACTCCAGATGAAACCGGCCATCACCGACGTAGACAAGTGCATCGACCTCATCTGTATTAATCCGCGGGCTGGTACACCCTAGAATCTCTCCTTTCGACAACGGCATTATCTGTGGAATCGTAATTCTAAAGCCTGCCTCCTCTAGTTGCGTCTTAACTCCATGAATGCTCGCATTGAACTGAATAGTCCCAACCATCGCCAAATGTTTCCCCACTGAAAAGTTTCTTTCTATTGTCGCTACGAGGTGTTTGGTGTCGATACCTATCGTCACAAACACATATAACGTTTTGATCTTGGTGACATCCACGGGGATTAAGCAAGAATGTGCGTAATGTACCAACAAATCACACTCCAGTGCACGAGCCGTGAAGTCATCAATACAGCATGCACCGTATGTGACATCCCCCATGATGAGTGTCTCGACGCCAGGACAGAATGTCTCAATTATGTCAGCGATTGTGCATGCAAAGAGAAGCAGGCCCTCGGGCATCTGGAGCCCTACGCGGGTGGCGTTGGCTTTGCGAACATTGTAGATGGTCTTGTGAATTTCAAAATTGTAGTTTTCTGGAAGCAAGGAAATAGCCTCATTTAGGGATTTATCATTGAGGATCTCTGGGGGAATCTGGTTTATTGCGCGACCACCCGTCCTGCGGGGCTTAGGAGCAACTACTCTTGGTTAGTAGTGAATTCTAGAGGTAGATTCTACAGATACGGCTGAGAGCACGTACGTTGAATTGCATCACCATCTTCTATACCACTGCTAACCTTTTGTTGCTGTAGCTCAGTGGCCGTGCGTTTTCCAACGAAGCGCTTTCGAGGCTGCTTTGGGGCTGAGGGTGAGGGTTCTGGGGACAACGGAGTAGACTGTGCCGTGCTTGACGTTTCTGGGGTATCCGAGGAAGTCATCAAGGTCGATATTAATGGGATACAGGGTTCGGGGGTTAAAATCCAACAATTGACGGATGTCTGATAGATTAGGAGTGGGAAATCCGGGGGTGCAGTATTGCTTGCTAGCACGTGATATGACGATACCCGTGGAATATGTGGGACTGATTCTTGAGGACCCAAATACAGGGAGTATCGGTTATTTCTAGTTTGTGAAAACTGATGATTATAACGGGTGTGGTGGTAGAGATACCAGAAATTTAGAGATTAATGCGGGGTGGAGGGGTCATTCGAACCAACCCTAACCCAACCCATCGGTTTAAACATAAAAAGAGAAACATGCCCTTTGGGCCTCTGACTTGCCCGAAATACTAAGCCGATACCCCGCCTACCTAATCACCTTGGAGATGCTTATATTACTGCCAAGAACAGTCTAGAAAGTCTGATACCGAGGTTGTAATCCTATCTGGCTTGGCAGTATGAGTGGTATGTATCGTGACAGCTGGAGGCCCTTAGTGTGCAGGTGTAGGAACGGGGCAGACAATGTTAATATTGCTTTATTATTAGTTATTTGATGCGCTGTGCATCGCAGTATGTACCAGGTTATCCCACCCCAAGAATAAAGACTGATCGGACAGCGGAGATCATCGATGTATGGCGCTGAGGCTCCGTACTTTATGCCAAGCCAGGTGCCTTTATTGGATGAAGTCATCCTTCTGTCCCTGAAAACGGCAAGGGCTGGATTACAAACTGGGCGGCTGAACCCCACCATATATCGCCTTTCCTCCGAAAGCCTCGCTTTCCTTCGGCACCTATCTTGACTACCTAAGGATAGAAGTCGTGAACCTGCGGGTGATGCTGGACCCGGGTAAACCTTCAAAAGCCAGTCTCCATCCTCCCCAGACCTTGTGGTCCTCAGCTCTTCTTGTTTCTCGATACCGGTCCTCAAGCCTTCCAGTAAGTGCACTCACAGACCCCCCCAGTAGATGCCGGACTAACCTCCTCAAGCAGATCGCTACTTCTGATCCAGGCATCTTGAATCCTGCACTTCTCTGTAACACAAATTTGCTCATCCGTCCATCTTTATTTACGCTTTCTACGCCCCACTCCAGCAAGGGTATGTGTTGTATCCCCCACAGCCCCCCGCCCCCCACCCAGCTGGTCATATATCTTGCATGTGCCCCAGTCCGCTAAAGTCCTTCTAGAACATCATCACCAATATTTAAACTCAGAGCGTAATAATTGCAAGTCTCCAGATTCGTTCATGACGAGTAGCATCGTTATGGGTCGACCTCTGGGTGTATATTATGCCCGTGGTTTCTCCAGCCTATGTGGATTCTCTTCATTCTTCAGATCCAAACCAAAGGTCCCACATACCAATACACATAAGCACCAACTACACCAGCCTTCATCGACATACCGCGGTTCTACGCATCATCAGTTTAAAAATGTTCCTGCCCCAGCATATTATCAAAGTGCAAGCTACACCACAGACGCACCGACTTCTGACTACCCTTTTGCAAACAAGGGCGTAGTAAAGATCGTGGAAGTTGGAGCTAGAGATGGGCTCCAGAATGAGAAGGGCGTTATTGCGACACACACAAAGATTGAACTGATCGAAAGATTGAGTTCGGCTGGCTTGAGGCACATTGAGGCAGGATCTTTCGTGAGGTAGGTTTCTATATTTAGAAACATCCTCATCTATTTCTCATTAGAAGTCACTCGCTAACTCTAGTAGCCCCAAATGGGTTCCCCAAATGGCAGATACTCCCCAGATCCAATCGCACCTCAACTCAAATCCTCCAGATGCTCCGGTGCCAATAACTTACTCCTATTTGACTCCTAATATGAAAGGTTTAACATCTTACCTTACCGGCTCCGCTCTACCCTCATCAAATAGTCAACACACCTCCGAAATCGCGATATTTGCGTCCGCATCAGAAGCATTCTCACAAAAGAACATAAACTGCTCTATTGCGGAATCACTTGAACGCTTTAGGCCAGTTGCAAAGAAGGCGCTAGAAGAAGGGATTAAGGTCCGTGGTTATGTGAGCATGATTATTGAATGCCCTTATGATGGCCCGACGAGCCCAAAAAAGGTTGCAGAAGTTGTGGAGGGGCTATTAGATATGGGGTGTTATGAGGTTTCGTTAGGCGACACTAATGGGGTTGGGACGCCAGGTTTGTTTATCCGTCTGTTCCATCCGATGTTTCTCAGATTTATCTAATGGGGCTATAGGAACGATTGGGACTCTTGTGAACTACCTTATTAAGGAACGTGGCCTCCCGAGCGAGAAGCTAGCAGGGCATTTTCACGACACGTACGGGCAAGCAATTGTCAATTGCCTCGTCGCCTTAGGAGCGGGGATCCGAACATTTGATAGCAGTGTTGGTGGGCTAGGTGGTTGCCCCTATAGTAAAGGTGCTACTGGAAATGTAGCTACCGAGGACTTGGTTTACTTGTATGTTTCCCCAACAGATTCTTGAGGGAAGGGTGATGGATATAGACTAATACATTGGGTATAGCCTTGAGGGAAGTGGTGTGAAAACAAATGTCGATCTACAGAAAATTGTGGAAATTGGGGATTGGATATCGAAAGAATTGGGGAGGAAAAATGAGAGTAAAGTAGGGACTGCTTTGATGGCCAGGAGGTGGGGAGGAGAGAGTAAAGTATAGACACATCCGTATGATGGTAGGTATTGGGGTTGCATACTTTAGCATTTGCATTTTGGCGTCTTTTGGGTCTGCTTACCTTAGCATTTCAGTTGTATTTCTTTTACGTTTGGTTTTGGTTACAGGGGTTTTTGGTGTTTAAGTTACTTGATTCTGGGGACGAGCACGCTTATTTCTTGGTATTTTCTTTCTCGACACTCTCTAGTCATCAGTTTTCCTTTCTATACCTATACCTCTTTTATTCACTCGTTCAAGACAAGTTTAGCCTTGTCTAATATTTCCTTCAATAGCTAGGGACTTTTTTAATTCCCAAAGCATCGAGATTCAATAGATTCAATATTTTTTATTACCTCCCTTGCTATGTACTGGAGTTGTGTTAAATTTAATAGTTATCCTTGATTTCGTCCCAAGTTAGTCTTAATGGCGTGTGGTTCTCATATGGGTAATACAGCCCCTAGCCTAAGAATTTAATGTTCTCTTTATTGTTACTATTTAAACCCTATAAAAGAAGACATGTGATAAAAAGTCATGTGATTTTTGTATAAATTAGGCCCTCCTAAGTTCTTTTTAAATGAACAGACTACTTTTGGAGCACAAATACCTACTTTTCTTACTCGAAGAAGATAGAATTTAGAACAACACCCCTATTCTCTATTTTAATATAGTATCTTCATACAGTACGCAAAAACTTCATCCCTTCTATAAGCCCCACATATAAAAACCACTTAAGCACCTCTACCCATTACATCCCCCCCCCCCCCAAAGAGGAACAAAAACAATGTATTCAGAAATCCGTAACTCTCCCATTAAAGCTATAATCCCCATGCTTCAACGGATCGTTTCTCGGCCCACCCACCTCCCCAGTTTTAGGATTAACATCCCCCTCAAACTCCGGAGGTGCACCACGTCTAATATCAGGGTGTAGTTCTTCCTCGACACCTCCGCCCTCGGTAGGTGAGTGATTCCTTTTTGGGGTCGAGAAAGGTCCGTTTGATTCTTTGTAGAGACGCTCGAACTCTGCTTGTTCTTTTTCTGAGAGACGCGGGGGGGAGGGTGTTGGGGTGATGAATGGTTTGGAAAGTCGGGGGGTGGTGGTTGTGATTGTGCGGAGGGTTGGTGTGCGGAGGGGTAGTGGGAGGCGGAGGAAGAGGGTTCGGGTATTCATTGTGGTGTTGTGTTGGGGATTGATTGTGGTGGATTGTTTGGTGTGGTTGGGATGCAGGAACGAGATGGGGAGTGTGGGAATAGGATGGGGAATGTGGGGTTGTAGCTTGTCCTCGGCTATGACGTTTGGGTGGGACTAACTTAGGTCGGGATGAGGAAATATGTTTTTCCGGCCGGGGTGGGGACGGCTCTAGGTGTAACGTAACGAAATATACTTGTGCTTTTAGCTTACTTGAGTGTCTTCTATAGAAATATAAGAAACTATTGGTCCCTGGCGAGCAGACAACCTCTTGATTTATTCTACTTTAGAACTTTATCTAGATCGTGTTTCTGAACTACGTAGCTCTATTATAGTAAGTTTAGCACAAACTTTTACCTTACAGCGTGCATCTCACTCGAGTTTGTATTCCACCTTAGGCAAAGTGAACTAAAGTCTATAAAAACCAAGAACGGAATCAACTCCAACCTACACGTTCCTTATACCAAGACACAACTATATTGTAATTATATATACAACACCTCAATGGAAGTTTTACTATTTAGTCTTAGCAGTGTGCCTGACGCAATTATCAGCCCAACACGCCCCATATATATAGCAGCCTAGGTTTCCAAGTCTCTTTCTCCCCGAAATTATATCTACTATTATTAAAAAAAGAAATACAAGGAAATAGCTAGAACTCAAGGAACACAGTACTAATTTCCTTATATTACACAACAGACCACTCCTGTCTTGGCACGTCCAAAAGCGGAAGCATTCTCTAGGATATTGCATGTAGTAGTTAGGAGAACCAGTTATTGTATCTTGTAGATAATTTAAGGAGTGGTCGTTTGATTGTAAGCTTTTAGGTATGGTCTCAGATATTTCGTGTAGTGTATATTGTGTCATGATGTGATTTTTTTTTTATATCTTTTGATACGTACTCTGATAATTAATATCATTGTACCTGTATGTGAAAAGAAAAATAGTCATTTTTTATGTGTGTATTTAGAAGTCCTTTAGGTTTCCACCTACTGGAGGGTTTAAGATAGCTTATTAATTATATATATATGGGACTACATATAAATAGGGGATATATTTTTAGACATTATGGAAGCGGTTCATACCCCGCGTGACTCCTCTGGTTAGCTACCACTAGTTGTATATGAGAAGAGCGACAGGAACCTGGGTGGGGGAGTCAACTGATCCAAGTACATACGCATGACTTTCCTTGGTATATCTCAACTACATGTATCAGTAGGATTAGACCCATGTTTTACAGATACTTGTTCCATCATATGTACCTGCAAGAATTTAAAGTTGAAATTCGCAAGAAAATAACATATTCAAAAGATCACCTGTCTTCTAGCACGTTGCTAATTTGGCTAAATTTGGATTTACTTAGATTAGTAGTAGTCTTTGTAGCTCGAGCAAAAATCTTATAGTTTCAGAACATCATACATTTTCTCATTACCGGAAAGAATCTTTTATACACATAAAAATGAATTGATCAACAATTCAGCCTACTCTGACTAGCCCCGTTTCATATGTTTAATGTTACACTATATTCTTACGCTTTCCACCTAAGCAAAGTAAATGAGTGCTTAGGGAAATTGTACTTCGCCTTCGAAGTCCATTTGCTCTCCTTAATACCAACAGTCTGCTTCTCTTCTGTATTGACATCAGTCAAGTTTTCCCCAGTGACGTAATAAACATCAACTTCAACACCTTCTGGAAGCCCCTTGATCTCCACCTCGAAAGCCTTATCTGGGTGAATGTTCGCGACCGCGAGGCCGACCTTGCCTTCATAAAGTGAAGCAGACACATCTAGCCAAGGGGTATCCATCGTAGTCTCGATCCAATCCGGCTGAGTTCTACCATCATAGGTACCGCATCTCAAATGTGTTCCGAGTGTGTTTCCACGCATGTAGTTCGCAAACAGGTAGTATGGGAAGTAAATTGTTTGCTTTATCAGACCCCGAGGAGTAGTCATGACAGGGGCAATAACATTGACGTTCTGGGCAATGTTGGTCATTCCAAGCCACTTGGATTGACGGATAAAAACATTACACCAGACGGCCATGGCCAACATGTCAGAGACAGTGTAGAGCTCTTCGGCACCCTTGTCGCCAGGCGCACGAACAGGATCCCAGATGTTCCATTCATCAAAACAGATTGTGGGTCGGGTCTTGCACTTCGCTTGAATACGGGCTTGGTCAATATAGGCAGCAACGATCTCAATGGAGCGTTCTGCTGAGAGGGGGGCACTAGCGTTGGGGAGATGCCTATTTGTAGGAGCGGTCAGCACTCCGATTGATTACTAGAATTTATTTTTAAGACTTACTCGTTATCACATGTATAGATGTGGATGGAGTGCATGTCGGTCCACTTGATGCACTGCTGCAAGACATATCGATCCCAGTCCGAGTACCCGGTCTCACCGCAGAGAATGAGAACAATTGAAGGATCGAGAAGCTTTAAAGCCTTGGCCCATTGATAGGCCTTCTTTGCGTAGTCTTCCTTAGTCATTGCCGCTACCTGCCATTCTCCATAGACTTCGTTTCCGAGAGCCCAATATTTGACCTAAACATTCCTAGTCAAAATCTAGACCAGGGTAGGTACAAGGGTAGAAAGCTTACATTGTATGGTTTCTCGCGACCATTCTTTCGGCGCATATTGGCCCAGTATGTATTTTTGTCGCTATTGCAATATTCAACCCATCCCAAAGCTTGAAAGAGAAGAAAAAATCAGAACCCTATTTTTACCAAATATTTGCCCGCAAAAATAGTGATTACCTTCATCAAGTGTACCAGTTCCCATATTCAGTGCCAAGTACGGTTCTGTTCCAACGACCTCGCACCACTTCATAAACTCATCGGTACCGAAAGTGTTCATCTCAGTTCCATTCCATGCAAGCTCGGGCCTTTAGTTGAAACCATAATAAATTAGCCATCTTTATTTTAACCGTAAATTAAATTTGAGACTACCATACCTCGCTGGTCTGTTCTCTCTCGGCCCAACACCCTCATACCAGTGGTAGGTAGCGACAAAGTTTCCTCCAGGATATCGAACGACAGGAGTCTTCAATTCTTGGAAAATCTCGATGACGTCTTTCCGGAAACCGTTCTCATCCGAAAGAGAGTTACCGGGATCGTAGAGACCACCGTAGATACACCTTCCCATATGCCTAGAAGTCGGGTTCTCGTTAGATTAGGGACAATTTAGATGATGATGCAAATATGTAATTGCAGCACTAATACACCAGTGAGGGATGGATAATTTACGTACTCTGTGAAGCCAGAATAGATTTCTGGCTTAATCTCGGAAAGGACACGGTCAGTGTCAATGCTAATTGAGGGACAAGCATCTTCGGGGATCTTGGTAAAGGTCGTCATTTTATCAGATCAACAGCTCAAGGAGGTATAAATAATGCCAATTAAGCTGAGGGAATATGGAAGAGTGGAATTGAGCGAGAAGAGGCAGCAGGAAAAGACACGAGAATATTGGCTTTCAAAGTGAGAGGGGGTGACTGATTTAAATGCTCAAAAGCAAGAGGTCATGAGGATGTGAAAAAGATGAGGGGCAAAATCGGAGCGGAGAAACTATCGATGAGTGGAGAAAACATCTAAATTCTGCAGCTGCCTCAAGTCACCAGCGCCGTGGGAGACCCAAGTAGCTACATGAAACTGTATGTACATAAATTGGATAAATGTTAAGCTGTAAAGTCTAGTAGAGAGGAGATAGAAGCCAAATCGAGAGATCGTGAGTCCCGAGGATTCGGAAAATAGGAGAGGAGAATGCCTATCATTCAAACGTTCAAAGTTTCGGTATACATATGTAGGATTAGATGCAGTGATAGCGATGCCGATGGCCCCTCATCCTGGGTTTCACCGCTGTTTGGATAGTTCCAATGTGGGGATATCTATTCTTCTGCATATGGAGCTAGTGAGTATTCGTGCGCTAGGCTAGGTTGTTGTTCAACTTCGGGGTTTCTATCGCGAATCGTGAAGTCTGGGCAGACGTCGGAACAACCCATCTGAAATCGGCAGCCTGCGGACGGCTAAACTTAACATTAACCGACCCCTGGAGTTGAGACAAAGCGGGGTAAGGCTCATGCACTATCCCCTGCACCCTTGCCACGCGAGTCAAGAAGTTTAGGCACTTACCGATAGTTACGTTGACGGCTTGGAATATACTTAACGAGACAAGACAACTTCAACGTTCCTGCCGAGTCTGCCGCAGCATCGGAGAATGGCTGTGGAGAATGCTCTCGGCGAAGGCACAGAAGACACGGAAAGCCCGGAGGATAATGGATAAATCGAAAATAGTGAATCAAAGTTCCCTGGAACCTTGTGCGCTAACGGAAAAACCCAAACCAGGGAACTTGGCTAGCACTCGTACTCTATAATACCCGATATCCACTAACCGGGATTCACACCAGTCTAACATGAATTAGCACTCGATCACCAAGCCATCATTAATCAAGTTGAATCAAAAAACCAACAGCACGAGAATCCTACCGGTTCATTGTATCTAAGGCTCGGGCTATTACGCTCCAGGAGTACATACATATTTTTCCATTTAGCCTAAGTTTTAACTACGCCTTAATTGTGCAGGCTCTTCCGTTCTCGCTTCGGCCTCCACACATTGCTAGAAATGAAGCTCTTCCTGTGATCAGGTGAAAAGAGCCTCGGACCACGAGGTCAGGAAATCGGGGTGGCCATAAGGAAAGAATGAAACACTGGGGGGGTGGGGCGTAAAATTTCATACTAGCTCTCAAATTTAGCCTGATTGTGGGTTACCGAATGTCAAGCATTAGTTTTACATTCGCTATCTTGCACACCGATTATCCGAGCCCTAGTACATGCATACTCTCACAACCTTTGTTTATTTTTTTAAAAAATACAATCTATCATGAGTACGTATACCGAGTATGCCTGTCAATATGTAGGTTCTCTCGACAGCACCTGCTCGATACCCCACGATCTGAACCCATGGAATACCATATTTTCATGCTTAGAAACCCCCCAAGGCCTCTCACTGGAGTCCCGAAACCTATTCCTTGTCTTGCTCGTGAAAAATCTGACACGCGTAGAACTGTTTCAGTTCCAATTTGAACTGTAACTGCTAAATTGAGCTTCCCTGTATCAATATGTCGACCACATGTACTCTAACTATCATCCCATCCCCGCGTTAGAGCTATCCCGGTGCGGTGGGGGACGGCCTGGGGGCGGCTGGGGTTTGACTGGGGAAATGGGGAAATGGGGAATAGAAAATTATAGGCATGGTAGGGGTGGCGTGCGCCGCACTTTCTTGCCCCATGGGCAGCGTGATATCAAATAATCCGGAGTATGTATGGGGAAATGACCAGCGTAGTGACAGGAAGCGAAGCAATAATATAAGTATTTAAATGGCCTCGAGAGGCCCCCGCAACCAGGCTCTTCCTGCTCTCTTTGTTTGACAATCCAACAGCAGCTGCAAGTTTATTCGTGCAGTGCCTTTTGATCTTGAGACAGAAGCCCCCTAAATATTTCAAGATGGCTATTCCACCAAAGTGGTATCAGTTCCTTGTCGGCCTATTCGCGTCGATAGGTTCATTCAATTACGGTTATGATTTGGGTATTATTGCCCAAGTTGTAGCTTCGGATTCATTCGTTTCTAAATTTAATCCGTCGGATAATGAGAAGTATGTTATTTTTCTACTCAATTGACTTTTTGGGGCATATGCTAATTTAAAGTCTACAGAGGTCTTGTTGTATCCTTGTTTACCGCGGGAGCTTTCTGTGGTTCTTTCTTTGCTGGATACCTCGGTGACTGGGTTGGCCGTCGTGGCACCATTGCAATTGCTACAGCGACTTTTATTCTCGGAGGTGGTTTGCAAGCTGGTGGTCAAGATATCTCGTATCTCCAATCTGGACGTTTTGTTGCCGGTATAGGGTAAGCTATTTCCCCCCTCAAAACCCACATCTCAGAACATTATAGCTAAGATAGCCTAGTGTTGGTGTTCTATGCATGATTGTCCCACTTTATCAGGCCGAGTTAGCCCATCCTACAATTCGTGGTCGTGTTACCGCCCTTCAGCAGTTCATGCTGGGAATTGGTGCCCTCTGTGCTTCTTGGATCGGGTTTGGTGCCTACAAGGGTTTTGCACCTACAGATGATCGACAATGGCGTATACCTCTTGCGATCCAGTGTGTCCCAGCAGCTATTCTCGGTCTCCTAATCTTCTTATTTCCCGAATCACCCCGTTGGCTCATCGATAACGGCAAAGTTAGCGAAGGTCTCAAAACACTTGCAAAGCTCCACGCACATGGAAACGAGGATGACCCATGGGTTCGCGCCGAATTCGAGCAGATCCAGGAACAGATTACTCATGAACATGAACACTCTGCTAAGACCTGGGGTGAGCTATTCAAGACCAAGTCCAACTTTAGAAGAGTCTTTTTGTGCGTGGCCCTCCAGGCATCGATTCAGATGACCGGAGTCAGCGCAATCCAGTACTATTCGCCAGATATCTTTAAACAAATTGGTGTGAGCACTGAGAGGACATTGCTCTACCAGGCCTGTAACTCGATTATTGCCCTTGTCGGTCAGTTCCTTTGTATCTTGTTCATTGATCATTTCGGACGTCGATGGCCTTTGATCTTTGGAAACTTGGGAAATTGCGTAACTGTAAGTTTTTCTTCTGTTTTTAGGGCAGTTACTTTTGAGGATGTAAGCTGACTTCTTGATTAGTTTATCGTCGGAGCTGCACTTCTCGCGTCTTTTCCTCCTGGTGAAAATAACCCAATGAGCGCCCAGATCGGATTCATTGCTACTACCTGGATTTATAATTTCTCTTTCAGCGCCACTTGTGGTCCACTATCCTGGATTGTCCCCTCTGAGGTTTTCAATACGGCTACTAGGTCTCGTGGTGTGTCTTTGGCTACCATGATGAGTTTTGCCATGAATACCATGATTGGACAAGTTACTCCTATCGCTATGACCAATATTGGCTGGCGGTTTTATATCCTCTTTGTAAGTTCTTAATATTCGGCCTAGAAAGCAAAATACGCAATTACTTACATACATGTTATAGATTGTCTGCAATCTTACCAACGCCATCTTCTTCTGGGCCCTCCTTCCTGAGACAGCAAAGGTTCCACTTGAAGCTATGGACAACCTTTGGGAAAATGCACCTTGGTTCGTCCCAACCATGGAGTCCAAGGACTATCTTGCAGATCTCCGTGAGAGGGAGATGGAGATTGATCAGAAGCAAGCTATTGCTATTGATCACAAGGAGTAATTATAGTTAGCGCTGGACGTGTGTTGTTGCCGGTCCGGGATCGATTATGTAGTATAATTTATGAAGCGAATGATTTCCCATGGCGTGGCTGTTTATTTGTCTGTATTTACCGAAATCATTAGGGGAATATGAATATGGAATGTATTTACGTGAAAAACCTGCTCGTTGAAGTCATAAAGTATGTGTTCGAGTGGTGGCAGGATTGGTGTCGTTGCCGAGACGCTTGGCAAGGATCATGCCAAGTGCCTATCTTTTGATCCACAAAGGGGCTCAACGTATCCGTATCAGCAGCTGTACTATTCAGACTCGGCACACAAAGTATACCACACTTTTTTTGTATCAGCAGCTTTCCTTGGGCGTATTATTGATCGAATGTCATCCTAAGCAACTGACTCGGTCAATTCCTGCTCACCCTCTGATCAGCTACCAGCCCATATATTCTCCTCGTTCTACCACTCCACACAATGAAGCAACCCCCAGGGCTCAAAGCCCGTCTCATCGCCGGGAGCCAGTCGATTTCTACCCGTCGTCTCCTTATATTTCTCTCCGGAATCCTTCTTCTATCTATCTCTGCCCTCCTATTTATTCCCTCCTCCCTCATCAGCACTGCCGAACAATCTGTAGCAGGTTTTGACCTCCCCCATATCTCGGAATCAATCACCGAGATCAACCCGTTTAAACCAGTATCGCATAAGCCACCCCCACCGTCATCAAACTCAACTGCATCGAGCGGTTCCTGGTTCTCGAGCTGGAAATGGTTGAACCCATTTTCAAGCAATATCGCTCTGGGGGATGAAAATAGGTCTGTGTTGCCGCCTATGCAGAAGAGATGCCCGGTTTATACGTTCTACGATTCGACTGCAAAGGGCGAAGACGCAATAGTGGAGGATCAGCTGTTGCTCGCGTGGAGAAGGGCATTCTGGGCGCAGGGGTTTAAGCCCGTAATCTTGGGAATGGGAGATGCGAAAGAACACGGATTGTATAGGGTTGTGAGAGATACCGGAAATTTTAATCCGGACTTTGAAAGGGAGCTTATGAGGTGGCTTGCGTGGAGCCGGATGGGAACTGGAGTGCTGGTGGATTATAGGGTATGTAATAGGTCGCTGGGACGCAAGATAAAGTCATTGGTAGTTGACAGGTGAAATAGGTTATTCCAATGGCGCCGTGGGATGACCACACCCTCACGGCTCTTCGACGTTGTGATTTTACCTACGCTACCCGCTACGAGAACTGGGGACACAGAGTCTTTGCCGGTGATAAGTCTTCGGTTGATGCAATATTGAGACATATCACATCAAACAAGATGGAGAACGACACCGTGACAATCGAGGGAGCCACCAAAGGAGCTGGTGATCAGCTATTCCATATTGATCCAATTCCTAAATCCTTCGCTGATTATACCTCTGAGGAGATCAAGCTAAAATACCCCAAGCTTAAGTTTAGTGACATCCCTGGTCTAATTAACTCGCACCTCCATCAGAACTGGCTCTCCACTTACCCAAATGGCATTTCCCTCCTCTCACCTTTCCCAGAAAATCTCGGCGCACTACACTATCCATCCCAGGTCCTCGCGAACCGTCTTGCATCATGTCCGGTCGATAATCCGGAACCACTATCGTGTCCTAGCAACAAGCAGGACTGTAAACCATGCAAAGAAGCTCTCACGATTACACCTTCCAAGAAACTTACTAACCAAACTGGATTTTTCTCCCTGGGCACTATCCCACATCCGTATACTTTCATAGCTCTTTACTTCACAAAAATCAACCTCTCCACCGATTCCGAAGATAAATCTATCCGCTTTATCCGCCGCCGCACCGAGCGTGATGAATGGCTCCGCAGTGTTACAGTGCCCGAATCTGTTGGCACTGGCCCCCGTGTTTTAACACTCAAACGAGCCACTACAGACCCGACCCTTGCAACTATTCTCTCAACTTCCGATGCTGGCTTCCAAGATATTGAATGGAATCTTGGATTCACTCTTCCAACAGAGGAGCAGATTAAACTCAATATCCCAAAGCCAGATGAGCATCAGAAAACACTATTGGAGACAACCCACAAAGATGCATTTAGCGCAAAAGATGGTGGGAAGAAGAGGAAGTTGCGGAAGGTAGTTGAAGCATGGAACTTGGGGGGTACAGAGGTGTGGAAATTTTCGGGGGCGTTTGTGGAAAGAATGGGTATGGAGAGGAAAAAGTGGAGTGAAGCGGAGAAGGCGTTTGGGAGAGGGCTGAGTAAAGAGGAGAAGTAACGTTGTAGGTAAGCGGGGGTTGAGAAGTGGAAGGTGAGCGTGGTAATGTATTAAGTGGAGTTTGAGTTAGGAACCATAGGGGTAGCGGAGGTTGGATTTGGTGATAAGACGATAGGAGAGGAGGCTTACCTTTTATTTACATACTTGTTTCTATTCACTAGGTCTATTTATTTTCTCATATTTTCGATAGGGTGTTATATATATTATTTCACGTAAGTATAGGATCAAGGACTAAGGGGCGTGGCATCGCCGGGAGTATGGTGGGTTAGGGGCGAGCTTACGTAGGGTTTGGCTACGACTGGTCTGGGATTCGGGTGAAAAGGCGAAATATAGATTGCGTTGAAACTTCTGAGTTTTAAGCTTATTTTTCCCGGCGTTCTAGGGAGGGAGTGCTGCATAACTACAAGTTTATTATAAAACTTCAAATATTTTCCATGGATAGATAGATAGCTGCATCTTGAGAGACAATACCGGGGGAAGTAAATTTAGGTTAAAATACCTAAACAGTCCCACTTTAGGCCCTTATAAATCTCCGTATCGTTTTAGGTTCTTATATAAATCGCTATACCGTTTTGTTGTGGTAGGTATCTCCTGTACATATGGTCTATATTTGAGGACCCAGCAACTGATCCTAGATACACACAGTACAGGCCACAAAGATTACTACCCTTACCGCCTCACGAGATATATAGATATAAAGGCCTATTTTGGGATAATAACATTGCGTAGGTATTTAAGCTGTAAAATATTCCCGGTAAAAGACTATTTGGTTTTGAGTTTCCAGAATTGGGAAAAGTGGGCGAATAATCTACATGCAGTAAATTAAATTAATGCATACATGTATACATGCTAAACAACGTCGTTCAATGGAATTTGAAGGAAAAAATTTTGACCTTAAACCCACCCGGGAGAGATGGAAATGATGGTTTAAGTCTATAACTAGACCATCTCCTTGAACATTCCTGGAATCTAGTGTAGAATACGTACTTTGTAATATTTCGGAATTTCTAGATTAGTCCGACTCACCTCCCCTCCCCTCCCTCCCCATATCCCCGGAACGTTTGATTTCTGAAGTTTGAAATCGGGGTTTGGGTATATAGACTTCATTACTTCATCGGGGTTTAGAGTATGAATCAGGGCGAGGAAGCCGGTTATTGTGGTATTCAAAAGAAATGAGGAATTGAACTCGGTTTTTAATATTAGATCTGGAAACTTATGAATGGATATACGAAGATGTTTCTAGAGGTTGTAGAATATATCTCTGAGGTTCTGGATGGAATTATTTAATTGAAATAAAGTCATAAGAATGAATGAATATAGACGTAAAGTCTTTAAAATAAATCATAACCAAATGTTTGTATAAGAAACCAAAAACCCGAAAGCCAAAAAAACCAAAAGCCAAAAACCCAAAAGCTCAAAAGTCAAAAAAAACCCAAAATTGCAAACTTTATTCCCTCGCACAAAGGCCAGAAAATAATGTTTTATATTCTGCACCGCAGTGTCAGAACAACCAAGGCTACTCGTTTGAGTACCAAGGCGGACTGGTATCATGGGAGCCATGTCCATCCGGCCTGTCGATCACACGGCGCCATAAGCGGGGATGACAGTGCTTCGAAACTTCTTCTATACCATTCTCACTCCGAAGAGTGCAGGGAATTAGAATCTGTGAGGGGTTTTATTACCACAGCTGTGCGTACACACTGTGGCGGACTAGTACCAGCGCCTCGGCACCAATACCATCCGGCCCACCGATCGCTCGACGCAGAACGGGGAAAGGTGGAGCTTCACTCCTTTTCTACCGTACACACTGTACCAGTGCAGGGAATTGGCAGTGGCATCGAGGGTGCGTGCGAGCCCGAAGACTCGCGAACGCAGTATGCCCCCGGGAGACCAAAAGCACCACACAGTCTTCATTGTCGACACAATGAAGAGGCGCAATGGCCAAGTTTCCTACACCAAAAAGTTAGCAATCATGTCAGAGTTAAAGAGAGAGTACGACACAGGGAATACTTACCTCCGTAGAGGGACAACAGGACAAACCAGTTGCTGGTAGATTACCTGCTAAACACCAGATTAGTCAAGTTATTTGAAGACATTAAACCACTGGAGACTTACCAACTGTGTTGTCGGTTTTGGTGGGATTGGTGTTCTTGTCCTTGTCTGAAGAAAAGAGTAAGTAGTGGGGGAGGGAGGGCCTTATATAGTACTCCCGCCCAAAAAATTTCGCCGCCATAGGGCTAAGTAGGGCTCTGTGTGCTTTCAGGAAAAGTCACGACAAAGAAACCCTAAAAGGAGGAGGAGAGAGAGCCCCCTTAATGTAGGAGAGCCCCCTTTATGTCCAGATGTATTTCCCGCTCTAGATCGGTGTGTACATGTATCAAAGGGTTGGTAAAAGCAGATGTGCGGGACACGAATGAAAGACGGGACATGAGTGGAAGACGGGATAGGAACGGGAGATGGGATAGAAATGGAAGACGTACATGAACCAAGGTTAATTGTGATGATGGTGTAGTGGTGTTGTAGTGCAGGTACTCTCGGAGACTCAAGGAATTGACTTAGAGCTGGTGTGCCGAGAAGCGAGTGAGAATCTGTGAACCAACAAGATAAGTTATAGTCAAAGAATACATGTACCTATTGTATAAGTGTGTTCTACCATCTTATACTTCTCGATTCCTTTTAAAATAGAAAAATCTTACTCATATTGTTGAGACGCTGTTTTCCTCTATGAATGTGGTGGTCAATCTCGTAATTCTGGGTGGATCGCCCTAGGAATTATTGTCAGCTGTATATATATATATCCTTGAGGTATACGGATAGAGTTTATAGTAGAGAGGTATAATTTTGATGATGGGTTAAAACGAAGGAATATCTATGCACCTAAAAGAAAAAACGCAGGAAAAGTCACAAAAGGTTTTTGTATGTATGATCCTCTATAAGGCGGCACTACCTAAATACCGAGGTCCGGTTTGGCTTTTCACTCCGGTTGACGCCTATACCACCCCACCAGAAACCGAATTCCCCTAAAATTAACTAGAGAAAGTTCTTTCTATAGTAAAATAATGCATCGTATTCGACTTTTAATCACTTTATAGTTGGAATAGTGGCGGTGGTAGCTATTGAAGTTAAGGTAAAGAGCTGCCTGTTGTAAAGCTGAGGGGTGGCTTTGTTAAAGGGTTTTCTTGCGCAACACAGCCATAATTACGGTAGCTAGCGAAAGACCAGCATCCCCCCCCACACGAAAACTTCACCCAAAATCGATGAGCCAACAGATAGATTTAAATTATCTAGGGTTTTTAAAAAGTAGATACGCCTCTAAATAGCTATAGACTCTTAAGGTAAAGAGAAAAGAACTTAAAAGCGAGGTTTCTGGAGACTGGATTCTTCTTTGGTATCCCTAAAGAAAACTTTCCACTCAGACCCTTACGGAATTTTAGGGGGCTCTAGTAACGATTTGTGGGGGATCTCTGGATATATCTCAATGGTCTAAGGACAAAAAGTTTATATATAAAAACCCTTACTTCTGCTCGCTTTATTCTTATCAAAGGGCCGCCTAGCTATTTAGAAGCATATATTTACCTGTTTAAAGTACAAAGTGGTTTAATATATTGATTATGTACGTAGTTCGTGGTGGATTTTCTGGTGGGGGGGGGGGGGTTCTGGCCCTTCGCTGCCGCAGTTGTGGCGAATTGGCTGCAGCTGTCCGCCGTACACGGCAAGTTAACAAACAGCGATCTCTACAATTAATAAAATGAAACCGACAACTAAAACCCCACAGGAAATAAAAGGTTTTTTTTAATTTGTGCAGAACTGGTAGTTACATATGGTGGAAAGAGGAATGTTTTTCGCTACGTCCGCATCGGCACAAAATACGATTTTAAGTTGAGAGTGCCTATCGAGTTGGTCTAAAAGCTCTGTAACAGAGCCGACTTAGTCCAGAATTCTCCAGAATGCCATACCAAATACACCCAGCTTTCCCGTCCATGTGCTTAGAAAGCAAATAGAGAAAAGACCTGGAAGTACATACATATGTACTAGGGGCATTTATCTTCACAGCTTTACATATAAAAGTTAAAACAGGAGATTACATGTAGTCCTAATATCACTATAATCTATATGGCATTTTATTTTCGTGTTGGGTCTTTGAGTATCGAATCGGACCTTAGTACGGCGGCACGTACCTACCAAGGTCAGATTTGACTTTTCGCGCTGACTGGTGAGACCCGTACCCGTACCACCCCCACACCAAAAAAAGAATTTCTCTAAAATTAACTAGATTAAGTTCTTTATGGATTAAAAAGATACATTATCTTTACTTTTAAATTTTACGAAACAAAATAAAAGGTTTCTTGTCTCCACTAGAAAATCTAGTTCTTGGTCTTTATGCCTCGAAGAGGAATGATTTTAACTTGCTTTCTTCTCGCTGCTGCTTGTTGCTATGTTGCAACCTAACCCTAAAGAAAGGCACTGTTAGGTATGTAATCCGGTCACAGTATATCACTCGGTTTAAGTTATACATCCGTCGGTTACAGTCACGTACCTCAGTTGATATATACAATAGGCAGCTCTTTACCTTGACCTCAACCTCCACTACGTACACTACATGTATTCTAACTATAAAATAATCAAAAGCTAAAAATTAAACTACGCCGAGAAAGAGAGGAAAAAAAGCCCATCAGTTTCGAACCGACCCGGAGAAAAAAACACGCTTTCAATATATAACGCAATAGTTTACTCCTGGAAAACACTTCTTTTGACTGCACGACAAAAGATCGATACAATAGCCTCTACAGTTAATAAAACGAATCTGAAAACTAAAAACTACTGCATGAAAGGGAAAAAATACTTCATTTTGTTTATGTAGGACTGGCAGCTAAGTATATATTTAGAAGGTAAACAGGAGAAAGATCTAGAAGTACATGTATAGCACAGCCGTGTGGAGCCCCCCATCCCATAGCAACGGGGCACCTAAAGTGTTACATGTAGTTTTCTCGTATTTTTTGATTTCATACATATGCCCCCCCCCCATAGTCTCTTTAGTCTTCCAATGTATTCTCATATTTACGCTAGAATTTGTGGTAGCCCTGAGGTTTGTGTGCTTGCCATTGCCATAGGAGAGGGGGGGGGGGCTCTAGGAATTACTTAGACTCGTTTCAGGGCTAAACCATTGGGACAGACCAGGCTGAGCGGTCACAGTTTTTCTTTGTTGCTACCACGGTGGGTCTGTGCAATTGTTATATTTCCCCTTTCCAGTGTGTCTCAATACTTTAGCCCTGACACGAGTGTAGGGCTATGGAAAGTGATGCATAATGTATCTCAAGAGACAAAGTATATTTATTATTTGTTCTGCTGGTTTTTATTGATGAAGGAATTAATGGTTCCCTTAGGCTATGTATATTGTGGTCGATCTATATAAAAGCACATTTCTCATGAAATAGATACAGTTACTCACCCGATGGATGTGGATTGAATCTCTTCACAGCTTTATATGAAGATTAAAATAAGAGGAGATTAGTTTAGAATTATATTGGACGCATTTCGTTTTCTTAGGTGTTAGATCTTAGGTGTTGCCAACTGCAAAAAGTCGAATTGGACTTTGGTAGGTGCGTGCTGGTGCGTGCCGGCTTACCTCTTTTCAAACCGGAGTCCTCGCCGCAACCTTTGAGGACGGGTAAGAAATATACCAATGGTACATGTATCATCCCCTTCGTCTATTTCTATCAATATTTCTTATTATACATAATAGTATGTAGCCTACTTCTACAGATTACAATACCTTTCTAATTTTCTAGTTTAGATCCTAGGAGTTACAAAGTAACCCAAACCCAAAATCTAAATACAGCGTGGAGAAAGAAAAAGCGCAAATTTTGTCATATATTACAAAGGCTACACATAATGCCATTCAATTCATTTTATTTGGTCTATTTCCCCGAAAATATTGGGGAAAAACATAAGCCAACCCATCAGTCTACCCTTACTCTGCCCGTACCTTGCGACTCGGGTTGGTCACCCAAACCAAAGCCCCAGTTTGCCTTCCTCTTTTTCCTCCCTTTCTTCTCTCCATACTTCTCATCAAACTTCCTGATTTCAGTGAGGGAGGACATATCATCACTAATACTAGCGGTAATCTCCTCAAGTGCCTTAGAAAAGTGGCGAACCTCTAATAACCTTGTCTCTGGATAGGTATGTGCTTCTCCCGCAGCCTTTGCCTTTGCCGCATCGGCGTTCTCCTCACGTACGCAAGCGAGTGCAGCAGAAACACACACATTCTTCAAGTCGGAGCCGGAGAATAGATTCGTCTGATCAGCAATGGAGTCAAGCGATACAGACGGTGCTATCTCTTCGCTCGCGAGGTGTATCTTGAGAATCTCGAGACGGTCGTCACGAGTGGGAAGATCGACAAGGATACGGCGGGGGAGCCGACGGAGGACAGCATCATCAAGGTCGAAGGGGCGATTTGTAGCTACCATAATAAAGGCAGTAGTTGTGAGGTCAGCCCATTCCTTCAAGAACTGGTTGATGATCTCGCGGTGAGCAGTTCTGGTTGAGTGGCTGTGGCGGCTGCCAAAGATGGCGTCTGCCTCATCAATGAAGACAACGCAGGGAGAGAGTTTTTTGGCTAGAGAAAAGATGGCCTTGACGTTCTTTTCACCCTCACCAACATACATGTCAAAGATCTCTGACCCGCTGACCTCAAGAACCTACAAAAATATTAACAAAGAAATGTGGGCAAATGCTAGGAAATTAACATACGGTGGCTCCACTCTCTTTGGCAACAGCTTTTGCCAACAAAGTTTTACCAGTTCCTGGGGGTCCGTATAGTAAGACTCCTGGTATCCGGTCTGTTGCCAAAACACCATACTTAAACGCTTCTGGTCTTATTAACGACATTGAAGTTAAAGTCTTTAGCGCATCGATTGTGTCATCCGGGGCCCGTACTGAAGAAAACCCTGTATGGATATTCTCGGGATTTATCACTCCACCTAACAGCTTCTTCTCGTGTGGCGTGCAGTCCTTCGGTAATTTCACCTTCGTACGTCTCCATTGCCCATCAACCTTTGTCATTGTCGAATCGAGCTCTTCTTCCCATTCGGTAATTTCCTTTATGACTTTTTGTCGAAGACGTTCATCCGAGGCCCAGGAAAATTTGACTGCATCACTGCTTTCAAGAAGCTCAACCGCCTTTTTAATATCTTCAATCTCAACTTCCCCTTTGTCTAGTCGCTGACCAAGAACCGTAGTTACGACACGATGAACCCGATCGAAATTCCAGATTGTTTCCACAATGCCAGGGATTGCTTCTCCATCCTCGCTCTTTTTCAAGTGCCAGTCATTCGGAACAGCTAGAGTAACAGCTTGGCCGGTGTCTCCACTTCTCCTTCGAATCACATCACGCAAATGGCGAATATTAACCTCTCTTATCCGTGCTTCTTTGTCGCGTTTGAAGACGTCAGTCATGATGTTGTGAGGGTGAGGTGGTATGACAATTGTTCTCTCGTACGAATCTTCGGACTGAGATTGTATCAGTCGTACGCCAGATTTAGTGAGGTTTTCTGAGCTCTCTTCTGTTGATGTTGTGCCAAGAATTATGATACTCTCGCCTTCCCTACGTCGTCTCTGTACTATATCGTGAAGCATACGGATAAGAGCGTCTCCTGAATTTGTTCTCTCCAATTCGCGATAATCCCTAATATGAACTATGGTTTTTGTTGGTAATGACTGTTGTGATTCTGTAGGTTCTAGGCGTGTTGAGGTAGGGGTAGGTTGAGGGGATTGCGGTGTTGATCTTGCTGCTCGTTTTGTTTGAGCTGCAGTGATAAGAGCTTCTAAAAGAGCTTGTATTTTCTTCTCGTTTGAGTGGTCAAGAGCCAGTTCATGGGGTTTCCCAAAGAATGGTGATTCCCCAGCCAGTGAAGATATAGGAATTACCGTTGCTCCAGATAATCGACCGGACATCAGAAATTGTCTTAAGCTAGAGAATTCACTGGGAAAACGCGGTTGGAGTAATTCCGATGTAGTAGAGGCATAGTTACTCTCTTGATCGGCATCCTCCTGTTCTTCTTCTTCAAACTCTTCTTCTTCATTCTCTTCGGGGTCCTCTGCTTCCTCTACCTCTTTCGAGAGAGAAGACGTAAGCTGGGCATCATATCCTAGAGAACGAATCGCACGGGATGAAAATCCAGAAGAAGAGGTGGATACTACACTATTGTTAACCTTTTAAAGGTTTATGGAATTATCATTTCTGATATATAGGTAGTATTTACTTACAATGTCGGGAATCACCCAAGAAATCACCTGCTATCTCTTCTAGGTCCTGTGCATCAATCCTGACCAAATCCGCCCCCACATCTGAGGTTATAGAATCCACTACTGCATCCAAACAGTAGATACCACCTTCTTTTGGAAAGTGGAGAATGCAATTTGACTTCATCGAAGCGAAACTGTCTAGGAAAGGTGCTTTAGGTAATATTAACCCAGCTTGCACATGTGTCCTAATCTCCTCCCATATTGTGTTGTCTAGCCAATAACGGTGTTTCTTTTCTTCCTCTATCCGCTCTAATATTTGATCAACCTCTTGATTTGTAGAACCTTGAGGCACCGATTCTTCATATGGGGCTTCTTTTAGTTCTGGTTCTGGGATAGGTTTATTTGGAGCAATACCAAGCTTCCTACTGGCTGGGTCCATTATACTGTCCTCCAATAACGTTACCCCATGCTTGAGAAACCAAAGTGGTACATCTGGCTTTTGTATTGCTGGTGCTGCTTTAGTAATTATCCGCCTTGATTTTGAGCCACTGGGCCGTCCCCTTGCTCGTTGAGGTCGGTCTGTTGAGTTCTCGCCATCCCCTCCTGATATAGATTCCTCCGTTTCTGGTTTTAATATAGCTTCTCCGGATTCTGTATTTCCCTTATCCGTAGTTCCAACCCCCTTCGTTTCTCTCGGAGGCGAATCTTCCTGGATATCGGTCTTCTTCGTGAAGAAGTCTGCGGGAGTACCGTTTACTTTAGTAGGATCATTTGGATCGGCTTGAAGAGCTCTGGAGGTGGCGTGAAAGCATCTCGTTGTACTTCGGAGGTGTGATGTAGGGAGGTGCGGTAGTGGTCTTCGTCGCGCAATGGGGAGCACTGACAGAAGCGCCCGTCGGGTGACAGCTTGCATCAGCCTTAGAGATGAATATGTTGGAAGGCAGGCTTTTTTGGGCTGCCCTTGCACGGTGGTGAGTCGAAGTAATTATTGACGCTTAATTGTGAGCTTCTAGCATTATTTTTTCTTTGAAAAGTTGAAGAGAAGGGACTGCCAAGGCAACTAATCGGCTTATCTTATCTTATCTGATCATCTATATAGCATTGTATATCTACAAAAACTTATAGTTGCTTATTATTAGGACTGGACTTGAAGTAAGTATTTTAACTAACAATTAAGCTGTTAATCTCGCTCTCTTTTACTACCAAATCTCAAAGAATTTCTACATAATCTGACTCTTGAGCGTCCACTACTACAAGTATTTCCGCCTTCGCAAAGCATGAGCCAATCCTCGATAAAGAGTCCCCCGCTCCCCTTCAGATCTTTAACGTCGATTTGTGGTAAAGCAGAAGGCCTCGGTATTTATGATAGTAAGCATAGGAACCTCAGTGGAATATACAAAATCTCTTATATTAAGATTGCGTTCCAAAATATATGGTGGATATATGGTGGATATTGATCTAACTTCTTTAATTCACCTCTTTTAGATATAAATTTTATTCAGCTCATACATATAAATCATGAGGTTGAAGAAGAGAGTGGGGAATATTTCTAGTTAGTAGAGTAAATTTCAATTGATTACCTCGTTATAAGCGGGGTGGGTTTTGTGGGAAGGTTTAGATTCAATCAAGATTGGGGCCGGGATAGCGTGTTCGAGGCTCCGATTTTGAATAGGTAGGAGATACATGTAGTCTAAGATTTAAAGTTATTCTGTAACACTGGGTACAAAGTATCGTCTAGCCTCGAGAACTGACAATACGAATAGCTGGACTTTGGTACATGTCTTTTTAGATTCCTTGTCTAAATAATGTATAGGATACTGCATTTATCTCTAGGTACATGTAACCTATAGAAAACTTGGCTACTACGTCTAAATGTATACATGTAACTTACGCTAGAAAATCACATATAAATGTACATGTAGCCTAAATTGATTTGAAAAATTAACAACAGCCACCCCTCCTGCTCCCAGGCCATAATTTTTCACCCCCCTACAGCCTTTTTACCACAGATTCTAACGTCCACCTCTCCTTGGTATTCGCTATACGTCTTACTTTAAAAAGCACCCCCTCTTCAATAGGTACAACCCATCTCTGTTTATCTATCACCTCTCACTACTCCTTTAATCGCTTCACTAATACACACCTTCTGAAGTAGATAATCCACTGGAAAATGTCTACATCTGCCCTTGAAGCTACTATGGGAGGTCTCATCATTGAAACCATGCCTTCTATCATCTTTTTAGAGACCCAAAGTTCCCAGCCAACTCCTACCCTCGAAAACCTTGCACCAGAGCTTATTGTCAACATCCTCAACTACGTTCCTTCTATTAGCGACCTTCATGCTCTCATGGCTGCTTCTCCTAACTGCTACCGGCTCACTAACCGCTATAACACATCTATCTACACAGCTGTTGCTGAGACCTACCACGGAACTACTGCCTGGTCTGAAGCCTCAAAAGTGTTGGTCCACCAGCGTCATCTTAACGCCTCTAGACCTTTCACCACTCTGAAAAAAGACTTGGCTACTCCATTCGTTCTCCAGAAAACCGATATTCCGCAACTCATCGCAAACCAGCGGTTCTTCGATATCTGCTCATTTGGCAGGTCAGAAGCTCCAGATTTTACCCTTATGAAATTTTCGAAAGAATCGATTCTTGCCTCTGACGACCTTTTCGTTCACGGGGACACTTTACCAGTGGGATTATTCTACAAAATGTGGTTGATGCATTTCAGGTTCCTCCATGATAGCATCATCACCTGGGCGAGCCGTCCCGCGTGCTCTGTGAAACGCTATGCGGATCTTCACTTGGTAGCTTGTATTATGCAGATGAACACTAAATGGGCTTGCGAGCTTGTTAAAAAGAGTCTACAGGGAGGGTTGTTTAGGCCACGTTGGAGGGAAATTGCTTATAACCTGTACAGACTTGATGATTGCTATTCCGTGCTTTATATGAAGGTGATGTTGCACTTTAGGCTTAATGGTGGAGAGGGCTACCATAAAGACAATACCATTGGTATTTTGTCCGGTCCTTATATCTACCCAATGGAGATGGACCTTAAGGCTCGGGGTGTTGAGTCTGTTGTGAAAAAATTCAAACTTGATGAAGGCTGGTAATAAGTTTGGTTCTGTTATGAGTTTAGGAGGAAAGCTTGTTAAAGATTGATTTTGTTATTATATTTAATTTCAAATTTTATGTACGAAGCTTCGAATTTCTCATTCCCCTCAAGCAATATCCCATACAATTACTATAGACATATATTAACTCTAGGTCATAAGTTATCACTCGGTAAATTTATTTGCGCAGTTGTAAGAAAGATGAACGTTTTTGATATTCTATCCGAAATACTTTTGCTTTATGGAAAGAAAACTTAAAGAAGAAATTGAAACTAAGGAAAAGATTCGAGCAAACCCCAACACTTAAAAATCTAACGTAACATCTAGAACCTTAAATCCCATCCAATTCCTGGTCCCAATCTCGGTAGCTCCTCCGCAACCTGTTGTACATCCTTATCACCCCTACCAGACAAGCAAATCACAACATCCGAGCCTTTCTCCATCTTCTTCGCCAGCTCCATCCCTCCGAAAATCGCATGTGCGCTCTCCAGTGCAGGAATGATACCTTCCAGTTCACATAATTTCCGGAACCCAATAAATGCCTCTGCATCAGTCGCGGCAATGAACTCAGCTCTTCCTGAATCCTTCCAGCTTGCTAGTTCAGGGCCAACACCAGGGTAGTCTAGACCAGCTGAGACGGAATGCGTTTCATCAATTTGGCCCTCGAGGCTCTGTAGCACGTAAGTACGGACACCGTGAAGCACACCCTTTGTACCCCCAGTGAGAGTGGCAGAGTGGCGTGAAGTATCGAGACCATCGCCACCGGCCTCAACACCAAGGAGCTTGACGGAGGTATCATTCGCAAAAGGGTAGAACATTCCCACGCAGTTGGAGCCACCACCGACACATGCTACAACCGCGTCAGGGAGCTTGTTGCGGAGGGTTTGGAGTTGCGATTTTGTTTCGTTGCCGATCACGGATTGGAAAGTTCTAACGATAGTGGGGAATGGATGGGGACCGATGGCGGAACCAATGATGTAGTGCGTTGTAGAGAGATTGACAACCCAGGCACGAAGGGCCTCATTGACAGCATCTCGGAGAGTGCGGGAGCCGGCTTCAACAGAGACAACTTGTGCACCTAGAATTTTCATCCTAAACACGTTGAGAGCTTGACGACGGACATCCTCAGCACCCATGTAGACCGTACACTTCATCCCAAACTTTGCACATACTGTTGCAGTTGCAACACCGTGTTGTCCGGCACCCGTCTCTGCAATAATCTCCGTCTTTCCCAATCTTCGCGCAATGAGAACTTGTCCAAGTGCGTTATTGATTTTATGAGAACCGGTATGATTGAGATCCTCACGTTTCAGCCAGATATTTGCACCATTACAATCCTCTGTTAGCCTCTCCGCAAGATGAAGTTGTCCGGGGCGTCCCATATATGGGTAGTAGGAGCGGTATTCGTCCCAGAAGGCAGGGTCATTGTTGGCGGTAATGAAGCCAGTTTCTAGTTCGGCAAGACAGTCCATTAGGGATTCAGGGACATATTGGCCACCAAATTCACCAAAGCGGTCTGGAATAGCCTGAGGGGCGGGTTAGTAGGTATTATTAGGTTATGAGGTGGGGGTTATACATGAGGGTTAAGCTCAGCAGCGCTTAAAGCTACGAGTTGGTCCCCAAGTCCGGGACCGGAGGGAACATCTTCATCCGTGATCACGGCAGTGGGATGTACAGCCCCTGTCTCGGTAGCTTTCCCAACAGCCTCGACAATCCCGATTTCGCGAGTAGTAGCATTGCTATCCCTACCAATAATATGCGCGCAGTATTTCCGAACTGCCTCGGGCCTTTCACCTGGTACAGCCTGGTCAAGGACATTGACAATCTGCGAGCCAATGACCACACCCTCTGCAAACTCACCCACGGAGAGAAAGTGTTCGCGGGTTGAAACACCAAACCCAACAGCTAGGGGGGTGTTTCCAGAATATTCGTGTACTTTCTTACACAGCTCTCCAAGGCCAGCGTTAAGAGTTCC
This sequence comes from Verpa bohemica, assembly GCA_033030345.1. NCBI lineage: Eukaryota > Fungi > Ascomycota > Pezizomycetes > Pezizales > Morchellaceae > Verpa > Verpa bohemica. The sequence goes on along the minus strand of JAUFSE010000010.1, from coordinate 1,205,267 downwards.
AGTTGCACCAGTAACACCCATTCTCGAAACCACATAAATAAATGAATCTGCAATTCTGCAAAGCAACTTCAACCTCGATGGACTAGTAGCCGGCGCAATGAGTGGCACATAACTCAGCCCTTCTTTAGTACAATTCTCACGGAACTTGACGGCCTCCTCTGGAGGAAGATCGCAGATGATGAACCCGTTTACACCGGTTGCCTTACAGTCCTGCACAAACTTCTTCTCGCCATAGGCGAGAATAGGGTTGTAATAGCCCATGAATAAGACTGGCACTGTGAGACCTTTTGCGCGCGCATCCCGTACTACAGCGAGAGTGGTTGTGATGGAAACACCATTGAGGAGGGCAACAGTGTTGGCCTTTTGAATCGTAGGGCCGTCAGCGATGGGGTCGGTGAAGGGGAGGCCGAGCTCGATGAGATCTAGGGTGAGTCAGTATTATATTACAGTATGGTGAAGAGGAGATAAACTCGCACCAGCACCACCAGCCTCCATAGCAAGCATCACATCTACGGTCTCACCAGCTGTAGGGTACCCAGCGGTGACATAAGTAACGAGGGCTCTCTATTTTTTTACAAAAAAAATCAGCTCTCAATTGCTTATAGGATTTTGAACATCAGTCTAAAACCAAGAAGGAAAATTGAAACTCACCCTACCCTCAGCCTTACACCTCGCAAAAGCCTTTTTAATTCCATCAGCCATTGTTCTTGTATAATTCAGTTGGTAATGAGTAGAAAGTAGGTTGTAGAAAGAAAAAAAAGAAGAACGTGAACTTTTGTTCCTTATAAACTGCGATTTCTCTGACGTCTTGCACTTAAGCGGGATCTGGGAGGTTGGTGGGGCAATTTGTGGCGGTAATCAGCTCCCGGCAAGTGGAGCCGCAACCCCGATAAGACGATAATTTGGTGATTAAACACCAAATCCCGAATAACAACCGGCCGGCGCAAATTGCATTTGGTGTTTAAACACCAAATAACCCGATCGCCTAATACCCAATTAGGTAGGAATTGTACCGGTAGGTGATAAGTTGGTGATTAAATACCAAAAACCCCACACGTGGCCTATCCGTCGGCCAGTATTTGCGCGATTTGGTGTTTAAACACCAAATAATCCGGCTGCCTAATAATAAACTATTACAGGGCATTCATAAATTTGTAGTTTATCATCGAAAGACTTCCTCTAGCGACTGATAAGAGTTGATCTTTGGTGTTTAATCACCAAACTTCCCCCGGGCGGCTGGCTCCCGATATATTGACATCAAGTCTAAGGGTATATTTGGCCAATACTGTATAATAAGGCCAAAATTCTTGTAGCATCATGCACTATATTATTTGTCCCCGGTCAAACCTTGTACCTTAGGCCCGCTGAATCCGAAGTTTAGGGTTCAATAGCACTGCTTGGTTAAGCAGGTGAATACCTGAAGCTTTAGCCACTAATTAGGTAGTTGGTTAGATAAAAAACATTCAATATAGGCCAAATCTATTGTATTATACTGGTCCTAGTAGGCACTCTGCCAGCTGAGCCCTTCTCTGGCTTCCTAAGACAATCCCCAGAATGATCGTTACACTTTTTCGGTTGCCATCGCCGAAGATGAGGCTCAACAGCCACTCGCAGTTAGTGGGGCACCTGCATCACAAAAAAACTTGAGCCAAGCCTTTACATTTCGCCTCACCTTCACTCAACCACAATTCGCTTTTCTTACCCGAAACACATCCACTGAGCTTCAATCCCTCAAAAACTACAATGGCAGCTAGGCTGCGAGGATTAACGAACCGGTGCATATTATGCACCTTTGCCATTCCTAGGTCAACCCAGATCCTCTCTCGGCCGCTCCCAGGCACAATCCCTGGAACAGTGCGTTTCAGGTCTACTAAAACTAAAGTAACTTCCTACTTCCTCAAATCCAAAAACAAACATCTGACTTCTCCTTTCTAGCCCCCTCTTCGTGTGCTCAAAGACGCCCGTCTGCAAAACTACCACGCTTTGAGCGACACCCAGCTTAACAGAATCCTCGAAGCCTTATTTGAGAGAATCCGCCCTCCTCAGCTTGAACCAGGAACAAAAGATTACCCCCCCTCAACCTATATCCCAGAATACCTCACTGAAATAGATCTGCCACCACGGGAGCTGATTAAACAGTTCCGCCAATTCGAGAATGAGGTTTTGGTAGCCGCGAGTTCAAAGTCGATAAGACACTTAAGATCCCAAACGTTCACAAGCCGTGACACAATTATTGCTGCTATCCCTGAGCCTGGAGGGCTGGGGGTTTGGCTAAAGAACCAATTTCAGGAATATGTAGAAGCAAAATCAACTCCTGGGATAGAGAAGCATACATTGGCCAATGCAGCCGATCTCCGATTTCCACAGGAATGGTTTCCACTTACAAGACGGTATCAGAGAACATGGTATCTTCACGTTGGCCCGACAAACAGCGGGAAAACTTATAACGCATTGAAAAGGCTTAAAGAGAGTGAGAGTGGTATTTATGCCGGTCCGCTACGTCTTCTTGCTCATGAGGTCTACGAGCGTCTAAATGCAGAGGGAATACCTTGTAACCTTATCACCGGTGACGACCGGAAGATCACGAGTGATGCTGTGAATATTTGTTCTAGCACTGTGGAGATGGTAGACTTGGCCAAAATAGTTGATGTTGCGGTATTAGATGAGATTCAGATGATTGGAGACAGTGAGCGAGGTTGGGCATGGACCCAAGCACTCCTTGGGGTAAAGGCGAAAGAGGTACATCTGTGTGGTGAGGAGCGGACCATTGAGCTTATCCAAAATCTTGCTGCAGTAATGGGCGAGAAGCTCGTCATTAAGCGCTATAACAGATTAGGCGGCCTAGAGGTTATGAAACACAGCCTCGAGGGTGATCTTATGAAACTCGAACGCGGGGACTGTGTAGTTACCTTTTCACGCAAGAACATTTTTGCGCTACAACGGGAGATTGAGAGCGTCACAGGAAAAAAATGTGCCGTTATCTATGGTTCTCTTCCCCCAGAGACTCGCAGTATTCAAGCACAGCTCTTTAATGACCCTGATAATGATTACGAGATCCTCATCGCCTCAGATGCAGTTGGGATGGGCCTCAACTTGTATACTTCCCCCTCCCCAATCATTGGCCCTCATGGCTAACACAAAATAGGAGCGTGAAACGTATAGTCTTCGAAACAACGGTAAAATTTGACGGTAAAGAAACAGTTCCCGTTTCCGTTCCATCAATTAAACAGATCGCCGGGCGTGCTGGGCGTTTCCGCGTCGCCAACACTAGAACAAAACAGCCCGCCATCACGATTCCTCCAGAGGATGTTAATGTACCTCTTCCGGCAGCCCCTGCACCTGGGCTAGTAACAACACTTGAAATGCGGGATCTCGCGCCCCTTAAATATTCAATGTCTGTCACCCCTCAGCCTCTCCGTACCGCTGGGATCTTACCCTCCTCTGTACATATTGAGAGTTATGCGGCTCTATTCCCACCTGATACACCACTAGCGAAGATCCTCAAGAGCATCAAGGAGCATGCTCGTTTGACGAAAAGCATCTTCCATCTATGTGAATTGGACGACCACGTCAAGGTTGCCCATGCACTGAGAGGAATAAAGGAATTGTCTATATCTGAGCGTCTCACGTTCTGCATGGCACCCATTAGTAATGACTTTATGGTACAAGAAGCGGCTTTGGAGATGGCACAGACTCTGGCTAGTAGTGGAGATGGAAGCGTGTTGAAAATGAAGACCTTTGATCTTGATATTCTTGATATTAGTAATCCGACAAGGCCAGAGGAATTGAGGAGGTTGGAGGGGTTACATAAAAGTCTACTGTTATATTTGTGGTTATCGTACGTTCCTCCACTCTTAACGTGTTTAGAGCTATGCTAATTGAGTCTAAAAGATGGCGTTTCCCTGCAACCTTCACCCCTCGTGAGACTGCTCAAGACCTTAAAGTCATCTGTGAGAGTCTTATCGATCTCGCCCTGAGAAATATCAAGATACAGAGAAGAAAGCATGTGCTTGTGAATCACGAGGAGGTATTAGCGAATACACAGACTACTGCCATTGAGGAGGAGGAGGAGGATGATGATGAGGATGAAATAGAAGATAGAGAGGAGGAAGGAGAGAGTGTAGTGCCACATGTGAGTGGCGAAGAAGAGCTAGGAGGAGGAAAGAAAGACCTAGGTTTTGTGCCAAAGGAATGGGTATCTCCAGATAATAACCATGGAGAAGCTCAAATATCTGGGTAGTTTGTAGGTCATTAATTAGTTTGTATATAAGGGATGTATAAAAAGGATAAAGGAACAATTTTGGGCGGCGTTATTCCAACTTTAACTCCCCTCTGTTATTTATAGTAGGTATTTTATTTTGAAATAAATTACATATTTTTCATGATATGATATCTAGGTTTCGTGGTGTAGTTGGTTATCACACAAGTCTAACATTAGTTCCACTTGTGGTCCCCGGTTCGAGCCCGGGCGAAATCAGATTTTTTTTTCCCTTTTAAAGCTAGAAATCTATTCTAAGAAAATTTACTTGGATAGATTGTATATGTACCATTCACCTGCTGTCAATAATTTATGCTAAAAACACCCAGGCTTTGTTATCTCTTTCACTCCCTCAATCGGTATTATCTTACTACTCCCAGTCAAACCTTATCCAACAGAAACACCCTTGGCTAGCTAATCCTTATTATCACAGCTCCCACAGCTTCCCTCCGCACTACAACAACTCTCCACACTTTCCATCTGCCGTCTGATCGCGCCTGCTTCTCTCGCAATCCACGGATCCTGCAGATCTCTTCCAGCTTTCTCAATAACCTCAGCTTTTAGCTCTAGAGTCAGATGGTCTAGGAAGATCTGCATCCCAAATAATGCCAAGAAGAAAATTGTGATCTCTAGCCTTAAAACCCCAGCGTCAATAATGCTGTAGAGTATACATTTTCGCCCGAGATGCTCATGGAATGCAGATAATTGACTCTGGTACTCTAGCTTACACCTCACGCTTTCAGTTGTAGCATATGGAGTTTGACCCGAGATAGTGGGTGTGAGAAATGCTGAGGTATCGCTAGGAGGACCAGATGAGAGATCTTCATAACGAGATAGAACTGGGTTTGGAATATTGTCTAGAGCGTGCACAAGGGAGTTTGCGAGGTCTTTATAGTTCCCCGCTAACATGCCTTTCAACCATAGTGGGTCAAAAATGGATTTCCAGGTCCGCTTGGTTGCATTTAAACGGAGGAGAGAGCCGGGTGTACTTTCATCGGGGCGGGAGTGC